>JBAJFG010000462.1:0-428388 GCA_037903475.1 Ancylostoma caninum | reverse complement strand
AGGAAGAAAAGTCTGAAGAAGTGTCGGAAGGACCTCCGCGATTACAGAGTCCCATTGACCGCACTATTAAACGTAGAGGGAATCATCACGTCTTCCCGTCGTGAGATGGAATTCATCGCGGAAAGGTTCTACACAAGTCTTTTTCGCTCCTCAGTTCTCGTGATAAACCCACATATTCCCCCTGGCGATGAACCACCTCGGATTCTTCCCGCGGAAGTCCGCGTTGCGATCAGAAGCATGGAGCCCGGCACAGCTCCAGGACCTGACCGTATATCAGCCGATCTCCTGCGAGCTGGAGGGCATCGACTACACGTAATTCTCGCGGAACATATGTCATCGTATCTTCAGAAAGGAAGGAACCACCAGTGGAAAATCTCGCGCACCGTTCTTCTTCACAAGGAAGGGGACAGGGAGGACCTCCGGAACTACCGTCCAATATGTTTGCTGAGTGTGCTTTACCAGCCTTTCACAATGATCATTCTCATGCGAATATCGAGGACCTCGGATGAAGCCCAACCGCAAGAACAGGCCGGATTTCGACAGGGTTTCAGTTGCATGGACACATCCAAACCTTTTCGAGGGTTATCGATGTTTACCGAGAATATCGCTTACCCCTCGTCCTAACCTTCGTTGATTACGAAAAAGCATTCGACAGCGTTGAACAAATGCCACATTGTCAGCACTAGTCGACCAAGGAGTGGATCCATCAGATGTGAGGACATTGGCCGACTGCTACCGTCAATGCTCTACAACGGAGCTGCTTTTCCAGCGCCCCATTACCATTCCGGTAGCGAAAGGAGTGCGTAAGGGCGACACTATATCGCCTAAGCTGTTTACCGCCGCCTTACAGTGGAGAATGAGATCACTCGATTGGGACGAAAGGGGTATTCGAGTCGATGGAAGATTCCTCTCGAACCGTCGTTTTGCAGACGACATCGTCCTCTTTTCGAATGGTACCGATGAAGCGCAGGCGATGCTCAACGAGTCAAACGAAGTTGGGAAAAGGATAGGGCTGCGAATGAACAGGACAAAGACCAAGTTCATGAGGAACGTCTTCTGTGAAGGAGAAGGAATAGAACTTGAAGGATCCCAGATAACGGAGACGATGTCCTATGTGTACCTTGGACGTTCAATGAACATGGAGAACGACCTTAAAGAAGAGTTGGATAGAAGAAGAAGAGCAGCGTGGACCGCGTTCGGGCCTCTCAGAGAAGCCACAGACCAGCTGGAGGATCCCGACCTCCGTGCTCATCTTTTTGATTCCACGGTTCTTCCGGCACTCTGCTACGCTGCGGAGACGTGGGCAGACACGACGACCACGTCAAAGACACTACGCACTGTGCACAGAGCGCTCGAACGTTCTCTTCTGAGGTACAACCGACGCAGACAACTGCGAACCAGGCTTCACAGTTCCGATTTACGGCGAATATCCCGTCTTCGTGATCCAACGGAATACGTGTCGAAAGCGAAACATCGATGGGCCGGTCATATAATGAGAAGGGGAGATGATAGATGAACAAAAAGGACTTTGGAGTGGATCCCGAGAGAGACGAAACGACATTGAGGGAGGCCACCAACGAGATGGGCAGACGTATTCGCCACACGGATGGACCAGTTGAATGCCCAGCTGAAAACGAGTCAAACTTCTCGTCAGCATCGGCCACGGTGCTCCTGGATGACGATGGCAAGAGAAAGAACTAAATGGATGCGATGCTGGGGCTCGCACAACAGTGAAGACGGGCCATCTAAGTATCTAAGTAAGTAAGTAATAATCTGCTCAGGAAGTGGGCATAATTGGTGCAAGTACACAAGTGATATTCGAAGAACTTCAGTGTATATTACAGCATTTTTATGTATGTTTGTAGCTAATATGTGAGGAACCATCTGTGGAACGAATCATTTTAAAACTAAAGGCTTCATTCTTATTATATTGCTTACTGCTAATGATATCGTTTTGAATATAAATTGTAAGGTTCAGAAAATTGCTACAGAAATGATTTCTACTTGGTTTTTCTAGTTCAAGTATATTGTTACAGTTTTGATTGGGTAGTGTATCTAGTACTTCTTCTTCTAAGTTATGTATTATAAGGATGTCATCCATGTAACGATACAGATAGAAGATATTAAAAGGATAAAAAATACCTGTGGAAGTTATGTATTCAAGGAAAGATAAAGTGAGATCAGCTAGATTAGGGTTTGCATTACCTCCTTGGGGGACTCCAACTGTTTCTTTAGATAAGTATTCGCCACAGGACAGAAAGCATTATCTATGTAGAATGTAGTTAGTCAGGTATAGAATATCTTCTATACTATAGGTTCTGAAGTTTTTATGTGGATTGATTTCGTTTGAATAGAACATTGTGTAGTTGTTGCAACAGGTATATTTTTTGTTAGGTTTTGAGACATATCTTGAGTAAGTAAAGTCTGCTGTGAACAATTTTAAACCTTTACCATTTATTTCTTGAAGTTCTTGTGAGATGTTAATGTTACAAGATTGCGGTGTCTATGAGTGCCGCCCCGTATCTCTAACCGCTCTAGCCCCCTTACGGCGCTTTGTTTAATAGATAGATAATAGACCAATAGTTTTTTTACGCGATTTTTATTTGATTGGATGACGCGAGTATAATTTTGGAAGTGTTTACGTACAAATTTATAAATATTAAGCATTTCTATCGCTTTAGGTTTAGTACTCCAAGTGGCTGCTCCTGTGATGAATCTAAATTTACAGGGTGTTTCATGAAGTTTAGGTATACAAAATAGTTAGATTGTGTTGTGTGGTAAGATTTAACTTCTTAATAAGGCTAGAATGTTTCTGTAGCTACTCCACAGTATTAAATAAACCCACATTTTCATAGATATTGTTTGTACCGTTAGGACTAATCGGACCCATTTCTTGTATGATAATTTTTAAATAAAGTCTTTCGCAGACAATCCCCTAATCTGATGAAGCTTTATCTAAGGACGTGAAAATGAAAGATTTTTGTAGCTTACTAAATTCTTGTTGATTTATTTTTTCAGTGATATTACTTTTTTTCAGTTCTATTTACGATCTACTGTAGTAGGTCGCAGATCCCTCATCGTCACGTGGGTGGGTGAAGCGAGAGACTGTGATTGGCTGCCCCACCCACTTTGCTGGCCGCCACTGGGGTAATTTGCGTAAACAAAGCGGATCAAAGGAATGCCTATGGTGAATGTATGTATGCCACATGGGTTGCGAAGAAACCCTGCCAATGGAGAATGCCAGCTTTCTGAAGGCCGCAACTTGGAGGCATGATGGATTTGTCACATGACTCAGCCAGGAGATCAGCGGTTGAGCTGGGGTTCCCGCTTTTGCCAAAATAGCGACTTTTTCGGGCTAATATAGATTAGCTTAGACCAGATATGTAACTTTACATTGACTAGAGATGCCGAAAACTTGGTAAAGGTTTAAATTTCAAGGAGAATTACACAATTCACTTAGGATAAGGTCTCCAAATTTATGTGTTTGCACTCCTGCGGTTACTACGTTTCAAGTGCAGGTGCATTTGAAGTCCGAGCTAACAGAAT
This sequence comes from Ancylostoma caninum, assembly GCA_037903475.1. Classification (NCBI taxonomy): domain Eukaryota; kingdom Metazoa; phylum Nematoda; class Chromadorea; order Rhabditida; family Ancylostomatidae; genus Ancylostoma; species Ancylostoma caninum. The sequence continues at coordinate 424,842 of JBAJFG010000462.1, read as the reverse complement.
TGAAGACGAGAGAGCGAGTAACAACTCTCATGTCTTGCATTTTCCCACAAATTCCTTTCATAGGATACAGCATCAATCACACCGCACTAAAACCACAAGGATTTCAAGTCTGAATAAAAATAAGTGACTCGGGACTGTTTGAAAGGCTCGCATCAACAAACTGCCATTAGAAATGCACTTTTTAACGTGGCCCACGGGTGCTAGAGAAAGCATCGCAAAGCGGCGCTTTCGCTCGAGATTATTCCTTCCCTTGCGCTCAGATGGTGCAAAATTAACGTGGCACACGAGTTCGAGAGAAAGCGCCGCGAAGCGGCTCTTGGGCTCAGATAGCTCAAAATTAACGCGGCACACGAGTCCAAAAGAAATGCCGCGAAGCGGCGCTTTCGCTCGGTTCTTCTATATTTAGTGTATATTGCTTCAAAAAGATATTCTTTGATACATAATAAGACTGAATTAGACGGTTTATATTTTCTGCGAATGAGTGATAAATTCGGATATGAAGTCTTTGAAATGTTAAATTTTTGAAAATGTTAGGATCTCCTGCTATGATCTGCCCTTAAAAGGTGTTGATGAATTTAGGGTACTTATCGCAATGACATGGTACGTTATCAGGATTTAGATTATCTACATAGAAGACTATAAACCGGGTTGGGATATTGATAGATAATTCTGACAGGGACATATTCGTTTTTTTTTTTGGTTTTGTTCCATAAGATTGTCCATGTTCCATAACATTTTATTATTAACCAGTTTGTTAAAGTTGAAGAAGTTGAGTTTACTGAAATAGTATGGGAATTTGGTATGTGTAAATTTGTTAACTATGTATTAATTTTTATTAATTGAATTACGAAATTGATGGTAACAAGTAGCCAGCGGCATGCCGCCAGCTACATCAGCGGCCGCTGGAATCCGGTAGCCAGCGGCATGCCGCCAGCTACATCAGCGGCCGCTGGAATCCGGGGCCGCGCCAGCGTACATCCATAATAATTCCGCTTGTCGGCAATCGGCTACATCGGAGCGCGTCGCCAAGCTCGTGTAGTCCACTCGGATGGGCTTCATCAGCGGCACACGCCAGCGTCATGAGCCTTACTTTGGAAGATTTACCTAGTATTGAGAGATGTATTGTATGTATTGAAGTATTTCTACATTAGCTTGGATATACTAATTATTAAGCTGCAATTTCTTACTGATTTTAAAGTTCATTGAACTTAGGATTGGAAGTGATGGAAAACTTTTGAAAAGTTCCGCTTTTTCTACGTTGTCAAGCATAATATCAATTTTTGACAAATTATAGAGTACAGTGGTCTAGTTTCTGAAAGTTATCAGAATCCAAGAGATATAACAAAAATTCTAAAAAGCCCAAGAGGATTCAAATATGTCTCAAGCGATCAATTTCATTTTCACGTCTCCAGATAATGCATCAGAACTGTGATGGCAATGACATTATACTAGAACTGTGAATATTTGGTGGCATTTTCACTTGAGTGAGAAGAAAGAATGCTAACTCTGATAACTGGGCAAGACAAACGCAGCACGAACGCGTTTCTACAGCAGTAATGGTTCGGTTTCAAACCCCATTTTGGGCGTGGTTTTCCCCCCGATTGCTGCCATTCTCCCCTTGATTGCTGCTAAAATCGGGTAGGACGCTAATGGCAGCACATCTAATCTAGAATGGCAGCAATGTCAGAGTTGAAAGGCAGCAATGTCCTGCTATAGTCCTGCCGTTGCAACGGAGAGAAGCGAGATATAGCTGCGTTCCTTCTCCTGGCTCGGCTAGATAAGCGCTCCGCTTACCCCATCCCCAATCCAAATGAACACAAACAGTATAATCACAAAGATCAAAACGACTTTATTTCCTATAACTTCACTTCTATATATAGGAAACTACACTCATAGTACTAATGGTAATAACAACAGCAATAAACGTAAGTAACAATTGAACAATAATAACATACAAGGAAGTCCAAACGGACGCAGACAAGGGTCGGGACCACGGCGCGGCTCAATTGGGCAGAGACGCAGGCGGTCAGCATGCAGAGCGCCAATGTCTCTGCCCAAGAGAGCCGCGCCGCGTTCCCGAACCTTGCCTGCGACTGTTTGGACTTCCCTGAAAGCGACTTCGAGGTTACATCTACTTATGAAGACAACACGACAAGGAAGAACATGTCACAGCAAAATCGAAAGCAAAACGTCACTATTAGCTGAGTCACTAACCTAGCGATTAGATTGGCTTCCTGTGCAGAGGAACAGAAAATCATCAAAAAAGCAGATCATTCGCTGACTCATCCCGAAATGCATCGAGAAGTTCATAAAATAAATCGCGATCTGTCTCGGACCTGCAACAGTTCCTAAAAGGAAAACAACAAATCATGAGAAGAAGATCTACCTAGACGTGCGTGTTCATCAACAGAATGTTCCTCCTCTAGACCGCTTGCTTCAACCACGTCCTGTTCTTGGAGCACCACCACATCTTGTTCTTGATACTCAAGGCAGCTCGGGCCTGGAGTGTCATCCGCAGGTGCAGGATCGACCGAATTCGCTTCTTGAAGGCTTTCACTGACGTCACCAGGTAGTGAAGAGATAGTAAAGGGAGGGAGCGGTGGAAGTCTGCCTAAAACAGCGACAACTGATCATGAACAGCAACATCGTAGAAAGAATGTAAAGAATACACGACTGAAACAGAGAAATCCCGAAGGTCTGCGAATGTTCGACGTTCTGCCTCCGCGAGAGCCGCATGAACAAACTATTAGAGAAATAAGAAACAATGAAAACGCGAGAAATTGTGTCCCATTTGAAGAGGAGGCCGAGGAATGCAGATTATAGGCACAAATACCCAACTACCGACGTTTTCTAAACAGACTATGGGGCAATTTATACTAGATGCGTGTGTCTGACGCTTGCATTCATTTACGAAGGATTTTCCATGTAGACCGGTCAATGCGGGATGCACATGCTCAATGAAGTCAAGGTCCGCAGCTTATACACCCGCATTTACGCCGCGAGGCCGTAAATGCGTGCGTATGAGCACCAATGCGACTCGCCCTATCCTTCACTGTTTAGACATGCGCGCGTCAAACGCACGCATCTAGTATAAATTGCTCTTATACCATACTTATATCAACATAAGAGCAATTTCGAAAGTAGTTTGAATGAGACAGATGCGATTGCGACGATAGCTTCGCTGCGGGACCTAGGATCTTGCGATTGGGGGGCGATGAGTGCAGCAATTGCTGCACTCGTCGCCCCCGAATCGCAGGATTTGCTGCTCGCAGCAGGACGAACGCAGGCATTGCTGCCGTGGCAGCAATGCCTGCGTTCGTCTTCCTGTGGGCGTGGCCTAGCAGGTCATGCTGCGTTTCTCTTGCTCAGTTATCGGAGTAAGTAATTGTTCGATTACAACGTCCATCTGCGTGGAGCTACAACGTGGTTCTTTGAACAACCTTGGAGTTTTCAAAGTACTAGTTGCTTGATGTTAAAATGGCTTGTCATACCGGTTGAAATGTAGGTTTGAAACTCAAAATATTAAATGCGAAAACTGTCTTCATTCACGCCACGATAATTTTCATACATGGACTGCCTTCAAGTTCCATGTAATTGGCGTAACCAAAGAGCACTGCGCGCGCAGGTATTGATTCACTGATTTTGTCAATGTATTCGCAAGGGTTTACTGTGCTCAAGCCTTTACTCATGCTCAGCATGCCAGACAACCCCCATGAAAATCGTTCCACCACGCCGAAACAAAACGCATTAGAAAATTCAATGAATCAATAACCACGTAAGGTGACCATTGGATTTGTGATTAGCGTGGTGAGAAACCCCTGTGGGTATGATTCCGCCGAACGTGCAGCACAAATTGCGAAAAATCATCAAAATCAATAAATCAGTGGCAACGCCGTGCAAAGTGGTCAGCAGATTCGTGTTCAGCGTAGTGGATTACCCTAGTATGCCCAGTTCGATCAGGATTAGAGCTAAACTGAGGAAAATCGATAAAATCGATCGATAAATCGACATCCGGATCAATACTATCCGATGAGTAGTCTCCTAGGCCCTCCGCCCTATTTGCATGGTGTCCCATGTTCCCGAGCCCCCCTCTTCACCACCTTGCTCACAGATGCACTCCTATCGTTTGAATTTGGCGCCTATGCGCGCCGTCCAAATTTTTGAAAAAAAAAGTGTCGTAAGCGGTTCTATGTTCTATATATAGATTGCTTGTTTCCAGTAGTTGGGAAATAACTAGCTCGTTGCAGTGACGACAATTCGCTTCATAAAATGATAGATGTCTGATGGAAGAGCGGGCGGAAACCCCCTCAAAACCTATAAGGAAGCTTTGTGCATAAACATATGGCGCACACTGTGTTCGGGTCCGGAAAATATGGCATGTTTGTGTGTTTGCCTCCCCCCCTCGATTGTTTCGAAGTTTCTTTTTTAACGAAAATATTATTATTATTCTCATATTGAAGTTCGAATCTTTGCAAAGTTAATGCTCATATTCATACTTAATGCCTATCCCTACCTAGTAGCATTTGTAAAAAGTTTGTCCTTTTCCAGCAGCTCAAAGTTTTATACCTTTTGTTTTCGCGACACGATCTTGTTCTAGCGCGCGCCAATTAACCTACAGTGGACGTCAATGGCGGTGGCCCATAAACGGCCCCGATAATGACGCCGCGCAACCGCGCCGCGCGCACCAGGATCGGTGTCGTTTGCCGCGGGAATGCTATTCCTAGTCGCTTTTCTTCCCGATTCGCTCGAAAAGCTTTATATTGGGTAGAAAAGTTGCTAGAAATAACATATCAGGAGCAGAAGACATCGGTTATGGCGCGCGCGGCGCGGTTGTGTCGCGTCCTCCTCGAGGCCACGAATGGGCCACCGCCATTGACGTTCACTGTAGCTGCGTGAGGATGCCGCTACCGTTGCCGCCGGTGTAGCCCACATGGCGACGGCCGCTGGTTTTGTCCTCACTTCGCTGGCGTACTCTGGACGCAGCCTTAAAGGCAGTACCCATCGAAATCCTCGACTCCGAGTTGAACTGTTGGTAGTGGAACACACTATTAGCACATCACAGAAGTTCAATGAACGCGAAAAAAATCATGACATACCTTCGAGGAAATCCAAATCGAAGCCGCGAACACAGCAGCCTTGCATGCGCCAGCGCACAAAGGCCAGGCTCGCTCGGTACAAGCGACTGTGGCCTTCGCGTTATGGAATCCACTAGTGTCAGAAGGAGCGCGCTTAGTCGCACGGGAAACAGCCGTATTTTTCGCGCTGTTTCACTGTTCGATATAAGTTCCTGGTCCCTCAAAACCCCGAAATCCAACAAAATCTCAAACAGGGAGAGTTGAGCGAGTGCTGCCTTTAAAGGCAGTGTCCAGGCAAAATTCTTGCCCACCCAGGTTTTTTGCTCTCTGGAGTCCAAACCATATGTGTACACGTATCTCAAGTTTGAGACCTCGATATAAGCTATCGCTAGATATAGGACAAAACGTCCGAGGTACGGCCGTGGGAAAACGCGCTCCAACAAAAGCTGCGCGCTGAACTCAGATACATACAGCTTAACGAACACTCGTGAAAGCTTCCCCACCCCATCAAACGGACCACCAGTCGCTTCAATACGATTTTTTCCTACGACACCACAACAGACAGCATAGGGCGCGCCGTATAACGTCATTTGAAAGCACGGATGCCGCAAACCCGCAAACGCCGTACCGAAATTGGTCGATGGAAAGCGTTCGTTATGGGACTTTTTCAGGGATTTTTCTATAGTTTTCGTCTAAGGCGTTGCCGTGGGTACGAATCCAGTAGAAATTCGGGAGATGGAAATTTGCCGGACCTTGCCTTTAAAGGCAGTGTCCAGGCAAAATTTTCAAGTATTAGATTTCTGTGGTTTCTAGGCCAGCTTGGCTCATCCATACCAGATCTGAACTTGAAAGATCACAAAACCCTCGGAAAAACCATTTTTCGAGCCCCTTTCTGACTGATGTGGACGAGATGTCCGACAACACTCTCGTCATGGAGGGCGCAGAGAAAATTTTTATCGATTGATAGCGCCAGTTTGCTGCTTTAATTTTAGCTTAAACCGGACAGTTCCTATTTTTTAAGGGTCCGCATCTCTGCTAAAGTTCTATTTTTTGACCAGCTAAACATGCAGAGGTAAGTTTCGATATGAGTAGTCATCTCCCGACACAATGTGATTGTCGAAAACTCCATCAAGTATAGACTCATAAACCAGGATCATCTAAAATGAAGAACTGGAGTGTTGAGCAAGAGTACCTGAATGTTTAGAACACATACGCAAACTTGAGGCACATACACGGAGATGTATCAATCACAGTAGAGAGACGCTGCCACAACCACTTTGATATTTTCCAACGATGCTCCACGTTACGCCAATTCCACGCGCAAAATGGCAGAAGCTGCGTGGGCGGGCTGGGCACTGGAGATGGGTTTGGGTACTGGGTCTACGGCGGATACCTCGCTTATTTCTGCGACTTATTCGCTGAAACTTTGGCATTTGCCTGTGGAGTCGACCCGCTATCATAATCTAATGAGCACTCAGCCCCAAGTGTTTTGCCTGGACACTGCCTTTAAAGCCAGTGTGTTAGCTCGTTTTCATCTTTGAGTTATTGGCAATTTCTGGAACTTCTTGACGGGCTGATTCCAGTGGTGTACAAGGAATGTGCCAGAAACGCACAAAAAGAATTTCTGAAGACCCTATTGGTTGCTAGCGCGGAGAGCTTGAGACCCCGCAGGCTCGCTATGTGGCACCGTTGGTGTTATCGACTTGGAGGCAGCACAGGACGAGTATGACAATGAACTTCGTAGACTCACGGACCACTTCGCCCAAGTGGTCCGTACGCTGCACTTTAGGACCGTCTGAAAAGATATTGCCATATACGCTGAATGTGGATGTGGTCGTGTTGTCGTCGCAAATACTCGAATTCGGTCACTTGCGCATACGTGCCTAACGTTCGCGTGATAGGACCCGTCGACAGGTGCGCAGTGAAGCGCACCGAAGACAGCACTCCGTTCTCGTGGATTTCTCGCAGTTTTTACGCTAATCCATCGTTCGATATCAGTTTTAGGTCCCTCAAAATCCTGGACAATGATGAGATATACGGGACGAAGATTTCCGTGAGTGCTGCCGTTCAAGAAGTGTCCCTATAAACTCTTGCGAAATCATCAAAATCATGGTAAGTTTGACTCTTATAGGAGCTGTAGCCCTTTTCATAACTAAATATTTTTATCTTACTCATTTCACATTCAATACCAACAGCATGTACAACATCACGTTTCTCTCAAATGTTGAGCGTATTCATGTGAATGTCCATCTGCTTGAAAGGGGAGCATTTTCAAGCGCGGCATCCGTGACGGTATTCATCATTTGGACACGTCCTCCTAATTTTTAGGACATCTCACCAGGAAGCAATGTTCTCGCGCTTTGGAGGGAGGAATGTTTCCTCGCGTCAATGGACAACGAATTTCGGCTCAAACCGTCTAGGAGCGAGATGCAAATGCAGTCAATTCTTATGTGATTTAACCATAACAACGGCTCACTTCATGTAGGACTTGCCTAGATAACAGCCTTCTTTTTAGATTGAACTCCGCTGCACACACTAGCATGGAACTCTGAAAAGTCTCCTCCTCTGAGTTTAAGTGAAGTCGTTGGCTTTGTTACGTGAATATGATCGTCAATGAATGTTTATTTTGGGTTTGCAAGTTAACAATCCATGCATCTTCGCTATGCTTTGGTATGCTTCCTGCGCTGGTATGGCTTTATTTTTCTGCATGTTTGCATGGTTCCTCATTGTCAGCATGTATCTCCGCCACTGCCGAACAGGCCGTTAATCAGGAGAGGAACTAGCGCTGTCTCGAATACTTGGTCATGGACGGAAACACATTAATTCTAGATGATTCCTCATAATCATTTATTTTAATGGTGCATTTAAGCACGGGGGAGAACGGGCCTTCCGGTTCATTTATTAGAAGCCTTTAAAAATGCCTATGCGAAAACAGCGGAAACTTATGTTACAACCTAATATTTTATATCGTGATGTCTTTTGTTTATCAGTTGAGGGACAGATGGTTGCACACTCTTCTTAAAACTGTTGACCAAGCGGTGCCCACTTGCTCGGGCCGCGCTGAACGCAAGTACACCTGCACTGCGCCCCTTAATAGCCCCAGTGCAGCCCGAAGGCGCGAATTGCTGCAAGCGCAAGAATTCCTCGGTTTAGGCTGGGTTTGAAAGTGTAGTCTGGTTCGGCCACCGCTCCAATCTGAGATGTTGGTTCCTTCGATGGCACCACATCATAATCGCTCTACCCAGGGCGCAGCACTAGGTGGTCAGTGTCGTTTGGGTAGTACTAAGTTCAGTCGGATTCCAAAATGGGCTACTAAGTACCTACACACTAGGGTTCTTTCAGGAAAAGCAGATAGCACTAAAAAGTGACTTAAATAAGCGTTAGTGAGACGACGAATGATGTTTCAGCAAGAAATGCGTACCATTTAGCGAAGACAGCCTAAAACATCTCAAATTCAAGCTAAAATCCTCGAAAAACCGATCTCAGTACGGAACTGCTTGATCCCGCTAGAACTCGTTGAAACTTGTTATAGGACCTGTCAGATACAAGAAATTGTCATTGTAGCGTGGTGTTTTTCCTCAAACCTGGAACTTTCCCAGGAAATTTCTCTCGTTTAAGGAAGTGTTCCGATACGCTGTCAACTCCAAGAAAAGCACCTAGGTGGTATCAACTCTCCCCCAAAGTGGCATCTTTCGTTTTTGAGAAACCGTCTTCGTTTTTGAAAAAAAAACCGTCATTAATGGTCAAAAAATGGTCAAAAGCCACTTTTTGACCATTAATGACGGTTTTTTCCAAAAACGAAGACGGTTTCTCAAAAACGAAGTGTGCCACTTTGGGGGATACTTGTTGGTGTAGTGCGCATCCACAGTCAAAATTCCACCATGATACGTCTCCTACAGGTTGAGCAACACCTGATTATCATTGGAGCGCACCAGAGTGGAGGGTAGGGATGTAGCAATTGGTTGAACGACAGTGATCTTCAGCCACGATTTTGATGATCCTTCAGACGTGCATCTCTGAAGTCTGCTTGTGTCTAACATCAGTAGACGATTAGCGGTCGGCTACGCCCCGGACATTAGTGCTAAGCCCCCTGAATCTGCAGGACGCTACTAAGTCCTGGTGGTCAATGACCACCTGGTGCTGCGCCCTGGCTCTACATCATCGCCGGAACCTGGCTTCATTGCGATAACCTATTGGTTCGGACATATTCTGACGCACATCACTATATAGTAAAACTCATCTGTTTGTGTGTTTGTCTGTAATCGCTTATATCTCACGATCCAGAGGACAAACACACATGAAACCTATACCGTTCGACTCAGAATTGTGCCCTCCTGTGCAATGTCAGGGTCTTTTGCCCTTTCCGAGAAAAACGATTTTATCGATTTTTGGCCCCCTATCCCCATCACTATATAGTAAAACTCATCTGTTTGTGTGTTCGTCTGTAATCGCTTATATCTTACGATCCAGAGGACAAACACACATGAAACCTATACCGTTCGACTCAGAATTGTGCCCTGCAAAAATCATTGTCATTGATTTCATTGCGAAGCGCAGCTTCGCCGCGCTTCTCTTAAATGACAATGATTTTTCGAACGGTATAGGTTTCATGTGCGAATCTTTTCGTCTACAACGAGAAAAACAAGGAAGAGTTGTGCTCAGTGACTGAATCCTTGGGGGTCTCTCCGCGTGCAATCAAGAGTTTTGGAAGGGGTTGGGTGGGGAATTTATTTTCCTATGCAAGACTAGGCGATTACCAAAGCAACACAGTTTTAGTACACCTATATATACCAACTTGCTATAGCAACATGATTTAGAGTGCACAAGCATACCGCTTAACTTCTTTCTGTGAGTGGACGAATGGACGATTAATCACGGCACTACTCAACTTTACTGGCCCCAAAATCTTCAAAGATTTTTTTGGCTGGGACTTTCCATAGAGTGGGAGGGGGATGTCTGAGGTGCGAACACCAATATCGTATCCATTTTGCACCATAACTCCAGTTTTGCATGGATTACGGTAAGTGTACGGTAGGAAATTGAGAGAAAATGCCGATATCGAGTAGAAAACGGAGGTGGCTTGCAAAATAATGGTGGTTTTCGTCGTCGGCGTCAAAAAACCCCACTACGCAAAATTTGAGAGGGTTCCTTGAAGTACCATATCTACAGTACATCTACCGTAACCATTGAAAAATGGGGTTATCGTGCAAAATTTATACGATGTTCGTGTTCAGCACCTCGAATAACCCCCCTACGTGAAGTTTCAGCCAAAATTTTTTCCTGAAGATTTTGGGGCTATGTAAAGTTGAATGGCACAAATACTCACTCCTTTCCGAGTGTGCTACGTTTCGATCGATTCTGAGTGAATCATCTGGACACATTTAAAGGCAGCAGGAGCTGAAATCCTCGACTACGAGCTGAGCTGTGGGTGATGAAGTACAGACTCAGCACATCATAAATGTGAAACGAACACAGAGAATGATGGCTTACCTGCAGAGAAAATGGAACATTCGTCGCGAACACGCCTGGCAGTGTTCGCGCGCGGACGAGTTTTCCCCGGCGCAAAAGCCATTGCGGTGCGTGGTTTGGCGCAAAGGGAAGACGAAATGCATTCAATTCACAGGGTTTCATGGCGGGACTCGGCCAAAACCACGCGCCGCAATGGCTTTCGCGCCGGAGAAAACTCGTCCGCGCACGAACACGGCCAGGCGCGTTCGCGACGAATGTTCCATTTTCTCTGCAGGTAAGCCATCATTGTCTGTGTTCGTTTCACATTTATGATGTGCCGAGTCTGTACTTCACCACCTGCAGCTCAGTTCAGAGTCGAGAATTTCAGCTCCTGCTGCCTTTAACGAAAGAATGATGCAAACATCAATTATATACAACAAGTGCTCCGACTCGCTTACGGCGAGCTTCGCAACTGTATGCTTCATCCGTTTTGACGGATGGAAAGTAAAGGTAGCTGAGTACCAAGGTCCCGCGAAGCGGGCAAGTGCGAGACTCGCTGGAGGCGAGTCGGAGCACTTGTTACGTGTATTTTGACTAGTCTTAACTGTCCTCGTCCGTTTTAACCGTAAAACATTCGTTTAAAACTATGGAAGAATGTCTCAGGACGTGGAGAATCTAGCGAGCCAGTGTTGCAAAATCGTTTTGCGGTTGAGCTGTTTCGCGTTTGCGAAGCGGCTTCAATAAAGCAGCCAGAACTGAATCAGGGCTACCACGACTGTAGATGTGCTCCACATGCAAAACTGCCGAAAAAAACCGTTTGCGAGCCCCAATCAGAGTTCGGCACAAACTAGTTTGAGTAGGAAAAATTACGAAGTCCCTTTGACCTAGCAAAAAACTTACGAAGCCCGCTCTGCATATCGAAATGTCCATAGAGTCAACAAGTTTTCGTCTACGGTCACTTACCACCCTCACGCGCAGCGTCAGGCCGTTTTGCCTTTTTGGACTCTACCCAAAACAGCCGTACGTGATTTAAAAGATGCCCTACGTCACTTGGTGTCTTATTGATCACTTGAAATCAAAGCTAAGCTGTTCTTATTGAGGAAGGACTGAGAACAGCGCTTTTTCCCTACTGTTGTACCGGGGCCTGACGCGCCGCGGGTGGTAAGTGTCCGATAATCCCGGATAAAATTTGGAAAGAGACGGAGATTTTGGAGGCTCTCACCATTAATTTGATAATGCAATGCTACCTGAATACAACAGTGCAAGTAATATTGGAACTAATTGATTTCGGAAGAAGTTACTTGAAGAAATTGTGTTGAAGTGGTGCTGAAGCTCGAGTTTTAAGTAGTTTTTTTTGCTGTGACCACATAAACGAGACAATTTTATCATCCATTGAAACGAGCGGCCTTTCCTGGCGGAAGGCTTTAATATGAACCATTCGACCATTTTTAGTCTAAAAATCTCAAAAAAAAAGTTGAGATTGGCTTAATAAGTCCTTTGGATCCTGAGACAGAAACAACGATAAAGGTGTTTGAATTCACAACGGTTTTCTGCCGCAAGACGAACAGGCTTCATTCCTGAGGAATCTCGTCAATCGTACCTCCTTCTATGGAATGGCATCCAAAGCTTTCTGGACGTCGAAATCTGATCCTCGCGCTCCTATTTCTTCATCTATGAGAATTTTACCGCCCTATTTCAATGACTCAAAATTTTTTTCGGATTGGCTTTGCCGATCGTTCTTCAGCCAATATTTAGTAGAGGTAGCGAAATGACTGTGCTGCATTCCATGATGACAAGTTGAATGCGATTCTGTGTAGCACTTTTACTAAGTGATCAAAAGAGGAATATATTCGTAGAGAAACCATCTGAAGAAGCATTAGTTTCCAACGAGGAAGGAAATCGCGAGAAAATCCGCATCAGTTATGCACCAACCTAATACAAAGTTTGAGCAGTATCCGTTCAGTAACAACGACGCTGTGAGTACCGCCAAGTACTTTTTCAGGTTCAACTCCTGCCAAAACCAATTAAATCCAATTCATTTAAATCCAAATGTTTCAAGATTTAGATAGAACATTGTACTTTTCAACTGTAATTTTTAATACAAATCTTAATTCTATTCTTATTCCAGTCAGAGTTAATAGAATTGGTGGAACAAAAACCCTCCTTTTATTTTATATTATATATTTTTCTGTGCCGGACAGGTTGTTATACGGACACGTTTTCGAGTCAACGTGGTTCAAGTCCGTCTATTCACGCTTCACATATGCCACCAAAGACCTCTTCACACCGATTCATTCAAACCATCCAAACCAGGCAACACTAAGCATCCAGTCAACGGACGAACTCACCACGTGTCCTACCGGTATAGCGGAGCAGAATGCCGCCACAGCAATAGCCGATCGTCAGTTGATGGGAATGACATACAAGGGCGTGCACTACATAGTATCGTGACGATCTCAGAGCTCACATAGTGATCAGGGATGTGCGCATTTACGATTTACGGTTTACGAATTACGAATTACGACCATTTCTTGCAATTTTTTAACGATTTGCGATTTACAAAAAAATGACCAGAATTTCGTAACAAAATCGTAAGTAACGACAAGAAACGAGTTCCGCATTAACGCTTATTCTAAGGATGCAAATATGCATGATTTGTCTAAGCTTGCTTTTCGTAAGAATATTATCAGCGGACTCGCGTAGTTTTGCTTATGATTTTTATTGTTTAAGAGCAACGACTTACACCAAATCCAGTTTCGGGACCTTCGTTGAGATGATCTGGCACAACCATGAAGGACTTCCCTACAAAGCACTTCCAGTGGCTTCCGTGATGTGCCACAAGGGCACCAACAGTTGCATTTTAGCGCTCTCCCTAGTGGTGCTAAGCTATCGCATGGGGTATAAGATGTATACCAAGCCTCCGTCATTCGTCAAAAAAAGTCTTGCTCTATCCTACCGATTTCACCTACAGTATGATGTTGTGCACACAGAGTTTTTTTTTCCTAACCGAGCTCTTATAGGCCAATTCATAGCGGCTATGAACAAGGCTGACAGAGTGCAAGAAATAATTTTTCTACTGTGCATCCATATCCTTCTCTGTAGTGCACCATGCATTGGATTTGTTCTGATGATCGCGGAGGCACTGAATGCATATGTGCCCTACAAAGTGACTTGACCTGGGACAGCTGATTTACTAAGTAAGCGCTTTATCTTTCCAAGCTCCTATGCTAGCAAGTCACCTATCCCAGAGGGAAAGATTACTTGGTTGGAACGCAAACAAAACGACCGACAGTGTTGAGTCCAGAAACACTGACTAGTTTGAAGAGAGGTTTCTCTTTCGCAGCGACAAATAATTACAACTAGATAGTGGCTCAATATATCTAATACAAGAGACGTTGTATCTTTATCATAGTGTTATCACTCTAGGGATGAGATAAGGGAGCTGTGCGAGGAACAGTCAGCTAGTTTCGGAATTTGTTATGAAAGAATCTAAATTCTCTGGATCTCATCAATGATACGATACTTGGACCCTCAGTAACGATTTGCGATTTACGACGGTTTTCCAAAATTTACCATTTACGAAGATTGGATTTTTTATTGCGCTCATCCTTTATAGTGATAGGAACGGCATGAAATCACTGGCTACCGACATCTGCTCATTTCTGCTGTTCAGTCTAGGGGCGCGTGCGAGAATCCATAACGCTCCATGCAGCCGCTTCCTGGCAGAAATTTTAGTTGCGAACTTCAAGATGGTACCCTTTATGTCCTGATATTTGCATCAGGACGCTCTAAAGGTCCCAGATGTGCGATCCTTTGCGCCTTTGTAGTCCATATTGTAAACACATAGTCAAGATAGAGGGCGGTATCTCACCAAGCCGACCGCACTCCCGCTTCTTTCCTGTTTTCGTAGCTCATAGCGGGCACTTGTAGATAAAATCGCAGATAAATCTTGTTATCATCACTGAACCACCGCCTAAGGGATCAGATCTCTCCACACTAGCAACTGGTGTAAAGGTAGAAGCCTAGAATCCTACGCGCCTACTTTATATCCAAGCCTGTTCCGCCATGGTCCTCTTTTCTATGCTTCTTTTTTTACTTGCGACATGTTCATTTATGCTAGAAAATCCATGAAATCATCTATATGTGGCATGGCAAGCTAAGCACTAGATTGGGTAAACGACCCCTGATTTGTTTAAAATTCTTCCGCTCAATTTCCTTCCTTGCCTTTTTCTACAAAGGAGTGGAGGTTTATCCGATCAAAGTCCAAGTCCTAACTACGAAGTCCTCTTTGTTCCACTTTCTGGAGACCTGGAGAAACTCGTGCTTTTCGTGAGAGTTCCTCATCCACTCCGTAATACAATAGAAACTGTGCTCCATGTGTGACCAGGAAGGAAGTGTATGATGCAAGAACACTGCGATCCGCCTTAGCTCCGTTCACAAGATTCTTAGAAGTCGGTGCTCGAGAAGAGGCTTTTCGGCAGTTTTGCAGGGAATCACGTACAGTCCTTCTCAAATATACTTGCCTCACGCTCCACCGCCCATGTGCTAAGTCGCGCCGCATCATCTATCTCAGAAGATCTAGAAACCGTGTTCTGCATGGGATAAAACCGTGTTCTGCATCGGATTGAAAGGTGCAAATCCCACGAATAAGTCATGCACACTCATGCAAATCCCATGCAGAACACGGCTTGAGAACCGGGTTTTCCATGGGTTCTGTATTGGTTTTGCATGAGGTAACGTGGGTTGTGCATGGGTTTGTGATGACCACTTCGCGTTCTGGAGTGGGGGAGGGGGTACGGGGAGTGGCCCCCACGCACCTCAAGAACAAAAATACTGCGCTGTCGTCGCACACCTTGCAACTTCACCGAATTGCGCACTTATAACTCCTCTCTCGGCTCATTTTTGATCGGGCCAACTTCTGCTGGATGTCCGACTGAGGTGCATCGTACATTAAGCTGGTGAATGTTCCCTATGTTAAAATGCCAAAGAAACCTGCAAATTTTTGGCATAATTATGGAGATCGCAATGAGTAAATTTTTTTCAAACATAAAGCACTTCTGATTGTGAAAAAAACAATGGAAATAATGAATGAAAAATCTAAATAACCGGTTTCTTCACAAATCGATGCAAAACCCATACACACTTATGCAAATCCCGGTTTAATCCGGTGCAAAACCCGGTTTTTTTAATCAATAATTTTCAGCATTGCTTAAATCGATGCAAAACCCATGCATACCCATTCAGAACCCATGCGTCTTCAAATCCGATGCAAATCCCATGCAAAACCCGCGAAAAACCCACGATTTTCTCAAAGTCATGCAAAACCCATGCATACCGATGCAAAACACGGTTTTTAGATTTCCTGAGGACGGACGGTTCAGCGTGAGGCAAGAATTTTTGAAAAAAAAATCTGTACACCACTCTGAATAGCAGTTACTGGAGATTCTTTTCATATGAATCTCAAAAACGATTCCGAGATGGGACGGTGCCTTTAACATGCTCAACATCAAAAATGAATCATAATTCGGTGAGAATCGCAGCTGTTCATTGCTGCTTATGAAAAATCAATACGAATCAACGTCGAGGTCGACAGTGACTTCGATTTTGATGCGCCGCATGGACAGCTGTCGCGCTCCAGTGCAGCATGTGGGTCTCTGCCGCACGAACAAAATCTGCAACCCTGCTACGATTCAGTGGTTCATGCAGGGTCCGGCCCCTGTCATTGTGCGACTCGTTCTGTTCTGAGCAGCTGATCGGCTTTCAATAACTATGTCTAGTTTACTGGATTTTCTGCAAGTAAACAAGCACAAGGTTGGTCAATCATTCTCTCTATTTTTACACAGATGTTGTTTTCAAACGTATTCATAATTCCTTGATGAATGGTGGTCCAGTACTACTGTAATGGATATCTGTGTACACGCGTAAACATGTAAATACAATGGTAGAAATGAGGGAGCATCACGAAGACGGCAGAACATGTTGAACAGTGACTGGTATCTCCCGGAAATCGAATAGGTTGTCTATCACGCTCACAGCTCTGAACATGTGCTATGATGTTGGAACCGCTGGTTTGTTGAAGCTTGAAAGAACGAGGTTCTTTTCCACGGTATCTGTTACAGAAATGATTTCAAGGGATTACGTTTTAGCGAGGCAGTAGTAATTTCCCCTGAGTTTTCCATGTTTCAAAGGGAAACCGAGTTGTGAGAAGGTTCATAACAATTCAATCGGTGTCGAATTTTTGAGCAATCAATTTCTTACTTTCTGTCCTATCTATCCCATACATTCAATCTATTTTATTCATTAATATCAACCGTTTACATGACCCCTTTTTAGCCATTCGAAGTGTACTTGGAACATGAATTTATACTCGGCAACGACGCGACCGCATTGGCGCGTAACTTTACCAAAACGTGGGGAGAAACGATGATTTTCTTTTTTGGAAGTCACGGTCCAATTTTGGTTCAAAATATTCAGCTCCTGCGTGCATCTTTTACTAACCTATACCGCTATATACGGCATTTTTCACGGAGTAAACATCGGTGCAATTGCGAACTCAGTGCAAAGGCTACAGTGAGCCGCTAAAAACGTACAGTCTTTCTCAAAAATTCTTGCCTCACGCTGAACCGCCCGTCAGCGTAGCCACGTCACAACAAGTATGATAATGCATAGGTGGTGCGGCGCGGCTTAGCAGATGGGCGGTAAAGCATGAGGCAAGTATTTTTGAGAAGGACTGTAGCCTTCCAACGGAGAATTTGATCTATTGGAATGGTTCAGCTCGTGCGCGGTGTTTACTCTGGGGTGAATGCCCTGTATTTCCGAGCACACCATCATAAACAGTTCCGCCCTATAGCAACTGTCCTTCTGTTTAAATTCCCAGTAATAGATAGGTGCTCTGTTGAAACTATGCATCGTCTTAGTGAAGTCGCAGCCTTAGTGGAGTTTTTGCTACAGAATAAGCATAAGGTATGTATACATACAAACATCTTTTGTCCTAGCATCTAGTGTTAGTCTCTGTGTGATTTTTTTTTAGACATTTCGACCAAAGAAACGCTTTCCTCAAGGAACTCTGAGATATAACCTACACAAGAAGGCAGAGGCAACGCTTCACTCTGGCGTGGACTTGAGAACGGCAGTGAGGTTGCCAGCGAATGAGAATTTGGATGACTGGATTGCTGTTCATAGTGAGTTATATTTTTCATTCTGTTCGCACTCTTTCTTCAATTATCTTTACCATACTTTCGTAACGCAACACCTACTTTTTTTTTTCGTTCGAGCTAATATTTAAACTAAATATCCATGCATAACTTCCAACAAATACATCCATTATTCGAATTATTCGAAAAATTAAAATATTCTATTGTTCGAATATTCGAATTATTCGAGGATTCAAAATATTCGATTGTTCGAATATTGGAGTATTCGAGCATCCACGATTCGAATGATCGGTTCATTGATAAAATTGCCACGATTCATGGATCGTATTATGATTTACTCTCAGCAACTGACTGAATTCGGACGACAAGCATGCGTCATTATTCATTTATTATTTTTCAGTGATTGCTTAATGAAAAAATTGAACAATACTGACATGACCCTTGGAAAAGACGGGGCTGATTTATCTCAAATTACATAACAGAGGCTGTTCATCTTATCACCAGCAAACTTTTAATCCCGTGTTATCTCATTTTCCGGCTTACCGTTTGGCTGAATTCAAAAGATTACAAATCGAAAAGTTCATGCCAATTTACGTGGAGGTGCGCGAGTTTGAGAGAAATAGGCGATCATTGAGCTCCGTAGAAGACAAAACTTAACGTTATTATTTTTGTCTTTTAAGGAGGTTGGGGGCAGGAATGAAGTTGATTTCTTGCTTAAGACACTGTAGGAACATGGGGTAGGGGTGCGATGTGCGCATTCTGACTTGGTTACAGATAATTCTTTCCACAGGAAGCTCGATGAATCACTACTACTATAACGTGAAAAACAGAGTGAAAGAATGTAATTGCTGCTTAGTTCGTAAATACAATTATATTTATGTGAACAGCAGTGGGAAAAAGAAAGTGGGCGGGATGGGGGGGGGGTGTGGGAAAAAAATTGGGGTCTCCCCCACTTTGGCGACCCCGTTGGAGAATAAAAATTCGAGAATGTAAGTTATAATATTGAATACTCAATGTAAATAAAATTGAAAAAATAAACAATCGAGAATAAAATGATGCAAAGTTTTTATCCATTTTGTAAAAAGAAGTGAAGTGATTCCAAAAACTCGGTGACCCTTCCTCGGGTAAGAGGGGGGGGGGGCGTCCTCTTGCATCCGCAGTCCACAGCGACATTCTCTTCTGTCACTTTACTTAACGGGTAACCGCCTTACTTCCTTGTCTTACTTCATGACCACAGAGAAGAGATCGTAGTGACACGAGAAGCACGACGAATTAAAAACTAAACACGGTGTGAAAGCATTGCCCACCAGGCTGCTGCAGACAACACCCTGAAAAACGAGTCAAAAAGCACCTTGGAACATTTCGTGAACAGCTCATTAAAAAACCAAGAAATCGTTCGTACAGTGTGTTTTTCCGGAAGTAAACATCGCGCGCGATCTGATCCATTCCAATAGATCAAATTCTCAGTCGAAAGGCCACGTGAAAGCGGAGGTTCCAGCAATTCGCACGTAGCCTTTGTACTGGGTCCGCAATTGCACCGATTTTACTCCCGGAAAAACACCCTGTAGTTCAGGCACGCAGACGAGATGAGTCTTCACTTTTAACGTACACCACCAGAAGTGTTAGTTTAAAAACGTGCATTTCTGTATCTTCGCACATGACAAGACTGGTTTACCTATTTTCTGTGGAATAATACATGGCAAAACCACCTCTGCAACAATGACATTCATTTATTCGAATAATTCGAAATTGTCTTTATTCGATTGTTCGAATATT
Source organism: Ancylostoma caninum (assembly GCA_037903475.1). NCBI lineage: Eukaryota > Metazoa > Nematoda > Chromadorea > Rhabditida > Ancylostomatidae > Ancylostoma > Ancylostoma caninum. The sequence continues at coordinate 405,389 of JBAJFG010000462.1, read as the reverse complement.
CGAATTATTTGAAAAGTTAAAGTCGAAAAGTAAGTTGAATTTGCACACTCTGAAGTGCATAATATAGCAAACTGAAATTGCGAGTCTTTGGGGCAGTTATTTTCTGCTTCACTTTCGAGTTAATATGACATTCAGATCATTCCTCAGTTGGCTTGATCCTAGCAATACGAAAGTCAATGTTATAGGTGTGCGCAAATCTAGGGAATTGTCACTATGTTTGTTTTCTCCAGCATTACAGTTTATGAACACAGTTAACTACAAAAGAAGACTGCTGCAACAGAAGTCATATAATAAATTAAGGTAAATCAAAACCTAAGAGTTTCCTTTCCATTTTTCCATCTTTGATTCCTGCTGGTATCAGTGGAAATAAAAGATTTTCTCATCCACCCATCCCACTGTTTGGCGAGGTGTACTATACTGAACAGTTCTTACTTCTGACTGACTCCTACTTGAGGATTCCTTCATTCACCGAACGGATGTTGAGGTACTGCTAATAAAGAAAGTGCATGAGATTAACCCAGCCAATCAAAATGGAACTCTCATGATTCGGACAGTGCTTTCCATTGTGGTTATGTTTCGTAAGTGGCACCGCAGAGGTGCATGGAGTTGATTTATGTTTTTTTTTGTTGAATTGTTTCTGCCAGGAATGTTCGGAATTTCTTAATACTACACGATAGCTGCGCAGGATTTGGCTCAGTATTTTCTATGGAATGTTCACTCTTGTCATTGAAAAGTGAATAACACACTACCATCGCGTTTTCTGTCATTTACATTTATGAAAAGTTAACTATCTGCAAGATTAGGGATATGATTATCATTCTTTTCCCGCAACCATTAAATTACGAACAGTATGCACATCCATTTTCTCTGCTACTATTTGATTCCTTTTGGGTGTGCACATCTGCTATGCTATCGTTCGGATTTTTTTTTCTGAAATAATCCCGTCGCCTTCGGATTTCAGCCAATTTTAGTGTGTTTGCAGCTGTCGACTTCTTTAATCGCATCAATTTGATGTACGGAGTTATTGCTGAAGTGTGCACTAAGGAGTCCTGTCCAACGATGTCTGGAGGATCAAAGTTAGTCTCGCTTATTTTTTTTCTGACAGTACTTCTTGTTTGCTATAGTAGTTTTACTTTGAATAAGCTACGCTGTTATTGCGGAGGGGAGAACTGTCCGACGCTTGTCGGCTATAAAACATCAGTGGTATGGTGCAGGTGGTTCGCAGCATACGTTTGCCTCCAGCATGTTACGATCTACCGGCGGTGGGATAGGGTACCTCATTGAGGCTGCACTACAGAGCGGTTTCCAGTGAAATATTACTCGATAGCGCTTCATTGTATAGGTGTGATGTTTTTATGCCCTTTAAACTCCATCGGCAAAATCGTGAATTCAGCGGCACATGAGCATTGACTGGGTTGCGACGAATGAACTCGGCCGCCACTCAGCTATTTTCGGCTTGGATGAGTACTTTTCAGTACAAATAGTGATCAAACAAGTATTTGTACTTTTTACTTTCTATCGCTCTTGTGAACCTTTACATTGATCGCGCTGGTCTACGGAACTCAAGCAGCAGATATGTGGACGAGTTATACCTTCACTGTACAGCCGCATGAGCATGCACTGCTCCGTCCGCTCCTCTAGCGATGGCTTTTATAGACTGTACATCTTTTCTAACGCTTTGAATGCAATGTATTTCCGCCAAGGGTGGTCATTTTGGGAACTTCTGACCTCAAGACATATTAGCTGAATAAATTTGATCCTTTCTATTACTCATTTTCGCGAATGAAAAGATGAAAAGGTGTAGGCATTATAATGAAACCCCTTTGTACGTATGGTGAACATGACCAATGTCATGTAAAGCGCACACTTCCCTTGTTTTTTAAATTCATGTTACCGGTTTGGGGCAGTACCGGTGTGGGATTATTCCTATGGTAAAGTGGCTTATTCGTTCGTTTTCATTCGTATCGACCTATCATTCAAGGAAAAAAAAGTGGTTCTTTTAGGTATGAATATCTGTGGCAAGATGGTACCGATTACAAGAAACCGACACGAATTGCTGCACCAGACTATATGATGTTACTTATGGATTGGATTGAACTACGTATCAATGATGAGAATATCTTCCCAACTTCCACAAGTACGCTTTTTATATATTTTTTTCAATAAACAATCTGATTTCTTTCATACCTTTTCACCTTTTCTCAGGTCTACGCATCTAATTAGATCATCAGGTTTATGAACAGCATGATTTTCATGTGGGTCGAAGGTTGCTTTCAGATATTCCTTTCCCTAAAGACTTCCGTCAAATATGTAAGAAGATACTTACTCGTCTGTTCCGAGTATTTGTGCATGTCTACATCCACCACTTCGACCGTTTGATCGATATTGGCGCGGTACGTCAAGTCTAGTTTCATCATTTGTTCGACTGCTAATTTCACACTCTTCTGACCTCCGGATTCCCGCATTAGTTTTATTTGTTTATTTATCATTTGCACTCAGTGCTGTTCAATCACAATAACAGCAAGGTAAAGGGCAAACACCTAACAGCTGGCATAAAATTTAAATTTCAAAAACATTTTTTTTTATTTACCTCTGTTAGTTATTACCAAACTTCTTACACCATTACTTCGAAAAACTTCAAGATGGTTATAGCAGAGTGAACATGTTTGGGCATGTTTAGGATATGTCATCCGCTTCTCTGGAAATACAATCTGTTCGCCTTGACCCTGCACTGCAGATCACCCCCATTCTAACGTGGCGACGCGGCACGAAAGGCCGATCATTTGCTGCTAACGAGTTGGGGCTCATTGCGTTTCTAAACCGGCTAATTAGAGGTGCGAGCCAAGGGTGAAGCGCTTTTGGCAAGAGCTGGTACCAAGCCAGTCGGATCGTACCAGTTGATCTCAAAACAACCTTACTCACTTGCCGCTCTGCCGTCTGTGATCATACCGGCGTGACGAACAACAGTGCCAAAAACAGAAGCAGAAGCCTGGTAATTGAATACGGCGCCACCTCCTTTTTACATCTTGGGTTTTCAAGTTCAAGAAATTTCCGAAGTAGAGACCCGTCATTAAGTTTTAAATATCGGAAGATATTCCTATTTTCGCGTACGATATCCAGTTTACTTCAAACTGATCTATGATGACTCGGACAAAAAAAATTATATTCACACTGATTTGCTCGTTTTCGGTCAATTTTTGAACATTCGAACCTGATACTTCAACTATTTTCCTTCTTTTCTCCATTTGATCTAAAAATTCCGACGAAAACTCGTCGTACTGCTATCGCGTACCGCAACGCGACAAAGGGTTTGGATTGCTCTGAGATCAATCAAGCGGATCCGCTTGGTTTGATACCAGCCCCTACCAAAGACGCTCCACACTTGGCTTGCACCTTTAATGAGTCGGCTATCTGGGTGAGAAACGCCATTCAGCCAAAGAGTTGAGGTCACTCTTGCCACGCTGCAGCGATCGTTTGGAGCGTGATCTGCAGTGGATGCACTAGGTGAATAGACGTTAGCTCTAGGTAGAAAGTAGAGAAGAAATGAACGAACATTAATGGTACATGGAGGGGTTGGCGCAAAGGCAGGCACTTTATTCTCATACTCAAGCGGAGTCGTTTCTGAGACCGCATGTACAAGGACAATTTATACTAGATGCGTGTTTTTGACGCGCGGCATGTGACTAGTATAAACTGCCCTTTACTCATCAAGTAGAATAGCTCAGCATCGTTGCTGCCTTGTCGACTTCATTTTTCGTACGTATTTATTGTGAGCGGCGCGCAATTCGCGACTGCCATCCCAAAGTCAACACTTATCTGTATATATAAAGTAGAATGTCTGTGCGTGTGTGTGTGTGTATGTATGTATGTATGTATGTATGTTCCTTATAGAAATCGCGGAGGGTTAACCGATCGGGACCAAACTTTGCACACATACCCAACAAAGGCCGGCGGAGGTTTTAGGCTACTTTCCTCCAGGAAATATCGATTGATTTATCGATTATATCGATTTTATTGATTTTTCGCTATTTTTGCTCAGGGGTTGGTGGTGACACGTACACTGGGGTATCTCAATACGCTGAACACGAACATGGCAACCGCTTTGCACGAAAATATCGATTTATCGAGTTTATTGATTTTTCGCTCTTTTTGTTCAGGGGTTGGTGGGGACACGTACACTGGGGTATCTCAGTACGCTGAACACGAATGTGGCAACCGTCTTGCACGAAAATATCGATTTTATTGATTTTTCGCCATTCTTGCCCATAGGGCAGTGGACAGATCTCTACAGGAGTTCGTCAATACGCTGAACAGAATACAGCAAACATTCCGCACGAATTACCGATTTATCGATTTCATCGATCTTTTCCATTTTCGTTCGGGGACAGGCAAGGACATGTGTACTGTGGTTTTCCAGTACGCTGAACACAAATTGATTATAACCGTTTTGCACAAAATATCGACCTATCGGTTTTATTGATTTTTCGCTGTTTTCGCCCATGGATCGGTTGAGACGTGGCTACTGGGATTTTTCAATACGCTGAACACAAATACGGCAATTGTTTTGCACGAATATATCGGTTCACTAATGTCTTCTGTTTTTTTCCTGCTTCTGAAAATTGGCAAAATGTGCTTATTGGATCAATCGAACACGTTAAACATCTAAGCACGAATATGGCAACGTTTTCCACGAATTTGTCATCGAAATAACTTTACTGACACTGACGTTTCGCTTACGAGATTACTTGAGGGGAAGGGTTACAGAGCTTTCACTTCGAAGTGAACATCGCGTTGGAGACACGCGCGCGCTGATCCATTCCACAGATCAAATTCTCATCTGAAAGGCTACGTCCGAACCGCTATAAACCATTCGCACGTATCCTTTCGATTGAGATTTTGATCTATGGAATGGATCAGCTCGCGCGCGTGTCTCCAACGCGATGTTTACTCGGAGGGGAATGCCCTGTACCTGAGCATAGCTTATGTGCTCACCACCAAAATTATGGGTATTTGCAGTGATTTTATCAGCAATGGCAATTGTTCTCATCAATGTGAGAAAGCCGGGGTTGTAAAATACCCGAGCGAAGCCGGGTATGCCGTCTAGTTAAAATTAAAGTACCTAGCTAGAGTGAAGTCGATACCTAGCTAGATTGAAGTCGATCTTAGGTGTAATACTCCTAAGGGAGTATACTCGTAAGATGAGACAGGCTGTACTCTTAATGGCTGCGCGAATATCCATATGAGTCTCGCAATCCAATCGTTACACACAGTTTTTCTTAGTCGGTGCGGTGACATTACATTATCTTTATCCTGTGTGATAACCTGATAGTATCTTTGGCTTTTCACTTAACGGAGAAAGGTTTTCTATCCGTTAAGCAGAAAGATTACTCTACCTTGAAAGAAGTTATGGACGAAAAACCAAACGTTGTAGTTTTTCCGTATGCTACAATTTCTGAAACTCTCACTGTTTTGATACAACAGTTCCGTTCATTCAGGAGCCACACGTCAACACCCTATACAAGCATTTTTATTTCTTTGTCACGGAACACAACATGGTATCTTCAAAAGAATTGGAAGCACTGGTAAGTATGATGTTTACTTTCGCCTTCCTTTGATCATTTTCGTCTAATTTGTGCATTCTGAATGCTTCTGTTGGCTTTCGTTTGAGGTTTGATCAATTACCTAGCAGAGACATTTTCCCCACTTTCATTGCAAGCCACTGCGAAAGCTGTGGCGTTTGCGCTGTCCCGACATTTGGCGCCTCAATGTTTATGCACAATGAAACAATTTGGTATGTAATGCAGTGTGTTAAACATCCATGAAAATGTGGATATCAACCACACACTCAGAAAGCGGAAACGTGAAAGGCGTGCGTCACTGCTTTAGTGAAACCGCTGCTTTTTGTCTGGTATTCTCACCGAATGTTCTCGTGTTTCATATCACTGCAGATGATTCGGTTTTTGCCATTTTTGCACTCATCTATCAGGAATTTGCTGTGGTTCTTTTTAAAGAGAGATTTTATTCAGAAGGAGATGACGGAGCGTCTTCTAGAAAGTAGCCAAAATCGACGCTTCAGGCACGTGCAGGCAAAATTAGTGGGTTGATTGTGTAAAAGAACCATATAAGTCTGTGTGTGTCCTTGTTACACGCTGCCTACTTTTATTCGTACGTGGTTGTGCGTTCTTTCACTTCCTTGAGATTAGTTTAAAAATCTGGAGTTTGTACTGAACATAACTAGACGGAATGATTTACAAATCACTGGGTCAAGTACTAGTTTGTTAGTCTTTGTTGTCATACTTAATGCCTCATCGTTTGTCGTTTTTGCATTTAAAACCATAGTATGCATAATTCTACTCTCATAACGGCAGGGTTTCGTTACGCATTGCAGTTGATTTCTAAATCGATGTCATTTGTATATAGTTATTGTTACATACATGTGTATATAATACATACATAGAGTTTAATAAAGGATTGACCTGGTCGACTTTGTATTTCTGTCACATCAGCGGGCTGATTTCTATGTATCATGGCAGTTTCTTTTCTGGGTAATTGGTGGCAGTTCACTGTTTAGCATAGTTCTGCTCCTTGTGGTTGTGATATCCTGCGAAGGTTTTCATGTGTGCTAGTAGACTGATCCATCTACCAGTATTGGCTCGGATCTATGTCACGGCGTTGCTGTTTCAAGTATGAGACTTCTGTTATATGCAGTCAGGCTAGCATCAATTGTGTAGGGCTGCTTCTTCAACCCATTGCGAAATGAGCAGGACATTACGGGTAAACTAGCCAATCATGTCCGATCGCTTGAGGAAATTCGCTAAGAAGGGGACGATAAGTAGATGAATTTTGTGTGAGATGATCGAGAAACATCAACGTCGACATCTGCACGTCCGTAGATACTTGATCTGCAGATGATCTAACAACCCATTTCTCGAACGCATTGTTTTTGTAGTACAAATGGGAAAGGGTCAATTATGACAAAAAGAAGAGGTTGTCTAGGCTCCGGTGACCTACCTAAAATTTTGATGGTCCACAATTTGAGTCAACTGCAACATTTTTTTTTCAACGGATGCATGATAACCATCTACATAGTACCACGCTCTTTCATGTGAAGTAATGAAGGGGACAATCTCGAATATAAGGCCAGCACAGCCAAATTTACGTGGTCGCTACGGCTGCGGGATAACACATACTAGGGTATTGCACTGTAAAGCGTATAATCTGTATAATTGGCCATTTGGTCTTCGAAATTCTAACCTACCCTGTATTATTACCCAGACCTGTTTTCAACAGTCTGTCCCTATTCAAGGTTCTACTCCTCTACATCCACTTTAGAACTTTTGATGAACAGATCCGACTCGAAAACAGTGCGCACCGCTGCGCTCTGGTATTGTTAGCGTTTGGCGGTTTTTTATTGGGCTTTTGATGAGGTTGCGATTCATTCTTGACGTTAGTGTACGGAGAAGACGTTAACACCTAATGCCTGCAAATAAAGCAGTTGAAGAGACTTCATTATGCATTTGAGAAAGACGTTGTCTTCGTCTTTGCTCACTGCTAGTGCTTTCCCACTTCATCTAAGAATTCGCACTCTCGCATTTACGCAAAAGTGCATGGGTATATCACTGCTGCTGAATTATCTAAGGGCTTCATGAACGTATTATAGTTTCTTAAATATTACTTCCAAATCACCAGTGACATAACCACACTAAAAACTACCAAAGGCAACACTGAACTGTCAAAAACTAGAGTCGCAAGGCAACATTCGTAAACCATGCAAAAAATGTACGAAGCAGTTGTTCAGAGAAAGTGAAAAACCTGAGGAAAGTTAATATAAGAGGGAGTCATCATGCTACTCTATTTGAAGAAACGAACTATGTACTAACTTGGTGGGAAAAGTCTGTTCGGAGTGTTCCTGATATTCCTTCACTTTGAAAATCGATTTAAAGGTGGAAGTGAGGGTCAGCACTCGAGGACATTTGCTAAACCGTTCCGCGGAAATGCTGTGAGAAGCTATTTTTGAGGTATGAGGGTGTATACCCTCACCATTGTAATAACTGCCAATTGCGGGCCTGTTTCGATACACATTAATTAGCTCAATGGATTAACTCAGCCTAGCACATGTCAGGAATTGCGTTGTGAGAATGAATCGTTGCAAATGCTCCACGGAACACAACCGATTTGTATGCTAGCCTTGTGGAACTTATGTAAGGCAAAATGACTGCAATTAAGAGGTATTAGGAGCCTCTGCGAAAAAGTGTCTGTTGATTTCTGTCACACCTCGAAGTCAGTGATCTCACTACTGACTAATTATTGTTTCGGGATAGTAAAAAATGTTCAAGATAGCTAACTTTGTGAAAGGGGGAAACATTTTTGCATTATTTTGTGCTTTATCACATCCATCATCTGCAATTTTCAATATATATGTTGAAAATGAATGGAAACTGACACAGAAATGCGATTCAGTTGATGTTATACGTTGAAAACGAAGATGAACTCTATTAGGATACTCTCAAGTGTTTGTTTGGAAACTACTCCTTATTATTTTCCGCTACACGCCTCCGATTCTTTGGAGACGGGTAAGTGTGCTGCATTGATGTTGCCATGACGATTTTAGGTGTGGAGTTGTGGAAGCAGAAGGGCGTAGCAAATCATCACCCTTAGGGTGATGGTTTGGATATGTCTACGGCCAGTTCGGATCGAGGTCTGTTTTTGTGTCGCTTTTTCACAAATGAACTGTTAGTATTGCATGCAGTGAATAGCCATGTTTTTCCCCACCCGCACGTATGACTGCTGGCATTTGTTGTTTGTCATTTGTTGTTTGTCACTGGCATTTCTGACACATCATAGCATGTGACGAGAGTGAACTGATTCATAACCAGATGCATAGCGGTGTATTTGAAGTGGGTTGACTCATATATACATACAGTGGGAGCTTGCTTTCGATCCACTGAGAACGCATGCTTGCTTGTTTTTCTGAAGTGGATGTACATAATACGCATCGCTCTGAGCACCATCGATAGAGAAGCAGTAAACTATTTTTGAACACAAAATGTCCTTGGAATTTGCGGATTACAAAAAATTCGTGGCAAGGACATCAAGCACATTTTTTTGCTGCCACCAAGTACAATTCATCCAGCTCTCGGTTCTCCAACTATAGTACAGGGTGAAAGACTCTGATGAGAATTTTCTGTAGTACGCTGCCTTAGCTTGAAAACTGAATTTGTCGATTTGTTCACGGTCCCGGTCAAATTCAGCTCTCGAGATCGTTACGATCGAGAAATGTGAGAAAATTCGTCTCGAAACGTTGGAACCATATATACATGTATGTAAACATAAACATATCCTAATAGCTATGGGTAAATTCGATCAGTTAATAGGTTTGGATTAGTTTTTGTAGAAATTTTCCGGCTTTCGATCAACCGAACTAAGCCTTGTTCCGAGAGTCGCGGTCAGCCCGCTGCAGAACACTTATGGGTAAAATATTTGAGTGGAAAGCATTGTTTAACAGAAACAGTATGGCTTCTTACAGCATGGAAGTGACAAGATTGAAGCGTGAGTGATTCTTGCACTGTAACATACTGTTAAAGATTTTTCCTCATTTTTTAACGCAAGGATCAAAAACCTTTGTCGTTAAAATCGTCATAGAATTCAAGTGAGCGGATTTCTGGCATTTTTACGCGTGTGCGAAAAGAAAGAGATTGAGATTAATTCACTTTACTGTTTATGACCAAAATCGCTAACTGCATAGTTTTATAACTTCTGAGCAGTAATTTGTATTCATTTCAGCGGCGCCCACATACTCCTTCCTGCGAACAGCTGTTCTAAGCCTTACACCTGGAGACCTAAAATGCCGCCTTTATTGCAAAGGATCAGCTTGCAAATTCTGTAATTTGTTCGATGGCCCGAGTGTGGTGCCTGGCCTTTACTCCACATGGTCAGTTGACTAGAGTGAGATCTCCTTGTTTTATTTCTCGTCCATATGTTGAAATACTCTTCCATTACCAGGATAACAGAGGATATTCTTGCAATGGCTAGACCTCAGCCGGTTCATTTCGAAAACGACATCATTATTTGCCACTTTAAAGAGTGAGTGACAGCTCAGTATCTCCAGAGACCGATTGTGCTGCAAAACACATTTCAGAAGTAATATTGTTGCTGTATTCAATCTTGAAGAACTCGGGGAACATGCTTACTGCGGTAAAGGGAACCTCATGAGTGGATTTAGCTACGATCCTGAACGATTCATGAGGAACAACAGTTAGTCCTTTCTAGACTATCATTCGCATCAAACTGAATTTACGCTTGTGCAACGTCTTGTAATTAAGTGTAAAAGCTGCAAAGTACAATGCACCAAAGTTCTTCGAGCTCTTTTGACCCTGCATGGTCTTTGAATGGGAGGACTTGCTAGGTGCCTTTCCGAGTTGAAACATTTTAACTTCTGCACCTTGTAGTAGGTATTCCAGGGTTTGTTGAAGAAGAAAAGGAGAAACAAAAAAAAAGAAGCCAAATGGGCGAAGCCGAGCTTACCATGAATTGACCGTTCCATTACATTTTTCCAATTACATGTGCTTTTATTAGATGGTCCGAAGAAGCTTAGGACACTTCCCCGAGGAATCTTCCTCACATGCTTCCCACGTGTCTTATGTTCAAGAGGAGTTCGAGCATGTGATAAAGTGCTGCGGAAGTATGTGCGCCAGAGTTGGATAGATTTCATGGTGTTTGTCACCCATCGATCGTCACGGCGGCTCGGGGATACTCCTCCCTGAACATATAAACTCTTAACACTCAAAGGTTCCTTAATTTATCGCATTAGAGAAGGCACATCCACAAGAAAGATATAGAGAGAGTCGGATTTTGGCTCATATCGGCTGAGCACCAGCTCGAGCGAGACTCTCAAGAACAAAAACACTGGGTCGTTGTTTATTATCATGTTAGAGTGAGCCATTGCTTTCAACTCCCTGCTTCGAAGTTCATCTATTGCACAACTGTAAGAGCTCTCTAGCAGAGGATGCTGTACTGATAACTGCTGATGGACAATATAACGCTTAACGCCAGCTTCAACAGGAATCAGCTCCAGGACTTGGAACTTATGACCGTACAAATGAGGCATCAACCTGTCGAGTTTACTTTCTGCTTGAGGAAGGAGGGTGTGGCTTTGTTAACATATTCGCAATTGAAGGAGCAGGTTTGGAAAAGCTTGACACAACTGCTGTGCTAACCCAACCTTGTGCTCTCCGGGCACCAGTTACTCCTTTGTGGTCGAGCAGCAGCACTCCGCCAAAATCAGGCATTCTGATCAGTGATCGATGAGTTCCTCGACTACATATGTATACAGTTTGTTAGCTCAGAGATGGCATCTGGGTCGACTGCGTCTGCAATCGCCACCTCATCAAGCCAAATAGTAATCTGATTTTTACACTTTTTTGATAGATGTGTGTGTGGTGTGATTGCTTCCGTTCCGATGTTTTCCTACTGCCATTCAATAAAATCTCATTCCAGACGCATCCTGTGGACTAAGTCGTAATTGCAGACAAAGTGGACTCAGGTGCCATCTCTGAGCTAACAGACCATAAGCGTCCAAATTTCTGGCGATTTTTCCAATGAGTTCTTCCCTCATCAGAGTCCGCAAGCAATTGATGCATATTTTAATAATACAGAAAATTGAAGCCTTCTACTACATATGTATTATCTTGCTACATAAATATCCGCCTTTTCTACTGTAAGCTTTCTGCATACGTAAATTCATGTTCTGTTCAAGTTTTTTTTGTTATTCGTAAATATTCTTCGGTACATACTCTATGAGTGGAATGTAGAGGACTCTATCACAATTCTACTGTATTACTGTGAAAAGTATGGACCGCGAAGCGGCCGCTGCCCGTTGGCAACGTTTCGTCGGAGGAACAATAAATGAACTTCAACCTTGATTGCTTTAATGGAAGATTTGACAGCAAATTAGGATGAGGCCGATCACTGGATTTTGACAGTGAATCCGTGTTCCAGATTGTTATAGAATTTTCCGACGGCCTAAATACATACTATGTATTTTAATACCACATGAATGACAAGACATGCGCTTTAGCCGATATGGATTCCACTCGAGGCTCTCTCCTTTATTACTGAATTGGTCTGAAGTGACATTGTTTCAACTGTGTCGATGAACGATTTTTCAGTATTCCATTACAATTTTCCTCTCCCTGATTTCGAAGCTTGCATTGCTGAGCACATGGCAGACATCGCGACGGTTATGGCACATGAGCTGAGCAAAGGTAATGCTTTGCGTTTCACGTACACGAACTTCACCCGCACAGCCAATATTTTAATGACTTGTCTGTAGTTCCATGTTTAAGAAAGCAGTATCACTCAAGAGCGTAATGAGGAACGCTTCCCACAAGAAAGTCTCAAGATTCAAAGCTATTAATTAAGCTTGAGGTGATTCTCTCAATTTGAATAGGGAAAATTGCCGTCCATTGCCACGCCGGTCACGGAAGAACTGGTACAGCGATCGCTGCATGCCTTATGCGAACACGAGGACTCACGCCCCGCCAAGCAGTGGAGATCGTGCGGAGTAAGCGGTATGCCATAACTTCCTTGTTTTTTTTTCGAACTATTCTAACGTCGTCAAGTTTTAGTCCAAGTTCTGTACAAAGTTCCGAGCAAGTTCGAGCTTTGCACTCGCTCCATTACTATTTGAGCAACACCACTCCTATCTTGCCAGCGCATCCATTTACTTCGACTTCTCTATATGTAGAGTATACCAGTCGCATACTACCAAAGATGGACATGAGACAGTATGGCAACGTCCCAAAGGTACGAATTTACGAGTGTTGCTATGTGGACGCAGAAGAGTGTGCATGAAGTAGTAACCAACCTGCAACTTACATTGGTAAAACCGATATTTCCAGCCGCTCTTCGTGGGCGCCATCGCTCTACTACACAAGTGTTTCATATCGGTAAACTTTAGGCTTGAAACGACGGGCAATCAACTCAGGTGTTTTCGTTTTGAATGCGATGAGCCGACTTCTCTCGAGTAAGCGTCTAGTTCCGAAATATTACTGCACACAAAATATTTATTCTTTGTTCATATGTTTATTTCGTACATGAAGGGTATACCACATAAAACCTACCAATTGTGAGATGGATCCTTTCACAGACGGTTTTGAACTTATTTCAAAATCTCACTTGCTTCTTCGAATTGCGAGGGAATGAATGTCTTTCGAATGTGAGAAGAAGCGCATAGAAGCAGAATGAGAGTATTATGGGGCCATATTTGAAGGGAGTCAAACATCGCATGTATAATACAGCAGTGGCTGAAGAGATTTGGTCGTGGCACTATTGAAAGCAGAATCTTTTAATGTATAACTCAACTACGGATTGATTTATTCAGACAGGATTTGAGAATGAGTAAAGTAAAGAGCAGCGTACTGTTTCTTTCCGCTGCATAACATTGAACTAAGCTGCTTCCCAACAGAACTACCAACTTCAAATTTATCGCTCTCATCAACACATTGATTCCTCAATTATATTGCACTACCTCAATTCGGAATGAAGTTGTTCTAAATCCCGTCATAGGCAAGTAATTTGTTACAAAAATCGTATTCTGCATTTCACATCTCTATATGTATAAGAAAGAGGGATTGCCAACAACTCAAATGAAAGTGAGAAAAATTTTAATAATTTCACAGAAAATCAACCGTTTCAGAGGAGTATGTTTTTATGACATCCGCTACTAATGACTATTGTGATATTCAAATGACAATAAGAAGGTTTTTTTTTTGGTAAATTCGATCAATTAATTTCGTCCTCCCATCTGAGCAGCAGAAGGAAGTGCAGCAATAACATTCTGGTAAAAACAATAGGCGGATGTGTGCCCAATCTGTATCAACTCTTCCTTCTTTCACAGTTGTCGGATTGAAGATTCTGGACAAAATCCATGAAAGCCGAAGCAGCTGGGGTTTAGGTTCAACGATACGAGGGTGGGTTGAAATTTTGCAGAATGACAATGAAAACAAAACAACTCAGGTCCAGTTCTTGGATTATTTTTTAGCCAATCCCGTCGAAGCTCAGGACACTTGGCTCAATCTCTTTTATACTTTTAATTCCTTCCTCGTAAAGGATTTATTCGAGGTCCTCGAAACAACATCATGCGGCCAATTAATCGATCTTTCGATTTGGATATCTTTCTAGACTGGAAGGCTTTGAGCTCTTAGAAAAGATAGAGAAGTTGAGAAGCCAGGACTGAAGAATCTGTTGATGATGGAGGTCTTACTTTTTTATTTTTTGCCTAGCGATAGCATTCGAATGTGTGATCATACCGTTGCGGAGGTGCAGCGCTTTTTTCTCCTTAGCTGGGCATTCTCAGAGAATTGGCATTTCTCCGGTTTCGAGAAATATTGGTCATCATAAGCGAATATCTGCTTTCCTGACAGTTTATAAAATCCCTCTGACACGTGTAAAAACAAACTCCAGCTATTCCACCACCATGAAAGGCCCTTTTCTTTTTTGGAACGATTTCATAGGCGCTTAACTACTGTTTCACCATTTCTGTAGGCATACTATAGTACTGAACCTGAGCTTGATTACCCGTCAAACTTTTGGGCTTTAAACCATTTCCTTACCGAACGAGCATTTTAAGAATTTTTCCTGAGACCATTTCGGAACGTGCTCTCGTTCGGAATTCAGCTAATGCGGCACACATCTCACATCAAGATTTTTTGAAATTAATTTATTCTGTAAATATGAACTTTTTGCTAACCAAATTCATTTTGGATAACTTATTCCGCAGGAGAGTTATAGAAAAGCTTTCACCGGTAGTTGCGGTCGCTGATCATACATATCTTTTTGGTCGCTACTGCATCGGATTTGATGTTGTTGCAGCTGATTCGGGTAATTTTGAGATAGCAGGTTGGATGAACAGTTTCCCTAAAATCATATTGTACATGGCGATTATAGGCACAGAACAGTTGCGCAGACAGCTCAATATTTTTCATTCTCTATTCTTCTATTATTAGACCTGTCTGGTCGACCGGCTAACGCCGGACTTCCAGACTTGTTCTGATGCTCACTTCGCTCGTCGCTCGCATTAACTCATCTCATAACCACTCCAATGTAACATATTGTGCTACCGATTTTTCTAATGGAAACGGAAAATGTGGCATTGCATTGCTTTTTCTAGCTACCTTTTCTCCATGCTAGTGGACCCGCTGCAGATCATTAACATCCCGTTTTGGTTTAGCTTTAGTTGATTGAAACAATTAAAAGCAGGTACCCACGCCCGATTGGCCGTGGAATGATTACAGAAAATCGTTGCCAGATCTTGCATGTTATGGTTGGTAAAGTGGTAAGGGTTAGCTTGAATATAAATAGGGTGCTGGGGTATGGTTAGGTGCAAGTGGGAGGGAACCAACAGGGGAGGTGGTGTGAGACGGAACAGAGTAGAAATACACATTGTATTGGGTTGGCAATTAAGTTCGTGCGGTTTTTTTTAATCTATCTTTTCACGGTGATTTGGACTTCGCTTGATTTGCATTCATGACTGGTTTTGTAGCTCTTGATGTGCTCTTTTCCAATAACACAACCACGTTCCTCTATTCTCGCTTCACCCTGTTTTCTACCGCATGGAATGTGCCACTGCAAGTCGACAAAATTGAACCTCCCTGCAACCAAATATCGTTCAACCTCAACCGTGGATCAAATGTGGCTCAATGGAACCAATTATGTCTAAAGAGGAACTTTTACTGTTGGAAGGACAGCACAGAAGTTGTATGCAGGGTTTAGATAGTGCAAATTTGGTTTTAAAGTAGCTTGTCGTTCTGGACGCCCAGCTCCTGAGACAAAGAGGTAATTATCTGCTAAGATTGCTTTAAATGTAAGAAAAAATCACTATTTATGCTAAGTATTAACAATATGTAAGTGTAGGTAGCGCATTCCATGCAGAAGTTTGAAAAGCTCGATATGAGATAACCGTCCACATTGGGTATGCTCGATTTCTCTGTGCAAACTTTACCAGAACGACAACCAAGATACTCGAATGTGGGGAATTTCCACCACTGCTGACTTTATAGGCCTGCTGCAATCACATGCTACCTCTTTCGTTAAATTCTGTACTCATTTAATAGATCCAAGAGTTTCGGTTACGGCTGCAAATTGAGTCGTAACTTTCTTTTTCATAGATTTTTCATAGACATGGAGTTGAGAAGCTGACCTGTCCCTAGCACCATTAGGAGAAGAGGGAAGGAGCTTCACAACTCGGTCAGTGTGGTTGGCATTATTCATGGGAAGTGGTAGTATCTATGCCTTTGAAAAACCGCACGAATTTATTCCCCAACCCAATACAAGTATTATAGGGTGCCGTCGTTTGACACCTACCATTACTGGGCTCTGATACGGCCATCTGGAAGAGAACACGTCATGTACTGCTCCAACAAAAGTTAGTTCCACCGATGGATAGGTGGCTATGACGCAACTATGGCTATGGCGCGCAAACTTGGGTAGAGCTGCGCCAGCGTACAAACGTGAGGACTCGCCAGTTGACAGGTCCAACGGTGTGATAAGAGGATGTGCTGAAATATCCTTGCGTCCCGACGCTTTTGAACTTTTGACCCACCCTTATCATAGCCGTAGACCCGTCTCCCCCACTTCTCTACGCCGGCGCACACTTATCACAGCAGTGGACCCTTAAAGGCAGCACCCGCGGAAATTTTTGACCTCGAGATTTCGGCACAATTCGGGGTATCTGTATGGGCTGTACACTGCCACAATGCCGAAAACAGTCAAAACCTTCAAAATCCCCGTTTTCTGGAACCTCTCGCTCATCGCTTTCGAGTAGATTGGGCCGAGTTGCGCGACCTATTGGTTGTGGACAGAAAAGTCGATATCGCTGCCTCCTTTGTCAGCTGTTTTGTGAGCAAAATTCGTCTTTTCCACCGTTTTGCAGTGTTTCCGGGGCTGGTGAAAGCAAACAAATCTTGAAAAAGATTGCATATTTAGTCGAGATGTCGCAAAAAACACTAATGAATTTTGAAATGATCCCACTACAATAAAAGAATTCGAAATTGAAATAAGTGACGAAAACTAGGCAACACCAGTAACTAAACAAGTGGATTTGTAGTAAAATAACAAGTAGAAAATTTTACTGTGATAAGTAATGCAAAAAAGGGGAGCTAAAGAGTGAAAAAGAGCTTCATAATCCTAAGAAAAGAAATGTGTGTCCACTTGCTCAGCTGGCAGCAACAGTCCGCTGCCGCTATAATTCTCGTCCCCACGCTGATCCTGCTGATCCAGGATCTTGGACTTTCAACCTGTTATATCTTAGAATCAATTGAGTTTTTCGTGCTGCTCTTTTGTAGAAGCGTTTGGGCAGTTGTTAAGGTTCCAAAACGACAAAAAACTCAGATACAAAAATTTCCGTGAGTGCTGCCTTTAACCCCCCAATTTTGGGCGCCGGCACACTCTTCACTGCTGTGGACCCGTCTCCCCACTTCTATCAAAGCGGTGGAGCCGGATGACACACAGATACACACACAAAAGCACACACGTTTTTCTACTCCTCAGGTCTCGGTTATTTCTCCGATTTTGTTTAACATCTACACATGAGATATTCCTAATTTCGATGACTGTGCAAACATTCAGACTCCCATGGTTATGTAAGTAATAAAAGATCCATTTACAGAGTAACAGAAGAGATGTTGAACTTAATGAGCGTTGGAGTCACACAGCGCGGTCAGTTATGGTTTGCAAAACAAGTTGCCGAGGGAATGAATATCCTCAACATCGAGAGGTTTCTTGAGGTATTTCTTCCATTCTACAGAACAATGGCTTCGGTTTATGCCAGTGGCGGCTGGCGGGGGGGGGGGGGAGGGGGGAGGTGGGGAAGAAGTTGGGGGAGAAAAACTGAGTCCCCACCAAAAGGTGGCACGGACCGGATGAAATTTCAGAATGAGCTTTTTGGGAATCTCGTTTTCTATTCCGATTTCAGATGTTTAGCGGAAATATTTAAGAAATGATTATAAAAATGAGCAGATAACGTTTAGCTAACACCGAATAAGCATTTTTCCTATAACATAATTTTGAAAAATCTGTCGACCCATCATCGAGACTAGGACCCGTCCCTCCCGGACGTAACTGGTTTAAGCCGGAAAACATTTTCGAGAAATGCGGGTCGTTACGGCAACTTTGATTGGAAAATCTACAAAATTTTTGAGAACAGCTTTTCAGCTTTGAAGTTTTTCGAATCACAAGATATGCTCTTCTCTATGATTTTAAGCTTCCCAACGAAAATGGATTATAGGAAGTACGGAAGAAAATACTACGGTTACTCCGCCCTCCCTTTGTTAGCCAATTTTACCGATTTTGTTTCCGAGAAAATTTTCTACAAAAAAGAATCAGGACAGTTATAGGAGAATGGATCTCATGTGAAGACTAGGCTGAGAATGTTGCACACTGGCTGTCCAGGCCAAGAAATCGGGTGGGGCATGGATCAACTGTGACTCTCGAAATGTTGAACTTGATTTTCTCATATAAGCAAATTTTGAAGGAGCCTAGCACTCTGCACTTATTGCCGACAATGCTACGTGGATCGCGAAAGGTATTGCAATCGTAAACAATGGGCAGAGGATGATTTATTCTATCAAAAACCGTAGTCGATCCGATTCTTTTTCCGGCTGAATTACTCGGAAATTGGGAGATTAATCAGTACCCTGTGCGGCACCGAAAATTTGCGCCAAAATTTTGCACAGAAATTTCTTTCACTGCCTTGCACCTTTTAATCGAAAAGCAGTTCAGGCACAGCACTATTGATTTAATTACTGATTCGGCGAGAAACAAATAACTACTGCAGAGAAATAAGCCAGCAAATATTCTACATTCTAGCTTATAGACCCTCCACTAAATTCCTTAAGTTTTCTCTTCCAGGACGAAGCTGATCTTGTTGATTTGGTCTCCTTCATTGACTACTTCGTTAGTACCGCTTTCTTTCAACTGACAACTGCAGTGGAACTGAAATCATTTTTGATAAAGAAGGAGCGGACAGTTCTAGGCTCCATGCCGGTGAGCACTTTCAAATTTTAACAGTACTTGACTTTGAATCCTCCGAGTTTTCTCGACTGCGAGACCCCGTCCGTATGGATTGCTCGTATGATGTCTGAAACAAATTCACTTGAAATGCGACGAGGCTAGGTTATTCAATACGGTAAAGTTGCCGGACATTTAGTCGTGACCCTTTCGGCGGTGACCTGCATCAGCAATTCCTCCTCCTCTCGACTCGTCCGTCGCTCAAGCAATAAAACCGGGTGATTCGAGAGCAGAGTCAAGCGTGTGTCGATAAATTATCAAGGGGGGGTCGTACGGTGGGGGCTGGGGAAAGGGGGGGGGGTCGTGGTCGGGAGGGGGGTGTCTTAGTGTGGAATAGGAGGTAGAAAAAAAAGGTAGAAAAAACGGAAGAAGTGGGACACTGAATTATCCATACACAGAATTTGTTTTGACGTGATTAAACGACTTTAACAGTATGATTTGAATAGTGAAAAGTGGGGGGGGGGGGGTTATAGGCTAAAATATTCGCACGTCCGTACTGAAAGTCCTACCCGTCCTGCAGGCCGGTAAAAAGTCATTTTATGGGCCCTACCCAATAGTGCTTTACCCCCACTATTGGGTAGGGCCCATAAAATGACAGTTTCAGGTCTCCAGCTTCAAGAGGAAAGATTCAGCACGGGAATTACGGAGATGATGTTTCGTCGATAAAAATGGCCTTTTTTCCATGTTTTTATCTACGGAGTTGAATCGCGGTGGAAGCAGCTGCGGAAAAACGAGCCGTACAGCCTGAAAGCGCAAACCTTCGACTATTAGGAACCTGAAAAAAATTGGGACCTCAACGGGCCAGGTCTTCTGATATTCGTGTCCGACTACAACCATGCCTCTGAACGAGTCAAAATTTTAGGCTGAAATTTTCGCACGTCCGTGCTGAAAGTCCTACCTAGTCCTCCACCCCTATAAACAGTTATTTCGTGCTTTACGGTCGATCATCTCGGATCTACTACAAGCGCGTGTCATTTTACACCATGCAAAAATCCTAGCCTCGGAGGGGATCGAACCCTTGACTATGTCGATGATGTGTATGGTTGTTTTTCGTGACGAATACGAAGGTATTTCGTTTAGAAACTCTGTACGGACGCTTTCAGACTGAAATTCGCTCACCGCACACGCTTTAGCCCTCAGCAGAAATTTTAGCCTCGGTAGGAATCGAACCCTTCACCATGTAGATGATGTATATAGATGTTTTTTCTTGATGTGTTCGAGCCTCATTAGTTACGTAAGCAACATTTCATAGTTAATGCACCTTTTTTGTCCACCGCGTACATTTCAACGTTTTCCAAAAAACTTCCAAACAAGTAGTTAGATACAAAAGAGCCTCTTTCTCCCTCCTATGCTCTGGCTCCACCACACCTCTTGCAGTACGAACATCTGAAATGGGATATTTAAATATCTAAATTCTGCAAGCATAGAAGGAAATTTGTGCGCAAGGGGGGGTCGTATTTTTGGTGGCTCAAAGGGGGGGGGGGTCGTATGGGGGTCGACTTTTTACCATCATCACGCTTGACCCTGTTCGAGAGGAATTTACAGGGTGACCTCCCGCGCTATCCTCGGGTCACCCGGTAAGGTCCTCTCGGGTCACCCGGTGTGCATCTATGATTGGTGTGCTTCACACGCTCTCTATAGTGCGTGTTTTTCCTCAGAACCACCAGGGCAAAAATGACTGGGATGCTCATGACCACCGCTTTTATAAAACTTCTTATATGTCTTCGTCGTCACTATCCTGTCTCTTTAATCTATCAACTTGTGTCTGTAGTGTGTGCCCCTCCGCAGTGCTACGTATTTCAGCAGGGTTTGTATTCTCCTGTTAACACAAGGAAAATCCATTTTTGACGAAAAACTACCTACTTTTCGTGATTATAAGAACTGTCTTGGTGTTGTTCTCATTTGAAGCAGTAGGTGACCGGAACTGATATGACCGACAACACTTGCAAATAGATAACGAAACTTGGGAAAAGTTCGGCCAAAAGCTGATTTTGTAGGTTTGATTAGAGATTTAACAAACTTTCCTCGGGTCACCCGGTCTGCACAAAAGTTCCCTCGGGTCACCCGGCCCGCACAAAAGTCCCCTCGGGTCACCCGGTAACGAAGCAGATGGTCGCTCGGGTGAGCCGGTCCATTTGCAAATTCGCTTGGGTGACCCGGTAGCAAGCCACGCCAACGAATATGGTCTCTCGTGTGACCCGGCAGGACCAAAATTGATCTCGGGTCACCCGGAGTTATTGCCTGAGCATATATGCTCTCGAATTATACGGTAATCCATGGATCGTAGAGGACTGAGAAAGGGGAAGTGGATGAGAAAGTAGACCGCTTACGATTACAAATACCCATAAAGCCCGAATATGTAAAAACAAGGTTAAGATAAATCATTCAAATCTTTTAGCAACTTGATCGCCTTATTACGTTTGAATTGAGGATTAAAGGTTGTTAGACTTTGTAAGGATTGTTTGGCATATGATCCCTGTACGTAGTTCTTGTTTCACATCACCACAATTTGTACGATGTTTTTCATCACTAGCACATGTTATGTATGGGAGAAAACCCCATCCATAATCCGCTGCCTCCCATTGATCTGCACATACCATCAAACTGAAATAACCACTTATAGGGAAAACGTGCCGTACAGCAGCTAGATTAACATCCAGTACTTAGGAGCTCATCTGGTCTGTGAACATGTCACACCGTATTACTAATTCCGATGGCTAGACTGTTAGGGAGTGCTCTCCACATTTCGACCATCGTATAGCACTCCTAAAACTCCAGAAAGATTCCTTTCTGCATACCCTTCATCTCTGATGAGCTGAATAGTGCAGTGCGGAGTAACCCACGCAGGGCGGCCTGCAAGATGACTTGGGTGTGGTGGACATGCCACCAGCGAACCTCAAATAACAGGTAGTTCGCAATCGTGCATATGATCGCCTCCACATGGGTGGCAGTCATGAAGAACGATAGGTGGCGACAGCTGCCAGCTGTACCGCGCACCCCATGCAAAGACTAGATGAGCACAACAGGGTAGACTAGATGAGCACAACGCAAAGTGGGCATTGCCATGCCCACTTTGCGTTGTGCTCATCTACATAGTCTACCCTGTTCGAAGGATCGAAGACGTTATTCAGTTAAAGCATTGCTGAATGTGGACTTTCTAGGACTGAAAACAGGAATATAACGATATGCAGTATTTAGTATTTATATGTGACATTTCAACGGCACTTAAGCTGCAACTGCTTCCACCCCACTGATTCGTACCTGATCATGTCATTGTCATCATACTCAGTGAAAGATGCTCAATATCTGAAACTGCAAATCTCAGCCATTTCACCGGGGGCGGGGTTACAGTTTCATGGGATATTGACAGACGGGTTCGTAGCACACTATTGCCAGCTATCATTCTTCCTGGCATACACCCCCTCCACATGATCCCTGGATGCTCTCCGAATCAGGATCTTCCACCTCTTTTGGTACCCGTCGCATTTTCTGTCACAAAAACCTGGAAATCCAAGTTAGAATCTCAATCTTGTCGCTAGAGCACGGAAATTTCAGCGTACAGTCCTCAGAAGGGTTTTGGATTACGGCTAAAAGTATAGTAAAAAATGAGCAGGAAAGACGATCGCTATTACGGAAGAGCTCGCCTTGTACCAAAACCTCTGGACTGGAACCTTACAGTGGGCTCGTTGTTAAGGCACCTTATAAGCCCTAAGGAAGACGGATTTGGTATCAGTGGTTCGCTGTTGTACCACCGCATCAACAACTAAGGTGAGCCTTGCCTTGTCTGTGATTCCGGTATTGTTTTTGAGTGTGCAGGCTATCGATATCCTGCAAGAGGATGAGGCGTTTGAGGGGGTAGCTTGCTGACTTTCCAGGCTCTGACGAAGGCGACAACGCAGAAACGTTAGCCTCAATATATTAGGGTGTAAAACTATGAATGCGCGCTTTCGCGCGGAACAAAATTTACACTTGAAAACCAAGACAGAGGCCCTATAACAAAAGTATTTGTGAATATTCACTCTCAGCTACCCTTCCTCAAACTCTATGCAGTAAATAAGGCCCCTTATTGAAGAAATCACTGTGTTGTGAGTCGAAACAGGTGAGTACCCAAACCACCACTTTTTTCTCGGTTTACAATTCTTTTCTTTGCGAGAAAACCTTCGTACCTAGACTAAGTACTGGTCTGATAATGGGAAGTATTGGCTACATGGCGACCGAGACAGGACTTCCCATCATGTTTCCTTCGGTTTTTGTTGGGTATTTTTCCTCGTCCTCGGAGGGGCCTGATCGTGAAAAATTTCTTGTAGTCGTTACTTTAACAAGAAGACGATGAAATAGCTTACGTACCTAGTTCTTGTAGGCAGAGATATGTCGTAACTGCCTGTATGGAATTCAGCCTCCCTCATCATATCGCTCCTTTTTCGTTTCTGTTTCGCCATGTCGCAGCAATTTTCTGCACTTGCTTCCGTACAATTTTCTACACTTGCTTTCTCCTAATCATTACTAAACTTTCCAAGAAACTGATCATTCAAGGTGCTACATAGAAAAATTTGTTTAATGGTTGCTTTTGCCTGAACTGCATGACTTCATTGGAAGTCTTTAAAAAAAAGTTTTTAAAACCAACAATTGAGCGTTTAAAATAGGTTCGTATAAGCTGCAGACGCGCAAAGATCTGCTCTTCAAAAAACATTGAAAGGTTGAGAACATGTTCTCAATAATGCTCTAATAGAGCTGCGAAAGTGTGCGCGCATTTATATTTTACACCCTGATAGATGAACAACTACCTTGGCTAACAGCTCGATAGAAACCCAGTATTCCGCAATTACGATTCCAAGATTCAAGGATAGTTGAACATGAAACCAGGAAGGAAGCTATTTTGAACCTGTTTTACAATTAGAGTCTCGTCAATAGAAAATGAGATTTAGAAAATGAGATCAGGGCGATAATGTATGGAAAACAATTGTTTTTGAAATACGTACAAAGTGGGATAACTTCTCCAAGACATTCATGAATGTTTGGGATGCAAATGAATGGAATATAGCAATCACCAGTAGATGGTGGCAATATCCTTGACATGGAACCGTTTTCATCTGTCTCTGATTCAAAACAGAAACTAACTCAATAAATTTCAGGACTGGTCATGGAGCCTGCTCTTGATGCTGTCTGCAATCTGCCTTCTTCCTCAACAGCTCCATAAACATCTCTCCATTCTTACTGTGAAGTGGTTTGCTCGATCCAACTGTGAAGCGTGGACCCCAGTGTACACATGGTTGAAAGAAAATCTAAATAAATAAGTGACCAAATCGTCGGAGTATGTATTACGCTGTGGAGTCATTCGTTGAAAACTGCGATTTCTGGGAAGACTGTCACAGATGCGAGATCGGAGCCTCGTTAGCTCAGTTGGTAGAGCGTTAGACTTTTAATCTAACGGTCAGGGGTTCGAGTCCCCTACGGGGCTGATAGTTTTGCAGGCGGAAAACGTGAAAGTTCGGCAGCCTTGGTCGGCTCGTTCACTGCGGGTTGGTCCAGTGTGGCAGTAGAAGTGATGTTGTCTCAATAATTCGGCGATTTTTCGTTGAAAACTGCGATTTTTGGGAAAACTGTCACAGATGTGAGATCGGAGCCTCGTTAGCTCAGTTGGTAGAGCGTTAGACTTTTAATCTAACGGTCAGGGGTTCGAGTCCCCTACGGGGCTGATAGTTTTGCAGGCGGAAAACGTGAAAGTTCGGCAGCCTTGGTCGGCCCGTTCACTGCGGGTTGGTCCAGTGTGGCAGTAGAAGTGATGTTGTCTCAATAATTCGGCGATTTTTCGTTGAAAACTGCGATTTTTGGGAAAACTGTCACAGATGTGAGATCGGAGCCTCGTTAGCTCAGTTGGTAGAGCGTTAGACTTTTAATCTAACGGTCAGGGGTTCGAGTCCCCTACGGGGCTGATAGTTTTGCAGGCGGAAAACGTGAAAGTTCGGCAGCCTTGGTCGGCCCGTTCATTGCGGGTTGGTCCAGTGTGTCAGTAGAAGTGATGTTGTCTCAATAATTCGGCGATTTTTTGTTGAAAACTGCGATTTTTGGGAAAACTGTCACAGATGTGAGATCGGAGCCTCGTTAGCTCAGTTGGTAGAGCGTTAGACTTTTAATCTAACGGTCAGGGGTTCGAGTCCCCTACGGGGCTGATAGTTTTGCAGGCGGAAAACGTGAAAGTTCGGCAGCCTTGGTCGGCCCGTTCACTGCGGGTTGGTCCAGTGTGGCAGTAGAAGTGATGTTGTCTCAATAATTCGGCGATTTTTCGTTGAAAACTGCGATTTTTGGGAAAACTGTCACAGATGTGAGATCGGAGCCTCGTTAGCTCAGTTGGTAGAGCGTTAGACTTTTAATCTAACGGTCAGGGGTTCGAGTCCCCTACGGGGCTGATAGTTTTGCAGGCGGAAAACGTGAAAGTTCGGCAGCCTTGGTCGGCCCGTTCATTGCGGGTTGGTCCAGTGTGTCAGTAGAAGTGATGTTGTCTCTATAATTCGGCGATTTTTTGTCGAAAACTGCGATTTTTGGGAAAACTGTCACAGATGTGAGATCGGAGCCTCGTTAGCTCAGTTGGTAGAGCGTTAGACTTTTAATCTAACGGTCAGGGGTTCGAGTCCCCTACGGGGCTGATAGTTTTGCAGGCGGAAAACGTGAAAGTTCGGCAGCCTTGGTCGGCCCGTTCACTGCGGGTTGGTCCAGTGTGGCAGTAGAAGTGATGTTGTCTCTATAATTCGGCGATTTTTTGTCGAAAACTGCGATTTTTGGGAAAACTGTCACAGATGTGAGATCGGAGCCTCGTTAGCTCAGTTGGTAGAGCGTTAGACTTTTAATCTAACGGTCAGGGGTTCGAGTCCCCTACGGGGCTGATAGTTTTGCAGGCGGAAAACGTGAAAGTTCGGCAGCCTTGGTCGGCCCGTTCACTGCGGGTTGGTCCAGTGTGGCAGTAGAAGTGATGTTGTCTCAATAATTCGGCGATTTTTCGTTGAAAACTGCGATTTTTGGGAAAACTGTCACAGATGTGAGATCGGAGCCTCGTTAGCTCAGTTGGTAGAGCGTTAGACTTTTAATCTAACGGTCAGGGGTTCGAGTCCCCTACGGGGCTGATAGTTTTGCAGGCGGAAAACGTGAAAGTTCGGCAGCCTTGGTCGGCCCGTTCACTGCGGGTTGGTCCAGTGTGGCAGTAGAAGTGATGTTGTCTCTATAATTCGGCGATTTTTCGTTGAAAACTGCGATTTTTGGGAAAACTGTCACAGATGTGAGATCGGAGCCTCGTTAGCTCAGTTGGTAGAGCGTTAGACTTTTAATCTAACGGTCAGGGGTTCGAGTCCCCTACGGGGCTGATAGTTTTGCAGGCGGAAAACGTGAAAGTTCGGCAGCCTTGGTCGGCCCGTTCACTGCGGGTTGGTCCAGTGTGGCAGTAGAAGTGATGTTGTCTCAATAATTCTGCGATTTTTCGAAAACTGCGATTTTTGGGAAAACTGTCACAGATGTGAGATCGGAGCCTCGTTAGCTCAGTTGGTAGAGCGTTAGACTTTTAATCTAACGGTCAGGGGTTCGAGTCCCCTACGGGGCTGATAGTTTTGCAGGCGGAAAACGTGAAAGTTCGGCAGCCTTGGTCGGCCCGTTCACTGCGGGTTGGTCCAGTGTGGCAGTAGAAGTGATGTTGTCTCTATAATTCGGCGATTTTTTTGAAAACTGCGATTTTTGGGAAAACTGTCACAGATGTGAGATCGGAGCCTCGTTAGCTCAGTTGGTAGAGCGTTAGACTTTTAATCTAACGGTCAGGGGTTCGAGTCCCCTACGGGGCTGATAGTTTTGCAGGCGGAAAACGTGAAAGTTCGGCAGCCTTGGTCGGCCCGTTCACTGCGGGTTGGTCCAGTGTGGCAGTAGAAGTGATGTTGTCTCTATAATTCGGCGATTTTTTGTGAAAACTGCGATTTTTGGGAAAACTGTCACAGATGTGAGATCGGAGCCTCGTTAGCTCAGTTGGTAGAGCGTTAGACTTTTAATCTAACGGTCAGGGGTTCGAGTCCCCTACGGGGCTGATAGTTTTGCAGGCGGAAAACGTGAAAGTTCGGCAGCCTTGGTCGGCCCGTTCACTGCGGGTTGGTCCAGTGTGGCAGTAGAAGTGATGTTGTCTCTATAATTCGGCGATTTTTCGATGAAAACTGCGATTTTTGGGAAAACTGTCACAGATGTGCGATCGGAGCCTCGTTAGCTCAGTTGGTAGAGCGTTAGACTTTTAATCTAACGGTCAGGGGTTCGAGTCCCCTACGGGGCTGATAGTTTTGCAGGCGGAAAACGTGAAAGTTCGGCAGCCTTGGTCGGCCCGTTCACTGCGGGTTGGTCCAGTGTGGCAGTAGAAGTGATGTTGTCTCTATAATTCGGCGATTTTTCGTTGAAAACTGCGATTTTTGGGAAAACTGTCACAGATGTGAGATCGGAGCCTCGTTAGCTCAGTTGGTAGAGCGTTAGACTTTTAATCTAACGGTCAGGGGTTCGAGTCCCCTACGGGGCTGATAGTTTTGCAGGCGGAAAACGTGAAAGTTCGGCAGCCTTGGTCGGCCCGTTCACTGCGGGTTGGTCCAGTGTGGCAGTAGAAGTGATGTTGTCTCTATAATTCTGCGATTTTTCGTTGAAAACTGCGATTTTTGGGAAAACTGTCACAGATGTGAGATCGGAGCCTCGTTAGCTCAGTTGGTAGAGCGTTAGACTTTTAATCTAACGGTCAGGGGTTCGAGTCCCTACGGGGCTGATAGTTTTGCAGGCGGAAAACGTGAAAGTTCGGCAGCTTTGGTCGGCCCGTTCACTGCGGGTTGGTCCAGTGTGGCAGTAGAAGTGATGTTGTCTCTATAATTCGGCGATTTTGAAAACTGCGATTTTTGGGAAAACTGTCACAGATGTGAGATCGGAGCCTCGTTAGCTCAGTTGGTAGAGCGTTAGACTTTTAATCTAACGGTCAGGGGTTCGAGTCCCCTACGGGGCTGATAGTTTTGCAGGCGGAAAACGTGAAAGTTCGGCAGCCTTGGTCGGCCCGTTCACTGCGGGTTGGTCCAGTGTGGCAGTAGAAGTGATGTTGTCTCAATAATTCGGCGATTTTTTGATGAAAACTGCGATTTTTGGGAAAACTGTCACAGATGTGAGATCGGAGCCTCGTTAGCTCAGTTGGTAGAGCGTTAGACTTTTAATCTAACGGTCAGGGGTTCGAGTCCCCTACGGGGCTGATAGTTTTGCAGGCGGAAAACGTGAAAGTTCGGCAGCCTTGGTCGGCCCGTTCACTGCGGGTTGGTCCAGTGTGGCAGTAGAAGTGATGTTGTCTCTATAATTCGGCGATTTTTTGTTGAAAACTGCGATTTTTGGGAAAACTGTCACAGATGTGAGATCGGAGCCTCGTTAGCTCAGTTGGTAGAGCGTTAGACTTTTAATCTAACGGTCAGGGGTTCGAGTCCCCTACGGGGCTGATAGTTTTGCAGGCGGAAAACGTGAAAGTTCGGCAGCCTTGGTCGGCCCGTTCACTGCGGGTTGGTCCAGTGTGGCAGTAGAAGTGATGTTGTCTCAATAATTCGGCGATTTTTTGTTGAAAACTGCGATTTTTGGGAAAACTCTCACAGATGTGAGATCGGAGCCTCGTTAGCTCAGTTGGTAGAGCGTTAGACTTTTAATCTAACGGTCAGGGGTTCGAGTCCCCTACGGGGCTGATAGTTTTGCAGGCGGAAAACGTGAAAGTTCGGCAGCCTTGGTCGGCCCGTTCACTGCGGGTTGGTCCAGTGTGGCAGTAGAAGTGATGTTGTCTCAATAATTCGGCGATTTTTTGTGAAAACTGCGATTTTTGGGAAAACTGTCACAGATGTGAGATCGGAGCCTCGTTAGCTCAGTTGGTAGAGCGTTAGACTTTTAATCTAACGGTCAGGGGTTCGAGTCCCCTACGGGGCTGATAGTTTTGCAGGCGGAAAACGTGAAAGTTCGGCAGCCTTGGTCGGCCCGTTCACTGCGGGTTGGTCCAGGTGGCAGAAGAAGTGATGTTGTCTCAATAATTCGGCGATTTTTTGTTGAAAACTGCGATTTTTGGGAAAACTGTCACAGATGTGAGATCGGAGCCTCGTTAGCTCAGTTGGTAGAGCGTTAGACTTTTAATCTAACGGTCAGGGGTTGGAGTCCCCTACGGGGCTGATAGTTTTGCAGGCGGAAAACGTGAAAGTTCGGCAGCCTTGGTCGGCCCGTTCACTGCGGGTTGGTCCAGTGTGGCAGTAGAAGTGATGTTGTCTCAATAATTCGGCGATTTTTTGTTGAAAACTGCGATTTTTGGGAAAACTGTCACAGATGTGAGATCGGAGCCTCGTTAGCTCAGTTGGTAGAGCGTTAGACTTTTAATCTAACGGTCGGGTTCGAGTCCCCTACGGGGCTGATAGTTTTGCAGGCGGAAAACGTGAAAGTTCGGCAGCCTTGGTCGGCCCGTTCACTGCGGATTGGTCCAGTGTGGCAGTAGAAGTGATGTTGTCTCAATAATTCGGCGGGTGCGATTTTTGGGAAAACTGTCACAGATGTGAGATCGGAGCCTCATTAGCTCAGTTGGTAGAGCGTTAGACTTTTAATCTAACGGTCAGGGGTTCGAGTCCCCTACGGGGCTGATAGTTTTGCAGGCGGAAAACGTGGGGTGGTAGTAATTTGGCCGAAACCTCGAGGTAACCGCGGGGTAACCGTCAAAAGTTACCTCGAGGTCACCTCGAGGTCATTTTCCCCAAAATCTATTGTAAAACAACTGAGACCTCGAGGTAACCGACCGGTCACTTTGAGGTTTCACTCTGGACTCGATCTCGCGGTAACAGAGCTAAGACCGTGATCTGATATCTAATCATACATGTTTGTGAAAATAGTATCATGAGGCAAGAGACGCAGACCGGTTTCGAAAAAAGTGCTCAGGAGTACTTTTTCATTCTGACCTGCAGGTCTTAAGCTCTGAAGGGAACCTTCTAAGTTGAGTGGTTCTTCTCGTGTTCAGAGGGCTTCTTCTCCCTATTCTAGCAAATTCACTGGCCCTATTCCTGCACCAGTTTACATCATCCGGTCTACACACCAAGAATCGCGACACTATATCCGGATGAGTCAAGGCTGCCACTGCCCTGTGCAATATATTGGATGCTGTTTTTTTTTGTGAGCAGCCAATAGTATCCCCCAAAACGACCTAATGGGATCGGTCGAAAGATTCCTCACACCAATAGCAACCTGCAATGCAATTGCATTCCCATTCGTCACGGAATCAACATCGAAATGCTTTGGTACCTGCTGCCTTTTCGAAATTGCCCTAGGTTTCTTCATATCGTCTCCAAGTTTCGATGACAGTAGATTAACAATCCAGTCCAAATGACTGTCATTGAAGCGGTACCTCAATTTTATGAGGTTCTGGTTGCGTGAAAGAGTACGGCGGGGATCAATTCTGCCGTACTTTACATTTCTTTGACCGTTGCTACGTTCGGGAATTACCAGCGATTCCATCTCTAAAGCTAACTATGTTTTGTCCAGAATTGTTGAGTGAATGGTGACAAGTAAGTGTCACAAGAAGTTCGTGAGAAGATCATACCTATTTAAGTTGAAAAGGGAATACCACCGCTTGATCGTCTCCTATATAGTGAATACTCTAACATCCAATGCTAATGATGATAGGTTTTTGATATACTTGATAAGTTTCGTATAGTCCAAAACAATTCAATGCTGATAAGGTACAAATGGTGTAGTGCAATGTGGGCTGTCTCAGAGGCAAACCTTCACGGGTTCGAATCCTCCCGAGACAAAATACTTTGCTTAATTAAAATTAGTCATCTCGCGGTTTCAGCTCGGTCACCTTGAGGTTAGTTCCTGGTCTCCGTGTGAAACCACGAGGTGGCTCCGAGTTTAACCTCGCGGTTACCTCGAGGCAAATTACTACCACCTGTGAAGGTTCGGCAGCCTTGGTCGGCCCGTTCACTGCGGGTTGGTCCAGTGTGGCAGTAGAAGTGATGTTGTCTCAATAATTCGGCGATTTTTCGTTGAAAACTGCGATTTTTGGGAAAACTGTCACAGATGTGAGATCGGAGCCTCGTTAGCTCAGTTGGTAGAGGGTTAGACTTTTAATCTAACGGAATCCAACAGGAATCTTAGTTTATCTGGCATGCCGAATCGATTGACATTCTTAGCTTTAGCAAGAAACTGTTATGAAATTAGTACCGGTATATTCTGGGTGCATCTATACTTGTGAAGAGCACTGTAGACCCCTCCAAAGTTGTCGCTAAATTCAAGAGAGGGAGATATCAAAGTAACGATACTGTTTTTTTTTGGAAGGGGAAGGTCGAAGTTTTTTGGAGGGATGGTCGAATAAGAAAAACATCCTTTTCTCATAAGTATGTTTCTATTGACGCTATTTTCTCCCCCTCAAGTTTTGCAATATCTTTCTTCGTTCGTGGACTGATTACAGTGGACCCGGTTTCCAATAGAGGACGAACGTACATTTTGTAGGCATGTAAAAGTGAGTTCTGATCAATCGTGGAAAGAGCCTCGAATATTTGGAACGTGCATGTAATGTGAAGTAAAATAAAGTTGCTGGTCTTGGCAAAGCTCCAAGTCAGTAACATAGGTAATACTAGGCCAAGTGTGAAATGTCGGATTTTATATGCAGTCAATTTGACAGTGAATATCTTTGGGGCCCCACTAAATCACTTTCCACCTTCCTTTCCATTATGATAGTAAATTCTCTCTCGTCCAAAAGCACTCCTTGAATTTTGATCAGCTTTCAAAACTTTGTTCGAAAGTATTTTTTGTGGAACGATTCAAAGGCTAAAAATCGTGGCATTTTAGATTACGAGTTGCAACTTCGAGCCATCAGAGCAGATAAAGCACGAAACATTAGAAAAGTGTTTACGGGACATTTGGCTAGTAAAGGCATTGGATACGGTTTGTTTGGGAATTTTCGCTCAGGTGACATGAACCTTAATATGATGAACCTGGATAACGATGATCTGGAAGGTGTACCTGAAGTGCATAGGAATCAAACCAAGACCGCATGAGCAACAGGGTTCGACCTTCATAACCGAGTAAAAAGTCCATGCTGCTTGAGCTAGAGGAGCAGGGTTGGGAACCCACCTGCCACACACTTAAAGACAGCACTCACGATAAAAAACTTCCTCGATTTTTTCCTGAGTTTCTGCTATGGAGGCTACTCTAGTGCCATTATGGAGGAAAGACAATCAAAAAGGGCTATGTTTGCGAGAGATACTATGTTGTACATTGCCAATAAATGTGCATTTGTACGAGATCTATCGCCTGAGATGGCTATGGCAGCCGAGGTGCGGAAAGGATCACCGCTATCCGAAAATACTGATCGATCCTGTATCAGCTGAGAAACACAGCCGCACACGATCAAAGAGAATGGGGCGGGGTTGAGCATGGCGGGCGCATTTGTACATGCGTACGAGTGTTATTACTCGAGTAACTGCACGATTCGGAGTGATTCCTTTTGCAGTTACGCTCCAATTGATGGCAACTTTAAAATAAGCACAAATGCAAGAAAACTTTTTTCAGCGTGAGTGCTGCCCTCAAAGGCAGCACTCATGCTGAAAAAAGTTTTCTCGCATTTGTTCCCATTCTAAAGGAGCACCTCGGCTGCCATAGCCATCTCAGGCGATAGATCTCGTACAAATGCACATTCATTGGCAATGTACAACATAGTATCTCTCGCAAACATAGCCTTTTTTGATTGTCTTTCCTCCATAATGGCACTAGAGTAGCCTCCATAGTAGAAACTCATGAAAAATCGAAGACGTTTTTTATCGTGAGTGCTGTCTTTAAACTCCCACCGAGAATCAACCCACTACTTACTCGAAAGAATGTTCAATTCTCAGCAAAATGTTGGAGACGCTCTTGTCGCTTTACTGCCACTAGCTTTCCACACTTCGGACACGTTGGAGCAACTAAGCTACCGTTAAGAAGGCAAGAATGTTCCGCTGGTATAGGAGCATATTTGGATTGCTTGTACGGTATCCTAATTGAGAAACAAAACTCAAAACCTTTCCATTCAAAATCAGACATCTCATAATTGACCTAACACCAGGCATTTCAACAGAATCAGCATTAAGGACCCTATACAGGTGAGTTACCAATCCTGAGATGATATGTTCTACCTAGTGAGCGTAATACGTGGCAGTGACATCCTACGTCACATAGCGCTTGCTGTTCGGATAGTTTGGCGAGATTCGCACAGTAGGCAAAGCCTGGATCGTGGTCGTGACCCCCTCCACCGCGATCAGCTCAGTAGCCAGGAAAAGTAGTAAGTGACCCAGCAATGCTCTTCATTCCCGAGGCTGCTTTCAAAAAGTCTGTCCACCGAGAATTGTATAGCCTTTCGGATTTTCCTGCAAAACCTCTGAGGAATGCTTCGGACTCAAGATATGTGATGCATGGTACTCCTGGAGGACAGTAGTTAGCAGCTGGATTCGAAGGAGCATAGAAAGCACATCCTGCTTAATATAGTTATCAAGGGATGGATGCCGAGCATTGCTTCAAGATGGTCATACTTCTTTGTGAAGTTTATGAATGAAAAACATTGTTCTCCCTGGTCTTCCTGAGTGAACAGATTAGACAACTTAGACACGTGAAAGGGGAAATGGAAGGATCACACGCTTGGTCTGTTAAAAAAAAACAACGGAAGTGAATGTAGTACAGATGATGCAAGCAACCCTGGATCCAATCTTGAGCGAGTGGTGGTCATGGTTACGTGGTAAAAATCAGTTTTCACTCCTTTCAGACCACATTTTTAAGAATGGCAATATTCTCAACGTTGTCGATGCGCATGCTTTACTAGGCCACGATTGTTCCAAAGCCTCAATCAAGCCAGAGTAGCACACTGCCGCCAATGAATTTTTACCGGTGTAGGTTCCTTCACCAGCGTTACAAAACTTAAAACAGGGGACTGGTCCAGCTGTGGCGCTTAGATAGCGCTTTCAATAATAGATCATGAATTTAGACGTCACATCATGACGAGCCCATAGGAACAGAGCTCTTTAATCAACCTAGAACTGGCCATGTTGACATTGTAAAAGATCTCTTCCACACGCATGTGCAGTCCTAGCGTAAACTATCTCGGTGAAATCTACTTTGTCTTTATATATGATAAGCTTAACACAAAATTCATTTTCCACAGTTAACAAAACAAAATAGTTCTTCTTGTCAATTGAAGCAAACTGAGAAATACGTGTTAGTGAAACGATTAGGGCATGATTAGTGTCACAAGGTATAGCCAAGAGTTTATAACAACCTCCAAGCCGAGATATCACTGGGGATCAGCAAAGACATTGTTCAAAGGTGACATGTGATCCATGACAGCAGTCTATCGGAAATATAGGCAGAGAACTTCCACTTATTACGAAAGGAACCTTTACATTAACACCTAGCCCACTTGAAAGCAGGCAAACAGCAAGCTCAGATTAACACGAATTTGGATTCTAGGATGGAATTCCAAACAAAAGAAGACATACAAAAACTCGTTTTATAATAATGAAATGAAATGGAGGTCTATAGCACTCTATTCTGGAGAACAATCCCGTTCAGCTCTACGAGAAAATGAAGTGTGATGATGGTATGTTTATCCGAGTGTGCCAGCCCCTTGCATCAGCTTACAGTTGGTGTACCTGAAAAGCAATGACTGAAGCGCGTTCCATATAATATCACAATCGGAGAGGAGGTGAAGAACATTGAGTGTTGGTGCTGTGATGGTGTGGCTCTCTCAAACTACCGTAACACAAAATATTACATGTTTACGTCCGCAGCAAATGTACGGATATTCAGTGGACTTCGTTACTGGTCGAAGCTTGAAATTGGTAACTTTTCACCTTCCGTGTACAGAATTTCGAATTTATTCAATCTTCTCTCTTTTGATATGCTCAAGGCGCCGGGTTTATGTGCTGAGACAGTGGTTCCCATCGTGATAACGCCTACCAGAGTTCATTACGATCCATGTTCGAACAGAGAAAATTATAAAGCACCTTTAAAGGAAAGAGAATTCGTGAAGTCGCAATAAACGGATATGTTATAACAATCTTGAACGGGCAATATTGGTTTTGCGTTTCGAATGAGTTGACAAGCAGCAAAACGGCGAAGGTTCTATCAGTGACAGAGGTGAACGTAAGCATACCAAAATACTAAAGGTGAAGTTAGTCTTACGCAGCGAGTCCACTGCTTTTACAAGATTGCTTCGGCTCCCATTTGTTCTTTTTTTCGTATGAGTGTAGCTTAGCCTAGCACTCTCTCCCTCACTATCATTTCAAGCAACCATCTCGACTTCCTCTTAGATATCCAAGCACGTCTTGATCTGTTGAAGTATCCCAAAAACAATCTCGACTTTACTCCACTCTCAACTCTCAATTATCTCGAGTTCTTATTTACATTGCGGCAGTTATTAGTAAATATTTCAGAGCTACTAGATTTACCTGAAGGACATCCTCGCGCAGAGCAGAGAGAGAGAGACTAGCCATGACAGGTCCATGGGAATGTAAGAAATGGAAACTTGGTATAGGATTCAGCGTTCGCAATCGAGCACCAAGCGCTCTCTGCAAGCTCTCACATCTAATAGTGTCCGAATGCACAGTAAATGCGGTGGTTCAGTGGATAATATATTTATTATTACGTGGTTCAGTGGATAATATATTTATTATTACTGTACAGGAGATGAGCAATGCAAGGAGAATAGTGAGTAAAATGCGCCTCGTAGGGCTTACAGCATTATTCTGTCTAGGAAGTAGTATCTCTAGCATGAGACGGGTCAGCCCCGCCCTCTCCACAGGAGGTACAGCATTAACGGTGAACATGAATACAAAGGATCATCGATCTGTCGATGATAAGTTGGTTGAAAAATTTTCGGGCAAATTTCCGAGACTCATGGAAAATTGCAAAAAATGGTGGCAGTTTGCAAACTGCTAGACATTGATAGCAAGTACGCAGACCCCTGGTGGGGCAAGCTTCACTACTGCATATTTTCGTCCACGAGGTGTGAGCAATAGGGCTATTGATAATGAATAGAGAGAATGACATGTTTTCATTTCGTGGTAATAATGCGGAAGCAGCTATCATTATAAATTAAATTCGGACGTTCGAATTCATTATAGTTCAGACGTGCATATTCGAAATGTGATTTTAAGGCAATTTGTGAGTATCTCGCACCAATCTCGTGGACTGATTCAAACCCTCATCACAGTATCGGAAAAGTATGAGATGTTCATATCCATACTAAAACATGTGATAGAAATTTTCGTTCCTTGAGAACCAATTCAATCCAGGTTTTCAAAGCTATCCCCACATCTGGAGAATATTTTACATCATAGAGAATGCCTATTCAATGTAGCCTGGTGATTGAGATAAATACAAAAAGTTCTCAACAAAATTCACTAATGAATTCAATGAATTCAGATCGTCAGTAGAGAAGGAAATAAATTTATCGGGTCAGAAACAAAGCTTCTATAAGCTCTTGAACAGATGCTTGAAAAATGAATCCCAAGTCGGAGTTATACGAAAAGAAGGTCTAAGAGCAACCACGAATATTAAAAAGGCCAATCTGTTAGCTGATGAATTCTGTGATGTATTCAGAAGATGACGGTACTCTTCCTTTATTTGAACCAATGGTTAAATTCCCAATGGAAAACATTCCGTGGTTCTATGAGAAAGATGTCTATGATTTAATCATTAAATGGCCAGCTTCTTACTCGACCACACAAGATTTCATACCAGCTTCTTTCGTGGAACAGATTGCACATGTTATTGTGAAGCCTCTCACTTATATGTTTAATCAGTCTATGATGTCTTCCCAAGTCCCAGCAAGATGGAAACATTCCCTAGTAACTCCAATTCTCAAAAAAGAACCATCTTCGAACCCAACCATTCACAGGCCCGTAAGCATCATTTCATTGTTTTGTAGGATTTTTGAGAAAATTGTTAAAAAGCATATTGTTGGTCGATAAGAAAAATATAATCCCAGAACAGCAGCATGGTTTTTCCCAGGGTAGATCAGTAGAAACCAATGTGCTAAATTGCATCAACGATTGGACCAATCTATTGGATGAGAAGGAGAGCTGTGATGTAATATATTTTGATTTCTCGAAAGCGTTTGATAAAGTAAGTCACAAAAAGCTTATTCATAAAATTGAAAGATTGGGATTTCATCCTAAATTATTGAAGTGGATTGAACAACATGTAACAGATAGAACGTTCCAAGTTAAGGTTAGAGAAGAATACTCAACTATAAGGCAAGTTAAGAGTGGAGTCCCTCAGGGAGGTGTCTTATCACCTCTACTCTTCATAATTTTTACAGCAGAACTGGCTGAGATATTGTGTGATGAAGGTATTAATTACAAACAGTTTGCTGATGATCTCAAAGTTTATGGTCAGTCCATGGGTGAAATGTGTGAAAAACTCCAATCAGCCATAGACGGAATAGTCACCTGGTCAACTATCTGGCAATCACCGTTATCGCCGAACGAAATATATGCAAATCAGACAGTCTGCACTCAATCATTCTTTCAATATACGAGGTTTGGAAATTGCTAAAGTGGAAAAAATCACTGATTTAGGGTATCACTACAGCAACTCTCTTGACTTTTCTGATCATTAAATTTATGTAAGCGGAAAGGCCTTCTCACGCACATATCAGATATTCAAAGGCTTATCGATCAGGAACGAGAACGTTCTTATACAAGCATATACTAGATCATATGTGAGACCAATTGTCGAATGTGGTATAAATGTCTTTGCTCCACATAAGAAGAAAGACTTGATAAAGATTGAAAGCATACAAAATAATTACACAAGAAAGTTAATGATACGACATCGGGGATTTCAATACTCTGATATTCCAGAGTCTGCGCAACGAAATAAGTTGTATGGTCTTCATAACTTAAGTCCTCGGAGAAAATTGTTTGATGTATGTTCTGTGTTCAAGATAGTTTCCAAAACGTACAGGATTCGATTAACAAATTTTCACAAACTTTGCCATCCAAGACAAGAGGACTTCCTTTCAAGATTTCATATCCGAAACCAAAAAGATCAATAAGACAGCAATCATTTACTGCTCGTGCAGGGTCCGCACTTTTGCAATTAAGGACAGGTTTGACACCCTGCTGGAAAAATTGTTCAAATGAATCGCTGCACGTGCCCTTCTAAAGTATTAGATTGTGTGCTTCTATGTATACTTTGTAATGTATTTTTCCCATAATCAGCTGTGATTTTCTTGAATAGTTTGTTGCATCGTGACGTAACCTTATCTCACGACTATATAGTCGTAATAAATCTATCTATCTATCTATTTATCATGCTACCCATTATTGGCCTGCTTGGTTATTTTTTTCATGAATCCCAGTCCTGATTGGGTTATGCCTTGGAAGTAAGCTGCATGAAAAATGTAATCCCAGCCGTTTTTCCACAGTTTCAGGCTTACCTCCACTGAAACAGTGCCAGACCACACTCTGTAAATTCTGCGAAGACGCTCCTGAGGAGGCTTGTTGGAAAGTCATTTTCCATTGAAACTTTTCTGTATACCTAGCTCTGTCAGATCACCATCTGCTCACGTCACCAGAGGACCCTGGAGAAACATTGCCACTTGTCTCCACTGGAATCAGCAGCGCATGAATTCTTCTGATCAAAGCCGGACCAGTTTTGAAGCGACGGAACTGCCTAGCAGACAACACGAGGTTGTCTACATAATAGATGAACATACCCCAGCTACTGTCCTCATTCCCGCCGCGGACCTTCATTCCTACCAGGAAATTGCAACCCGGCCGAATCTTGTTCAAAGTCAGCACAATTAAAGTGCACTTTTGAAATTCAAACCAAATTCAAAAAATTATAGAAGGGAAATCTTGTGGATTTACATACGCAACGTGCGTCTTCAATGGGTAAGCCATAATAAAAATCTATGCTCGAAACCGTGAAATTGAGGGCAGACTAGTTCTCCTCATGTGAGCCAGGAGGCCATCGTTAACTAAGGAATCTGTACACTCCTACGCTTGGGCGTGTGACATGAGAGAGGAGATCAATTATGACCACGGTTTGCGAAAGAGAGCTGGCCTTATGAAACAACGAAAAAGTAAGTTAGTGTACATACATACGTGGTTCGCGACTTTGCAGTTCACATACATAAATCGCCAACGGACCTTCCTACAAGATTAGATTTCAGCCCAATGTCGTTGGTAGAGCCCAACAGATCTATGGATGAGAACTTCTGAATCGTCTCAACCGGAAAACTACAGATTGGTAGGAATTAGGGTGAGAAAATCCGTGTTTCTCATTCACTGGACCTCAAAAAATTTTGCTTTTTCCACAAACCGCGCTGTCCTATTTGATGCACATTCAATCGCGAACAAAATACCCAATCTTTAGTTTTCTTTTGCATAAGAGCCTTTTGTGCTACTCATTACGGAGAGCTAGTGCCAACCAGATTCAATTCATGATGCACTCCTCATTATTATTCCCTTGACAATGTTCATAGTGGTGGTAAAGAGAGTAAGAGACGAGAGTGTGAGCTCTCATCCACAAAGAAGTTGTCCCAGTCACATCGCAAAAAGAACTCTCAGAATTTTGTCAGACAACTACTCGAGGTTGACGGTCAAGAAATTGTTGTAGTTCTAACATACATATATAATATATTCCTCTTGTGGTGTGCAGGCAAATAGATACACAGACACAAACACACACGCTCACACACAACAATATTAACTTTGAATCAATTGGGTACTGTCAATTTCTGCAACTTTTAGAATCCGAAGATCCCGTTTTCCATGATTGTGTCTAATAAATAGTGAATAGCCACTACTAACTACAGATAGCTACTACACCATTGTTGCTGGATAAAAGTTGAGCAGACCTACGTACTTCGTAAGGGCCATTTGGTATCCTTTCCACAGTTTAGGGTAGTTCATCCTTATTCGCGCTAACATCTTCACAATATCCCTGTGTGTGAACGGTTCTGAAAGAAGAATTATTCAACGAAGTAAAGGAAGATGGTAAAATGAAAGGTATGTAAGAACAATGCTTCTTTGATTGTGATCATCTCTGGAACAGCCATGTAAGCACCATTCTTGTGTTTTTAATAAGTTTTCATACATACATCAAATCCTCTCACAAGTGCCACATTATGTAAATCTGGTAAGGTGGTGCAAAATGAACAAACATGGCAGTTTCACACAATGAACCGCTTGTTTTTGAAGAGCAATGTGCTTGCCACTTTGTTACAAACTAGGCTGTTACCGGCGGGTTCGCGGGCACCTATGATCACCATTGGCTAATTATGTGTGAGAAGCGATCATAACCACTATGCAGGGATTTTTCCGAAAGGATCAAAATATATTACTTAATGAATTAAAAGATATTACAACGTCTAAGACATGTTTTTGTAATTTGTCGGTCCGAAGCGAGTGACCCCCACACACAAGTTCGGGAAATGCCACACAGTGTGATGATTGTGCGTGCAAAATTCACAGCATCTTCGAGGAGACCTTCTGGATTGGATTAGCTTGGAATTGCAAGCAGTGCTCATTTTCGAACCCAATGAAATGCATGTACGAAACTGGCTTTCCCATCCAAGCTCTCACAAACCTCCCAATGAGTGTTGATTCTTTTTACCATCTCCACTTGGAAAGAGAACATTGTCTTCGTGCGGAACCATATAAATACTTAATGAGGAAATAAATTCACTAAGGCATAAAATTATGGATGTGCGCTGTATTCTACCGTCTCAATGGACTCACTACTGGACATCTGTCCTAAATTATTTGGCACTGCCTAGAAAAGCTATTCATGGCGCAATTGTGGACGTATCGTCTGCTGGTCATCCCCCAATTTTTGGTTATTAAAAAATCTAGAAGACGATCGGTTGCTTTCCTTTGTGTATCATGCGGCTTTAGACAATTAGAGACAGCAGCAGAATGGGACAGCCCTTCGTGTTAGACATTTAGAGAATATTGAGGCACGGGGTAAGTCCCTCCACTTCGCTGCAGATTGGCTCACGTCCGACATGACAAAGAGTAAAAAAGTTGGTTGTGTAATCACACTCAGCACATTCGATCATAACAAGTGTTGGAATCGATGATAAGTGGAAACAAGTGTTCCACTGAATCTAAGGCGCTCCATGTGGGTTACTCAGTGGCTTCACGGTTCTTCAGCGAAAGTCCAATGATGAATTCTGGCATTGTACAACATAGTAGCCTCCTTCCCACAAGCAGCTTATGAGAAATGTGAATATTATAATACTTTTCAATATTACAACATGAGGAATCCAGCAGGCAGTTTAGATCTTGAGATAAAAGGTAGTGATCCGATTGCGTGGTAGTCTTCATGCACTTAGAGAGCGCTAGAAGTAGGAATATACCGAATCCATTACTGTGGAGAACATTTAGAACTGTGCGCAACAAAACACTGCTTTTATGTATGACGACTAGGCGTGAACATTATGGATAGACATCTTCAGTATGGAGGTTCCGATCATCTTTCCATCTATATTCATCCATTTATTTGAATAATTAATAAGGTCTACAGAGCTGGCGTGAGATAGCGAGGGTTTTTGATTCCATAAATGTATAACATAGTATATGTATGTAATCCACGGATCTCCCTCCTTGGAAGGATCACAGCCGATTTGCTGCGAGGGTTGATCGCGCACCAGAGGCAAGCATGCGCTTGCCCTGCTACGCTTTCTGATCTAGGGGATGGACTCCTTAGTTTTGCAGCGTTGAACTTGATTCGTGCGGCCGGCATTTGGGTATAAGCATGCACTTATGCGTGTGGGTGTGTGCAAGTGCTAATTGGTAGGCTGTACCCTGCACATTGGGTCCTACTGAAAGACCGCATTCTGATGACTGGGAGGCGCATGAGAGGCGATTAGGGGCCGCCTCTAACAAATAAGTCCCTTGTCCACTATATAGATGGGAAATCCCTCCCTTATGCGATTCCAGCGTAAGACTACTCGACAAATCGGCCGAGGAACACCACGTCGCATCAGAAGAAAATCGTGGATTGTGTTCTTAAAGGAATTATGGAAAAAGCTAGGGCGTACCCCGGAGGCAACGCGCTTCAGCAATGTAGTCCGGGTGTTGCGAAAAATAGACGAGGACTACTTGCCCTCAAAGGTCACTCAAGCAAGCGGAAGAATCGCACGATCCGTCTAGCATCGATAGATGTCGGGACGTTAACAGG
The DNA here is from genome assembly GCA_037903475.1 of Ancylostoma caninum. NCBI lineage: Eukaryota > Metazoa > Nematoda > Chromadorea > Rhabditida > Ancylostomatidae > Ancylostoma > Ancylostoma caninum. The sequence goes on along the minus strand of JBAJFG010000462.1, from coordinate 363,107 downwards.
GAGAAGCCGTGAACATGCTGATACGTTGAAGAAGCGCAGAGCCGACATCGCTTGCGTACAGGAAACGAAGTGGAAAGGGGCGAAGTCGATATTTGTGATGGTTATAAGCTCATATATGTATTACTGCACAACATCTGGACGAATTGGAGTTCGGATCATGGTCATCGACCCCTACCGAGACTCGTCACCGCCGTTGAACGCGTCTCCGACCGCCTCATGTCTATAAAGATCACCGGAGGAGGCGACGTACTACAAGTCGTGTGTGCGTAAGCGCCACAGTGCGGATGTACCGACGATATGAAGGAATGTTTATACCGCGATTTCGAAGCGCTCACGCAGGATTTTCATGAAGATGAAAGCATAATAGTCGGTGGTGACTTTAATGGACATGTCGAATCAGTAGAGATGGCTACGAGAGGTGGAATGGCGGTAGAGGCTATGGCACACGAAACGAAAAAGGGAAAATGCTCCTCAATTATGCTGGAGCTGTGGATGTGGCTGTAGCAAACACCTTCTTCAAGAAGAAAAACGAACACCTTATTACATACCGCAGTGGAGGGGTTGCGACGCAAACTGACTACATGCTTGCGCGACGCAAGGAGCTAAAAAACATCATCGACGCCAAAGTGATACCCTCGGACAGTATTACGCTACAGCATCGCGTTCTTGTCATGGACATACGACTCCAACATCGACGCTCTGAGCGACTACTGGTTTTGCTGCAACGAAGTGCTGCCTTTTCTGGAGACGTCAATCGGGATTGGAGCGAGCAATCACCGAAGGAGCAGGAAGCCTTCTCGGTATCACTAAACCAGGTAGACCGCTCATCGACAAGCAGACTTGGTGGTGGTCAGAGGAGGTTCAAGGCATTATTAAGAGGAAGAAAGACGGCAAGAAATGGCTGGAGATGAGGTCGGACGAGAATGCAGAGAAGCGAAGTCTGCGGCGAAGAGAGTCGTATCTGCTGTAAAGGCGCTTGTTATGAAGATATGTATGACGAAATGGACACCGTTGAAGGAGAGAAAATCTACCGTATCGCAGAAGCAAGGCAACGTGCAACTGAAGACCTGGGGCATGTCATGCAAGTCCGAGGTAAAAGCGGCCGTTCGCTCCATCACCTTCCAAACATTCTTAATTAATCGTTCTTAAACACTACAATACTAAGTGCAACGAAGTGTTCCCACACCAGCCAATACCATCGGAAACTCCGGTGTTTGGGCTAGTGTCTCTGGTTCTGGAACACAAAGTTGCAGGTACAGTAGCAAAGATGAGGAATCGAAGATCGCCCTGCTCAGATAAGCTGCCATCCGAAATCTGGAAAATAGCTGGAGGTGAAGGAACACAATGGCTCACTACTTTTTTCAGCGAAATTATAGCCAAGGGAAAGCTGCCCGAATCGTGGACGACGAGCACAACAGTACCTATTTGGAAGGAAAAGGAGACCTAGCAGATTGTACAACGTACCGACCGATTAGGCTGCTGTGCCACACGATGAAAATCTTTGAACGAGTTCGGGACAGTAGGCTTCGAGAGATTGTTGAAGTAACGCAAAATCAGTGTGGGTTCGTCAAGAACTGTGACACAACCGATGCGATCCATGCCGTACGGCTGCTGATTGAGAAGCATCTGGAGAAGAAGAAGACCGTCCATCTAGCCTTTCTTGACCTCGAGAAGGCTTTCGATAGGGGACCCGTGAACTGATTTGGATGTCACTAAGCACTCATGGGGTCCCCGATGAGTACGTCAGATGGGTGCAGTTTCTCTACAGGAATGTCACGAGTTCAGTCAGAAGCGCTGCAGAAGTATCAGCACCGTTTGGTGTCAGCGTGGGAGTCCATCAAGGCTCTGCACTCTCACCGCTTCTTTTCATGCTTTGCATGGACACTGTTTCGAGTGATCTGTAATCTGGACCACCTGGAAGCTTCTTTATGCAGACGATGTAACTGCATGCACCAGGGAGGAACTCCAGAAGGAGGTACAGGCTTGTAAAGACCGGCTTGAACAATACGGGATAAAACTTAACACAAAGAAAACAGAGCACTTCGAATGCGGAGAACAAACACCAGGTACGATAGCCAACGATAATGAGGAACTGCCGAAGGCCTCCGCATTTAAGTACCTTGGATCCTGTATCTGAGCTGACGGTAACACGTTGATGGAAGCTGAATGTAGAGCGAACGTTGCGTGGAACAAGTGGAGGCATGTAGCGTATGCGATGTGCGATAGGAAGGCCCCGTTGAAGCTGAAGTCAAAGATTTATCGCACAGCAGTCCGGCCTGTTGCGCTGTATGGACCGAATGCTGGGCCGACCACCTTGAGGCATGAGCTGACCCTCCACACAATGGAAATTAGAATGCTTCGCTGAACTCACGGGATTAGACGTGTTGACAGAGTGCGAAAGAAGACGTACACTGATTGTTTGGAGTAGCGCCCATCATGGCAAAGATGCGAGAAGCTCGGCTACGCTGGTACGTTCACGTACTGAGAAGTGACAGCGAAAATGATGATCCTTATCATAGTTACGAACATCCCTCTCAAGCTAACTATAAGGCTGATGCACAAATGTATTTCTGTATGCCACGTTAATAATTCAATGAAATACATATAAGAGACGAAGTAAGCAACGATTTTCCGTCCTTTATAACCACAAGCCCTTGCATTAAGCCGGAACCATATAAATGTAATTTTCTACTCAAACTTCTTCTTCAGTTGAAGAAAGAATTGATGAAAGATGGTCAAAGCTTTTCAGGTTTTACTCCAACTGGAGAAAAGAATTGCCGAATGGAATTCATTCCCTTAGTGCGTAGGAGAGATTTGTACTTCGCATATCTTGTACGTTCACGCACTTTTAGATTAGACGCAACGAGATTTGGTGGTGATCTTGTGCTTAAAATAAGCTTTCATCGTGATTTCAGTCCAAAAGTGCTCGCTTGGAGTGATCAGGGCGGGAACGAGGACTTTGGACGCGACATTATACACTAAAACATGAAGTGATGCTTCGGAATTTGGCTCAATAAGGTGCTCGCCAAACTCACCCTTGAACACGCCTCCGCTCCACTAAACTTGCGTTCTACAGCAGCGTTGTTACTATTAATTTGGTGTATCAGAGCGAGAGGGAAATACAAAATGTGGAACTAACCAACTAGAACAGTAGCTGAAAAAGTTTTTCTGCTCACACCTGGAAAAAACGGCCTCGGGCTTGGATCCCAAATCAACTTTGCGAAAGGAGGAGGATCAAATGAAATAATGTTCCAATTGATGGCCCATCTTAAATTTTCTGAAGACGGCTCTTGTTTCTGGCTGGGAAGAATTTCAAGATGCTACAAGGGAGAACGTTAGAGCCGAAAAGGGAAGCGCAAATTGAAACCAAAGCGTCAAATGAACGAGAAACCATCATTGTGATCAAGCCAGGAAGGAACAACAATGTTATACCGGCCCACTCGGCAGAAACAAGAAAAGGGGAAATTTTGATTTAAGAGCTACGTAACGCCAACTGAAATGGCGGGGTGAATAGTGAGTAATTTCCGCCGGCGACGAAGGGTACTGGACCATAGTGCTAGTCACTTTGCCTGGTTCTCTTGTGCGTAGTGAAAAGCTCCCACGCAGTGAAATTGACCCCGATGTCTTCATATAGGCCATGGTTGCTTTACATTTTTGCTCACAAGGGAAGTGCAAGAGGCTAACCCCGGGGATCCCAGCGAGCCACCCATTTTCAGAAGCCTTGTCTAAGGTGATTATAATGCATACATATTATTTTTGCCCAATGGTCAGGATGCGCCCAGGAGAGCGCGTCCAAGATTTTTCTTCTCCGCTGCCATAGGGATCCATTTTACAGGCGGTTTATGCAACGTTGACGGTTCAAACTTACTGAGATTACTGTAATTAGTTGTCTCATGGACCGTAGAGTGTTTGGAGACACAATTGTGAACGACCCTGCTCCGCTGGGTATGCGATCATGAGCAATTGCCACAGGCACCCAATGGTGGCGGAGTGGCCGAGTGGGTAGCGTGTCGGATTGTCAGCCAGAGGTTCAAGGGTTTGGATCCCGTCCGCGGAATCCATTCTGCATTTTTGAATTTGAGGCTTTTAAACTTGTTTAGAGTATTTCTAATGCCTAAAACACATCAGATATGTGCGCTATTACAAGAATTACTGCAGGAACTTCGTCCGATTCGTTACTCACTCGGCCACCTCATCGCGGCTGCCATGACTGGAGCAAGGACTCATGGTCGCATAACCAGGTGGAACCAGGTTATTCAAAAATGCGTCTGCAAACGTTCGATGATCCATGGGACAGCTAATCACGCCAACCACTGCTGGATTGCGTGGCCAAAGTTCCATGACTCCAAGCCAGGACTCCATTGACAGCGCACTAGAAAATTGGTATTATTCAACCATCATGAACCCAAACTCTTCAAAAAAAATTTTTGCCTGAAACTTTGCATATGGGGGTTATTTGAGGTGCTGAATACGAATATCATATCCATTTTGTACCGTAAGGCTATTTTTGTAGGGTTACGGTAGGTGCACGCTAGTATGGGGTGGTGCACTTGCCGTAACCCTACAAAAATAGCGTTACGGTACAAAATGGATGTGATATTCGTATTCAGCACCTCAAATAACCCCCGTATGCAAAGTTTCAGTCCAGAAGACCTTTTCAAAGATCTAGGGCGTGTGGGAGATGAATGACGCCGAAAAGTCTTTGGCGCGCTCTCCTGCGCGCATCAGGACCATTGGGCAAAAATCATGTACATACATTAACATAGCCTTAGACAGTGTTACCAAAAATGGGTGTTTCGTTTCAATCCCCGGGGTTAGCCTCTTGCACTTCCCTTGTCAGTATCTTCAGAAACATTCATTGGAGATAATGGAAATCTGAAAGTGGTAGTTCTTTCTCCTGCCTCTTGGAATTCCGGCTGGTCCGCGTCCCTATTTCTGGAGAAGCCACATCTCCCGTTTTCCCTCGAACGTCACGTCCGTGCTTGCCATCTGGCCTGAGTCATTAAATGATCTTCTGTGTGGAAAAGTATCGGAAACCATCTATTTTTCATCACCAGTCACAACTAGATGAAGAAACTCGTTTTCCTAGCTTTCATCAGGATTCTTGCTGTTCTTTCTCTTTCCTATCTGTCTTTTATTCGGAATAACCTTCTTTTCCGTCGCATGTTTCTCACGTCAGCTAAATGAATTGGCTGCTTGAATATATGCAGAGCAATTAGCATGTTTGAAGGTTATTTTCAAGTTTGAATTTTTGCAAAAAAAATCTCCTTCAGCTTGCAAATCTGCATCTTCAAATTTTGGGGAATTTTTCCATGTGAAATACATCCTTCGTCTTTGATGATAAAATCGACTTTCCTCTTAAGCAGCTTTCACATCATGAAATGAAGCGCGTTCACCACGAACTTATTCTAGTAATAAGCATTTCATGACGTGGTCCACGAAATTATTCTAGTAAACAAATTTTTGCTACAATTCGTTTTGAAAAAGGAATACAATTATAGCATGCAGCTTCCACCTCGTTGCTAAAATTGCCGTTTTCAAAACGAAAAAAAAACCAAGAAGGTACCACATACGCATGGAAACATTCAACCTCGACTGACATAATAATAACGACATTTCCTAGTAAAACCCGGAATCGTCCTACAAACAAGAATCGTACATTTCTTCTGTTCTGGATCAGATTGATCTAGAGCGATTTCCCATTCCATGCACGGTACATCTGCCCGCATTATTTCGAGTTTTATGCCTTTTTCTGGGTCGATGTGGATGCGGGAGGGGCTCGGCATAACGCATTTGGGTGGGCCCTTGATGGTTAACGAATGTTGGGCTGCGAGGTCTTTCTGCGTAAACAAGGTACGTACATAGTACTCCGAGCTAATAGTTTGGACGAAGATTTTCCTATCCTTGATATAGCTCAGAGTTAAATTCACAACCGCTTAATTACTCTGTCAGGGAATGATCACCAACAGAAAGATAAAAAATCGAGCGTATGTATACATGTTTTGCAGCCAGCTGGCAGGGGGAACAATAATGGAAAATTTCCTCGCTAGGGTTCGAGAACAGTTCGGGACAATTTTGTAGCTAAACAAAGCTTTTTTCAACAAATTGAGCCATCGAATCCTTCGATTCTGAAAACTTCCAACTCGTCGTTGTGGAGCAGGATGGGCTGATCTGCGCCAGTCTAGGAAGTGGGCCGATACGAAAAGTCGTTTAATATGCGATTGTGGTCAGCTGTCTCGTAATAGAATAAATCCGTCATTCACTCGTTTTTTTTTACAGTGGTTTTGGAATTGGCGAAAGGAAGCTAATCGAGTGAAAGATAGGGTGCCTAGTTAAGGTTCTTGAAAAAGATAACAAGCTTTAGAAGAATGAAAGAATTCGAAAATCAAACACCAACACGTACATGAGAAAGGAGAAACAATTGCTGCTCTGAAAATTGCAAAAAAAAAGTGACGAAGACCCAAAAAAACCAGAATGCTATGGAAGAATGCAACTATACCGACTGATGGGGAAAAGGGAGGACAACTAAAGTCAACAGAAACATGAACAGAGATGAATTTTGAAAAAAATCTGAATGATGGAAAAGGCGAGAAAAGGATACATACAATGTCAGCATCCGTAAAGCAGATGAACCGCTTGAAATTATGTGAGAGAGATAAAGGGAGAAACGAGAGAGAGAGAGAGAGAGAGAGAGAGAGAGAGAGAGAGATGAAGGAAGAAACATGCAAACACGCCGGACGAAGGCGAGGTGGGAAAGGAGGGAAAAGACTTCGGTGTTCATCAAAAATAGAAGGCCAAAACAGAAAAAAATAAATTTGTGAGAAAATTGAAATGAATTTGTAGACATGAACAATTTATCACTAGCTGCCGTACCCGACTCCGCTCGGGTGTTTTACTGCCCCGGCTATCTCACACTTCTGAAACCAATTGCTATTGCTGATAAATTCATCAAAATGCCTGTAATTTTGGTGATCAGCATATTAGCGATGCTCAAGTGACTCTCTTCCACCGACCTTTAAGCGAAAAGTCAGCGAAGCAAAACCTTAGTAGACATATCCTCACTGCACCATGGGGAAGAAAGGCGAAAAATCAATTAATGCGATAAATCACTGTTTCGTGCAAATCGGTTATATTATTCGTTTTCAGCGTACAAGGAAACCATAGTAAACATGTTCTTGCCTGTCCCCGAGCGAAAATGGAAGAAATCGATAAAATCAATGAATCGATATTTCGTGCAAAGCGGTTGCTATATTCGCGTCCAGCGTATTCAGAAACCCCAGTAGACACGTCTTCATCGCACCATTGGCTCGAGAAGCGAAGAATCAATAAAATAGATGAATCAATACTTCGTGCAAAACGGTTAACATATTCGTGCTCAGCGTGTTGATAAACCCCAGTAGACATGTCCCCACTGACCTCTGCTCAAAAGTAGCGAAAAATCAATGAAACCGATATAATCGATGAATCAATCAAGAGTTTTTGGCAAAAAGAAGCCTATAACCTCCGCCGGCCCTTGAAGGGTCCATGTGCAAAATTTGGTCCGGATCGGTTCACCCTCTGCGATTTCTATTCGTTACATACATACACACAAACACACATACTTACATACAAACTTTGACTTTTATATATACTGATTACATTGTATTTAAAAATATTATTAGAAAAGAAGGGAAGAGGGTGCAAGCCAAAACGAGCTTTTGCCTGTTTTGTAGTGTAATTTTGAGAAAACAATACCAATTCATAAGTCCTCGAACCTTTCACCCATTAACCGAAACTGCTCAAATCTATTGGCGGCTATGGCGTCGGCGTAGGAACACCAGCTAACATTACTTCGTTTGGTTACTTTCAAATATTCCGGGCGTTTCTGCGTGAACACTCGCCCAGCTTGTGTGCATAACCTCATGAACTGGAGCTCCAAACGAAAAGCAGGTCTTCTCGAGAAGTTCCTTCTTTGGTTCCACCTATGATGCCCTTCGAATTCGTTCTTTATTTATTCTTTATGTGGATATGGGAGATTCTGACCGTGCGTCATAAGTGGCAGCACTCCGTAATCTGCTCACAGGCATGGTGTGGAGGTCGCAAATATAGATGGGAGCTCGAGTACTACTTCGCGGAAGAGGAAACAAAACGACAAAACGACAGCACCGTAGTAACGCATTTGTTGCCCGAGAAAAGAGGTGAAGAATGGAGGGGGGGGGGGGTGGGGATGACCTGCTCCATGGCCCCTTTCTTGCATTATCTCACCAGTACCTACAGAATCTGGAATGGGAAGAGAAAGAGGGTTATAGTGCTTCACGCAGTGTAGTCTCACAGTTTCACCTCTTCCAAATGCCACACTTTCGTTCCCTGGAAAATCATCTGCGAAGAAGGAGCTTTTGGAATTCAGCACTGATATTTCTGACTATCATATCGTAGAGTAACTATTATATTAATGAACCAAATGAAGAAATTATAAAATGAGAAACCAAAGAACCCGTTCACTGCTTCCCGATAACCTTTCACATTTTCCGATCACACATTTCGGTATTTTCGTACTTTGTGCAGACAGAACCGATCTCATCCCACCCCTCGCTGCATACCAACACTTCGCATTTTGCATTGTGGCTTTTTTCTTCGGATGTAGGCCATTTATGTCGCTTTTCCAATACTGTAGCAATCCTCATAAAACGGCAGCGCTAATCTTTGTAACAGAATAATTCGCAATTTCATTAGAAGTACACTTTGCTGGCAAGTCATTGCTATCGGGATGAATTTCCTGTTAGTGTCGAGAGTGGAATTTGTGGATGACGAGTCCCAGTAAAGAACGAGCAAAGTTCGAACAGGTGTTTTTTCTTTTGTTCATAACGATCCACAAATCCTCCATAATCTTTCAAATCTTAATTTTCATTTCTCGTCGTTTTATTTTTTTTATCAGGTGGGTTATGTAGGCGAATGTTGTGTAAAAGCTGTTTATATTGCTTCTTTCTTCATCATGGGGGAAGCCAGAATACTAATGAGAAGCCAAAAGTTACGAATACAGTCTATCCTTTCCTATCGCCCAACTATTAATTAACATATTAATATTAACACATTAATTCATCTATTCCTTCGGTGATTTTGAACAACTACGTATGTAGGTAGTGGTGCAGTCACCCCATTAGCTACAGGTAGTGAATGAATATAATCTTAAACAAATAAATAAATAAACAAACAAATACAGGTGGTGCATAATTCTAGTTAGTAGGTAGTGGTGCAGTCACCCCATTAGCTACAGGTAGTGAATGAATATAATCTTAAACAAATAAATAAATAAACAAACAAATACAGGTGGTGCATAATTCTAGTTAGTCTGCTGTTTTGTTTCTCTAACCTGTATGTGTACTGTACTGTATATCTTCATATTTCTGTTCCATAATTACAGCACCTTGAGTGCATTAAATAAATGAATAAATGGAATAATTAATTAATTGAATAATACATATTTGGATCAAACGGCCTAAAAGTGTGTTGATCTCACGAACAACCTGCCCCGCGAGGGAGAATTTAGAGTGAATTAAATCTGGCGAAATTAGACGGCATTGTAAAGCATTTGCAGTTTTTGATCACAAGAAGAGCAAGGATGCGTTAGTACTTTGATGTTCGATGGAGATACATTTGGGAAGGTTGGTTTGTCAACCTCGCAGACGAGTTTGTCAACTAATTAACTGGGCAAACGAAGTCCGTCAAATGTATAGTCAAACAAATCTCACCACCTGTATCGCCACACGAACCTTGCCAATTGCATCGTGAAAGAAAAGGGTTACCATCCGCGCAAAAGTTTCGATATCATCAGGAATCGTGCCACCATACCAATCTTTGGAGTCCGCTGCTTTACCAGCTGAGCCATTTCATTCTTAGTTGGGAGCTTGAACATCGACACCGTCGATGTTCAAGCTCCCAACTAAGAATGAAATGGATGTGTTATCCCATATAATCTCTATCTTGCTATCCGATTCTTTTTCCTTTCGTATTGCCAAACAGTGGTAAAATGTATCGCCAACAGATTCTTTTGCCTCTTGTATTGCCAAACAAAATCCTGACCCATTCTCCCGAAAATGCGTTGCCAAACACATGCTCTCGCCCAATGTATCGCCACCAAACTTCAAAGTAAACAAATTCTAACTGAGCAATTTCAGTAGAAATACATAGTATGGTTCGTTGAGTGAGTCTCCAAAAAATCTATGCAGGCCGAGCGTATGTACTTAGCACCCTAAAGCAGCAGTACCTAGTGTACCAGTGCATCTGAGGCCGAAGATTCAAAAGCTTGTGTTACTAACACATAGCCTTGAAGAGGATAATTTTGGTTATTTCTAGGTCTCGCCGTGCATATATGCGGTAAGAATGAGTACGAGTTTTGTAACAAAAACGATTCCTATGTTGGAAAATAAGATGCTCTGAGAAAGTTGGAAGTTAATATAGGAAGAGCAACAGTGACGGACCTAATTGACTTCGTCCAGGATAAACGGGAAAGCATAAGTCTTCACACAAAGCTTGCTGGCTTATTTCACTGTAGTGATCAAATGTTTTTTGCCCAGCTAAACCGTACTGAATAGTGTGACAGCTAAATTATTTTTCGATTACAAATTCGCCTCAAAAGTTTGAGATGCAGCCTAAAAAATTTCGTACAGGCTTTCACTGCAGCTTCTCTGTGTTGAAAAATCATTTAATTAAGCCCGCCATTTTCCGAACAAAACAGTGAAAGTTACCATTTTTGACAACTATTTCGATTCGGATAAAGCATCATTTCGTGTATGACAAGGCCAAGGCCCACATCTCGAGGGTCTTGGCTGGCTCATATGTAACGAGGCTTCGTTTTCCAGCGGAAAGTTTCTTGAAAGTAAATTACGTGAAAATTGGCTACCACTGAAAACATGAGATTGTCGTGGTTTTTCACTTCGCTATTTCTTAGAATGCGTCTCTGTGGAGAACCGCAGGTACAGCTGGAAAGACACTCCACCCTCTGGGAGTAATATGAGCACCAAGGATCTCTTTGAAGACTTCGACGATTTTGTAGGGTAGATTGTCACAACAACTACATTTTTCAAAAATATGTTTTGAGAACGACTACGCCAAAGTATAAGTCTTCCGCAGAACCCGATCCTGAGTATGAAATATTTTATAATATCCTCTGCTCGGCAGTGGAAACCGCAGGACAAAGCATGGGTATTAGCGCAGCTCATATACTCCCTATATGTACCATTTATTAGCGCATGATCTCTGAACATTAATGAATATGAACTACATTCATCGGTGAAAGCAGCGGACACTTACACACGCCGTAAAATAAAACAATCACATATAGCACATTGACGGTGCTCTCCTGTTACTTCACTATTTGCCTACATATTTCATTGCTCTCCGTGCCGCTTTTCTACATATTGGTGGTTGCTCAATTTAATTGTGAATTTGGCTACCCAATCGCACAAAAGGAAGCACTAGAAATGATTTCACCGCACTAGCACTAGAAATGATTTCACCGCACTACTGAATAGTTCCGAGAAAGGCCATCTGCACTCAACATCCAAATCCTGTATACATAGTTACAAGAACGAAATATGTATAAGGGATTGATCTAATTTCATCCTTCTTTTTGATTTTGAAGAACTAGAGGTTAGACGCTTGAAACGTGCCAGATTTCAGAAAATACAAATAAAAAAAATTGAAAAATCTGGAGCAGCATTATTACTTCTACTCCTCATCAGAACCTTGGACGGGCAGTGATGACTCTCTCCTTCCAACCCACCATCTTTTATCCCTTCTTTCCAAAACCGCATTATTCTCCTTCGCGTATACCTGCTTTGTCTGCGACAAGTACTCCCAAAGCAAACAGATTCGTGATAGCTGGTTGTTATTCAGACAACTTTCTGTCGGGAAAACGCTGCCGAAAACCCCCGAAGCGTCAATATGCATCCATTTTTGCTTGTCTTGCTGCTCTGAACAACAAAACAAATCAGAAAAATTGCCGCGAAGCTTGTGCGACGTATTCAGGTCTTTTGGTGGGCACAGAATTCACGACAACGTCTATCGAACTGTGCCGACGAAAAGTCTCGTGGGGATGAAATTGGATCAACTGGCCAGCGATATACGTAGGTAAATATCAGTAAATATTTGTCTGCCCTGGAATTAGTTAAAATATGTATAGCGAGGCCGAGGTTATCTTCCGTAAAGTAGAACATTTGTATTAAGGCGACTCATGTGGCATATGTAAGACATGATCAACAGCCTCCATTTTGCAATCTCGTGTGCAGAGAGTTGCTCGACTATTTGATCGCTATAAGGTGGCACGTAATGATGTCGTTTCCTTATCATCTCAAAGCAGCAACGCTGAAGCTAAGAATGGCTAAAACTTCGAAAAATACGCTATTTCAAGTATCAGATGCAAAGCTCTGAAAAATCAGCGAGAATGCACAGCGAAATGATGCTCTTTTCATATAAATCATTTCGCTCATTCCCGCTTCACTGCCACGATAATCGCATCGGCTTGAAATTGGCGTACACGGAAATTTTTGCCTCTCACTGTTGTGACGTGCTAATGATCGCTATAGGCGGGTCTAAGAAAATCATCCAACGACCCGCCAATTTACCATTCACAACCACTTCGGGCTATGCGCACAGTGTGCGAGTATCTATCACTCTTTCGTTTCGCGACCCACGGATGTCGACAGCGCAACACTTCCGTGCATTGCAACACACGGTGAAACCTCGAACCCCTCGAATTTTCGCTTTTTTTGGATTTGAACTGTGTGCGGCTGAAAACCTCGGAATGAGACGAAATTCAGAAAAAAATTATTTCAGCAAATGCTGGCTAACGTCAACCTGCACAGGGACTACACCACATGTGCCGCCCCATTATTGGTACATGTGCCCACCTGAACGAGCACATGTGCGGATTCCTGCAATGGCACATGCGCCATTACAGGCGCCAATGGAGAAACCTGCTCTAGCGACCGTAAAAATCCGTCTGAGGACACTTACCACCCGCACGCGTCGAGTCAGGCTGTCTTGCCTTTTCGGAACATGGGAACAAACATCCGGCTATGCTTTAAATAGTGGTCTATCTCATTCTAGCAGATCATTACGAATATTAGGTCAAAGCTGATCTGTCCTTCCTAGGAAAAGACCAGGAATAACCGCTTTCTATGCACTGTCTCACCACGGACTCACGCGCTCGGCTGGTCAGCGTCCGATAATCGCCGTTACCGGGAATTCCTCGGTTATGCCTACTCAGTGTAGGGCTGAACCGGTGCCACCAACGTTTTCTTTTGTACACCTGCGCCACGTAAAGTGATTATCGCATATTGGGCACATTTGGTGCCAGTCCTAGAAAGTTCCCGTGATTTGGGTTCATGTACATAGGGCAGTACCGGTGCCCAGAAGTTTTTGCGTAATAGCCCGTGAAAAAGATGAGTGGCGTTACCTTTATTTTCCATTTTCTATCTTAACCCTCAGTGTCTCAATGCTAGTCGAAAAGATTCCTGGATGGTCTCCTAAGGCGAACACCGCGATGGGAACTTTTCTATGAGGTAGGGGGCGCCTCCATTTCCTAAATGTGCCGTCGCTGGCTGAATTTGGCTTTAAATAGAAATGTGAGATAATTGTTAAATAGGGAATAGCAAACATGTGAGGCCATTTGCGGGGGCGGTTCCCGTTTCGTTGTTTTCTTTTTTTTTTCGAAAGGAATGACATCATTGTCATTATTCAATTGGGATGAGCTCTCGGAAAAACATCTCGGCTAATTTGCGGTAAATCAACATCGACTGCTAATGTGCTTCGGGACAATTAAAATCGCACAGAAAATATCCGAGAAAGATTTCTGCGTACCACTACACTAGTTCTTACAGCATAAGCAGTATACATGTGTAGATAACTCAGGCGTAGTCGAACAGAAGCGTTTGGCTAGCGTGTATCTTTATTTATTTATTCATTTATTTATTTATTTATTTATTTATTTATTTATTTATTGGACATATACAAGTACATGCAATAGCCAATAACAAACAGTCAAAATACATGAAATCAAATAAACTCATCCAATTTTTTTAAAAATAGATCATTGCATGAAAAACATTAGCACGCAATAGTTTGTTGAAATCAGAACGAACACTACTCGTAAAAAATTTCAGTCTAATCTGAGTTTTAGTGGCGTCGAAAGCCTGACGGAGCTCTTCTCGTTTTTGAATCAATTATAGTGAAAAACTAATTGGGATCAATCGTACGAAAGTAATGAATCATTCTGCTTTCTTCTCCATTCTAGTGATTTTAGGCCTGGGATTTTATTGCATTAAATTCCAGGCGGAATTTTGGAATAGAGTAGTTTAGGCACTCCAAGTATAAATTTTCCAGTAAAATTATTCTAAGCACTTTCGAGTGCTTGAATGTCTTTCTTTCTATAAGGATTAAAAATGGTGGTACAACTGGTTTGGAGGAATGCGAGGAGTCACATGCGGACATTAGCAAGGAAGGAGACCAAGTAATTGTACTATGTAGAGATTATACAATCAGGAGGTCATACAGAACGTCCACTAGCGGCCAGCTTCCACCACCTATAACGTGTCGCTCTAATTGTCTGCGCATCCACAATTTTCACAAATATCATCACCATTCATATTTCCGTCCGATCCTCCTGCCTCTTGTATGGCGCTGAGCAGCATAGCGCGATCCTCGAACTCTTGATTCTCCCGTATCCATGCATAGTTATGAAGATTGAGCCGGATCTCCGCAACGCCTGTCCTCCTGCAGATCGTTATCTCTAACAAGCCGAACTATAGATAACGTTTCCCAAGATACGCAGGATAAAGATAACGTCATGGAGTGTGGGCAAGGTTTGCTGAAGTCCGTACGGCTCAACTTAAAGGGCTATATCTACGTTACCCTCGCCTTCTTCTTCAGGCTATGGTATGAAACCATACTTCCATCCTATCGCAGTGGTTTCCCGCGTATGCATCAAGGCGAGCCACTTGCACAGCTGGTGAAAACAATTTTTTGACCGACCAGGTCGACTCGTTCCGATAATGCCTCGCTTAGCATTGTGTGGGTGTATGAATGGAATACAAATAAGGTACGAGTTACGGCAGCAAAACATTTCTGGGAATGGAACCTGGAAGGAATTACGAATCCTCAGAAGAAGCAGCTAGGAAAACTCCCGCTTCTGAGTGTGAGAGGAACTGTTTTACGTAGACTTGTTTACCTATTCGTCACTATCGGTACTAGGTTTGCAACAAAATTTAAAACAACGAGAAAAAACTATAGTTGCTATCGTAGCATAATTTGCCTTACTAAAAGTACAAAGAATATTGTCATGGCCGACTGACTCATAAAGGAAGTGACATTGACGGTGACTCATAAAGGAAGTGACATTAACAGTGCGATAACAGAAGACCACAAGGTGACTTCGGGGAGATCATTTCAACTCCTGCACCCTGGTGTAAGTTCGGCTCTCCGATTAAAGTAACCTAAAGAAAGGGCAAAGAGACATGGCAAAAAAAAACTCTGGAGAAGAATAACATGGAAGGAACCGTTCTTTCCTTACTGTGATGTATAGTGTACATTCCATTATAAAGACTGTAGCGTGTAGTGTAGTAGAACCACCATAATAATTAGAAGTGATCCATTCAAAGAAATGTTTCCCAGTAGGAGATGATGGTGGCGGAGAAGAGCAGTGGGTCGAGTAGAAGAAGATTTCGACAGTTTTTAACGCTACAGCCGGAACGTATCACTGACAGAGAAGTGACATGAGGAAGATAGTGTAATAGTTATGACTATGTATACAGCAAGGACTGCATGTACAGGAGAAAAGATGTGAGATTTGAGATTAGTTTGTGATTGCTGTCGGTCGGAACTACGTACTGGTCTCTTGTTCAAGAGAAAGTCTAGATGTACCTGAAGTGCACGTGATCGCTTGCACCCGAATAAGTTCACACTCAAACCGCACCAAGTTGAAAAAATTCTGTTTAGGAAGGTTTGTCTGCTTGCGAAGAATATGCAACCAGAAGTGCACGTTACGGTGAACTACGAGCTATCACAATGCTTACTACCAAGAAATGGTCTGTAGGCTACACGCCATAGGTGTGGCTTCGTGGACAAAAGACCCTTCTTCGTGAGAACGACAGTTCCAACGTGATTTTCATGGAATTCATTTTGAATCAATTGAGCGGAAACGAAATGAGGCAAATTCCCGAAATGACCAGCTTTTGCTCCTTCACTAGTCTTCAACTCAAGTTTACTGATAGTCGTGCGATCTATTTAACCTTGGCACAGGAAGTGACCAACAGTGATTTTGAAAGATCTGAGAAGCTTATAAGAATAAAACAGGGTAAGGTTGACGACTACATTTTGTATCCTGGAATGCTAGAAACTAGTTCTCTGAGAATGATATTCGAGTGTGGATTTTTTTTCGTAAGATCGTACAAAAACCTCCTCCGACGCAACAGTTTCTTAGTGATGTAATTACAGTTCAGAGTCCTGTGTGCAGTCTTTATTGGTGAGCTTTCGCTGTTATAACAGCTCTGTCTAACAATAAAGTTTTATGTTAGCCACTAGCATTGATGTTAACAGCCGCAATAGAGTGGAAGACACTAGAAGGCTGCGTGGTTAAGGCGATCTTCCGGCCTGAAAATCGTTGTTAAGGTTTTCATATCAAATAATCTCGAGGAACCCCTGATCACGATTGTGTACATTATTCTCTCAAGCCGTCGATAAACCCCTTTCAAGCCTCAACTTCCGGGATCATTTGAGCGGAGCTAGAGCGGACTACATGGGTTGCCGCATCATGTCTTTCCTTTCTCACATGAGAAAAACTTCTTCCTGTCAAAGAGTGAATGATGAAGAACTCTCACCAGGAGTACGGATTCCCTCAGCATGTGCGCTTCCAGGAGTACACTATTCAGAGATCTCGCCCACCCGGCTTGGCCTCTCCACTTGCTCCACCCACAAAATTTCCAAAATTCGGGGCTTGAAAGCAGAATTCTCGCCAGTTTACACAGACATACGCATACCACTGTGATCAGCAGCTTCAGGAGATTTTTCTCATGTGAAAACCCTAAAACCCAGAAGTGGATTGGTTGAAAATGGTTTCGGCCACTGATCTCTTCACCTCAGAGGTGTTATTTCATGCCTAGTCCAGGCGCACAGCAGAAAATCCACTAGCAGGTGGGTGATCGTGCGGTGGTTATTTTGGTAGTGGTGTGCTAATCCTTCTAGTTAATACAGGATATATGATACATTACCAACCCACGTTCTGTAAAAAGACACTGAGTGAGATATAATTAGGTCTTGCTGACGCAAGAGATTGCTTGACTGAAACGAGGAACTATCATAGTTAGAAGCACTGAAACTAAGGCTACCAAGTTCCCAAGGCAAAACAGGTGCATAAGCGGTGTGACGCAAGAAGTTGTAAAGAAAGGGAGGTGCATCAAATTCGTCCGAACAAAGCACTTCCCCTGGATGAGTGGGAAATCTGGACCCGTATCCAATATACTTTATCGAGTCGGATAAACGCGCTTTAGCGGATATATTGGTGTGTTTCAGCGAATCTGCTATCCAATAAAAACACATCTGAGGATATGCAAATCCTCTCGCTTCACTTGAGGATGTGAATATCCAGTCGATTTCCACTTGATAACGACCCGTGATCTACTGCATTTTCATTCCGTGTTGTTTCTCACTGAGACACCGAACTTGCACCATCAAATGAGCTGGTGGATGGATGAGTCATATTGGATAGCAAAGTGGATAAAAACCAGTGGGGATGGGCATATTCCCGCTGTGTTTACCCTCCTATTGTCAGATATATTGGATACGGCTCCTGTAGCTACTGCGCGAGGGTTCATCAACCGTTGATTTATTCATTCAGTAGATTTCTTCGCTTACGCGTCGAGAAGGAAGGTCAGCGATGTCAGTGAATTAATTAACATGCTGAGCAAGAGAATCGTAACTATCCTCTCAAAGGTGCGTGTATGGGCCCTTCGTGAGGGTTACACGGAAGGATTGCGGTCATGTTCAAATGAGCAGGCGTTAGTGGGGCGATTTTGAGACCAACAGATCGTCCGGGTTGAGATTTAAGAACGCATAACCGGTGACACCAGGTTAGCAGACCAAACTTGACGTCTTGCACATCCGAATTCATAAATACGTATAATGTGGACAATCGCGATAAAAATCGTTGGCTTTCTTGGTATTACCGTTCCATAATCCCAATCCCGCTCTGAATCACTGACCACTGGCTTCTAAATAAATATGAACATAACCACCTTCACCTGGTCAGCAAACCGGAGTAAGCATCCGTCGCATCCAAACACCCTATATTCTTTTGATTAATCCACGTCACTACGCTGGCCAGGCATTTTTAGTTCATTTTTTACACTCTAGATGCGCCTGGATAAGCGTAAGTGTAATAAGGAGGAGAAAATACTTATTAGAAAAAAAGGAAACAAAACTAATAACGAGCCTGAAGTCAACGCATTAGTCCGCATAAACGTTCAGTTCCCCCTTTTGCGAAAAGTCAAAATTTGTTATATGAAGCCCAGCGCTTCGCTCATCAAAAGGTGAAAACAACTAGTATCACATAAATTGACCTCACCGCATCTGAAGAATCATTTCAAAGACTAGCAACAGTACAAGGAAACGATTTCTTGGCTCAGATTTCAATCGAAATTTTAGTTATTTTAGTTACTACGTAAACTAAACTGCGGGCACTAAAATATATCTCCTTTCCTAGTTTGAGACTAATCACAGAAAGGATGCGTACAGGAATAAATATGAGTAAGCTCTCGTTCGCTGTTCGAAGATTGTAAATCCTAGCGCATGAGGTGGTGAACTGCGTCAAAACACAGCCGCAATTATAAGCACTATTCGCTCCTGGAGCACAACACAAATTCCTGCATGCCTAGTAGTCCATGCATGGTCCAGGGCCCAATCGAGTCAGCGTATGGCTAAATAAACATTAATCAGCTGCAAGCATTCCAAGTGAAAACATGCTATCCCATTTGGCTTACAGCCGCTCCAAATCCGTGCCACAAGGAAATTAGCGGCTCCTTAATCTCGTGTATTGCCTTCATTGAGAATTCAAGGATAATTCTGTATGGAGGCAAAATACGAGCCCTTTAATTTGGATTCACAATTGAAAATACCCAGGGTAAACGTGTTCACGAATGTGAAAAGGGTGGGTAATCTTGAAGTGTATTAACACGTCAACTCCGGATAATCTCAGATGCATGCTGCCGCTGGATAACTACAGGGCAATTCATATACTAATCAGATGCACTCATCTATTTCTGAAGAGTTTTCCATGAAGACCTGCCAACGCGGCACGTTCATCCTGAAAGAAAAGAACGCGCGGCCATCGTGAGGTTGCGAACGTGTGCGTCTGAGCTGCGTCAGCGATGCGACTAGCCCTCTATTTCATCATGTTCATAACAGTCGCGTCAAGCACACGCATGTAGTATAAATTGTGCTTATCGCTAACATAACACTATCATCTTGGTAGCACGTATTGTTAAATAGCAACCGAGTGGAGATGCAAGTGTTGGAGACGGTGGCGAGTGTGCATTGTATGTGCCGTCAGGTGTGACTACGCCTAATTCCTTGGTTAGTGCGGCTTCGAGATGCCGGGACTTCCTCCTTCATGGCTCATTCCTTTTCCTGCATGTACCATAAAGCAGACTGCTGGAGTGATGTCACCGAAGTATCGTGTTCATTCTCTGAAGCCCAGGACGAGGTACGCAAGTCAGGCGGATAATCCCAAGCACCTATTCTCGACAGTTCTTCTTCATGGTCAGATGCTTCTCTGGAATATGCGTCGTTTTCAAGAAAAAGGTGTTCAATTAGGGTTCTTGAACCTTTAAGAGCTTTTTTTTTGAACCCATTTGCATTCAAGAAACTCATGAAATATCAAGGGTCACGTTTTTAATTACACGTGTATAACTGATGGCGTTGACTGCAAAAGTAGTACGCGGCCATTACAACTGGGGTTTGACAACAAAGTTTTATGAGGTCCATTCATCGGAATGGACTATGCGGTGCAGTTAGGTGCATGAGGCGTGCCTCGGTTTAGAGGCCCATTTCTTCGGCAGAAACAAAAGAAGTTAAGCTAATGGAAAGTAAGAACGATTTGGAGGAAAACAGACTAGTACTTATATTCAGAAGTATGCAGACATAGCACATGAGTGGAATTCTAGCATCACAGCAAGCACCATATCATTGCCGATGACGGTCAAGGGCTGGTCTTCTTCATCCGTGTCAAACCTACTCAAATTGACGCATCGTCTACTTTTCTCCGTTGAGCTATATGTATAATTTTATGAACTCAATAAAGAGGCACGACATAGTCGTATGTACTCACATTTGCTGCACTAGATCACATAGTTTCGAGAAAGTATGGTTCTCAAAGTGGTCACCTCTTGAGTCAGACTATGCGGCGAAATGAAAGTTATTGGATTGCAATGGCGATTCCGGTAATGTCAATTCGGACTAAGTTCGTCAATAGAAAGAGATATGTATGCGACTGTTTTTGACAACTATTACCACGGTTCGACTTAGTGGCGATGAAATCTAGGGATCGTTTTCGGCATTTTTGGCCAAGAGAATCTTCAGGAGAAGCTGATCACAGTTACATGACTAATAATAACTAAAGTGAAGAAAATGCGTCCTTGTAATCCTTTTTTGGTGGAGAAATGGAGATGCCTCACTACAGTCCTTCTCAAAAAGACGGATCCCGTGATTGCAGAAACTCGATGGGATCGGGACGATAGATAGATGCGGAGAGAGCATGCTCCAAGCGAGAGGGTCGACTAGGACTGTACATCTGCAGGAAGACTGTGCATCTGATGCTATCGACCGTCAGCACATAGAGTCTCCATGTCTCAAATCTCACATTCCTGACAAAAAAAACTCAAAAACGAGTTTTTCTGCGCTTTTGTAAGGAGTACTTTTCATCAAATAATACATATGTATACACTATTGTGATAAGCCTCGTCTGGCGATTGTTCAGTGTAAAAATCTTAAGAATGACTTTGACATCAGATACTAGTTAACAACGACACCGTATAATTAACAACAATACCACGTGATTATCTATAACATTAGCTAATTACCGATCTAATAATAATAATAACATATGTAGGTGTTAATTAATGCCGCTCATCACAAATTCACATCAAGCGGAAGTTCTGGTCCTTGAGTTACTTAGAATTACTTTTTACTTTCACAATTATAGAAGAAGTTGAATATTGGACGATTTTCTAATAGAGAATGAAGACCCGCTGGAGTTCAGTGAAGGTGATAGCCACTTTTTGCCAAAAAATATCGATCAACTGAATGCATCGATTTTCTCCATTTTTCGTCATTTTCGCACAAGCGTCGGTGAAGACTGCGTTCCAATGAGCTGAATACAAATATGACAAAAATTAGGCACGAAAATATTGATTTATTAGTCGTGTTGATTTTTCTTTTACTTTTGCTCAGGGGGGAGGCGAGAACATGTCTAATGGAGTTCCCGAATATGCTGAACAGGAATATGACAAGCACTTTGCACGGAGGTAGAAAAGGTCAATGAGGTCTACTAACAGGCTGAAAACCAGAATGATCCTAACTATCGTCCTCATCATTCAGAAATAGCTGAAGCCGCATGCACTATTGAGATCACCCAGGGTACACGTTTCGAAACACTTCGGACCATTGCTAACATTGGCGTCGACATATTTACCCCGGGCAATCTTGGTGATGCATCGGGGCTCTGAAGGTAAGAAAACACCTGATCGAAGCCAGGTGTGCCGTCCACTGGTTTCAACGTTTTACGCGTAGAAAACAAGGGAGAACCAAACGTACAGCCCAGATAGTGCTATCGGCCAGATATGCAGTGTTCTATTAGTGGCACCATAGACAAAGTACATTGAATTACTACACAATTCGAATTCAAAGATCAGTGAAAGCGTGAGGAAAATGGACACTAAAAAGGTAGCGAGGAACACCATGGTTCTTCTAAGATTGCGTGCTCAATTGGCAAAAGTAAAATTTCTCTTTAAAGCTTAAGGAAATCATGTTGCGTAGAATGTCAAAATTAGTTTGCTAACGGGGGAAGTTACCCAAGAGATTTTGAAAGTTTGCTAACACGGGAAGTTACCCAAAAGATTTTGAACTTTTCACTCATCTAAAGTGAACAAGATTCTCTAACAAGGACATAATATACTTCTTTGCCACCTTTACAATTACTTGTTATCGCTAACTGAGATTATTCCCAGGAGAGTTTGTCCACTTTAGAGGGACATTTTGATTACCACTCCCTCGAGAATGTTTCTGAGCCCAGCCGCTGGCAATGCCGAGCTAACGATGTTAGCAATACAACATTAGCAAAGAAGACCACCATCCGATAACATCACTTCAACGAAAAAACATAATATTATATCATTGACTTGCAAATATATCTTATCCAAGAATGCAAGTCAAAGAAGGTGGGCGTGTAGGCGTGCAACGCTGAAAGAAAAGGTGTACTAAAACACCGTTTCTTTCCTCAACAAAGAAACGGGAACTAATCAGGTTCTGGCAATGTGATTATGGGAACACATTCAGTACTTCCTCGCACGATGGCACGGATACAAAAGAAACGGTTCACGAATAGAAATGACGAGTCGGATTACAAGAACCCCATTAGGAGTAGGCTACAGCAGGTCAGGAATAACAGTGAGCATCTGGATTGATCCAGATGTCTACAACAGATTACAAAAAAAAAATAACAGCCTAGAGTTTTCCAAGCAGGACCGAGTTTATTTATGCAATTTTTAATAATGTGAAATGTGGTGGGATTCGTTCACGTTCTTGAGAAGGGTTGCCTGGAAACCTAGGTTGGGCGAGTTTCCCAAGCACTTTTTCCTCATCCTAGGAGTTTGTTAAAGCAAAGGAGAAAAAAAAGAAGATCTTGAGGTACAAGAATTTTTGCTCTGAAAACTCGTCCATTCTGGACTTGCGCAAAACCCACAACTCACCAAAATGGTCATGAATGTCATCGTGGATTTTGTTTGGGATAAAATATTAGGGATAGACGAATCATTGCAGATTGGTGTGGAAGAGAGTGGAGATAAATTTTGGGATTTTGCTTGGGAAGGCGATGTTTTCTTCTCATTTTTTTTGCCGCGCATAACCAGTCAATGGCAAATATTGGAGAAGTTTCAGAGATGTCTTGCGAAAACGACTGTAAATATGTACTTGTTCCGATTTTCTCGAGCACGGAGGTGAGGGGATGCGTGCCGCACAGCTTCTCCACGTAGATATCCGGATCCTGTTCGAGCGTGAGCAAGCCGAGATCGGAGACCACCACGTGGAACACGATGCTGATGCAGTAGATGTGTAGTCGTGACGGCATGCGAAATGAACGATCGAATCTGCCCTCAAGCGCTTACTGGCCCCGCCCCCGGACAGACGATGTCAACGTTAACAGCACCCGCACTGGCCGACACAGAAGCCCCACGTCGCCACATGCCCCACTTCCCCGTCGTGACAGGCAGTTCTAATTTGGGGAGAAATTGGAGGGTACCGGGAAGTAGTAGGGCAGGCCTGCACCTGTCACTTATCGTCTGGACTGCCTTGGGGTCGCATTCAAGAGGTGATTGGTCTATCCTGCGATTCAAGAATGTTTACCCACCCAAATTTTTCCTCCAGATGAAATAATATTAATCCTTACGAAAAGTCTGGATGTAAGGACATTTTCCTTGTAAAAGTGCTGCCAGTCATACCTCATGCAACAGGGATACACCATGAAATATCTTTGGATTGATTTACCGTATCTGGAGAGCTTCCCATTTACTTCTTCGTGCTCGTGGTTCAGCATTGTATGGCGCACCTATAAATAATTAAAAATCAAGTAAATAAATAAACAAATATGGGAAAGTGAAGGTAGTGCTCACTGAGAAGCACTCCTCTTCCTTATCAACAAAGGTTCTGTTGCTTCTGGATAATCCTTTGTCCTCGTTCCTTTCAAAATGTGGAACTCTGGAAATTCAGAAGACAAAGTAATGCAGTGAACTTCAAAACACTGATGTAGATTCCCATAGAAACACTGAAGAAGCATTAGGTTGCCATTAGGTTATCCGAAAACCCATTAAACAACTTTAACAAGTTACAATTCGCTCGCCGTCCGCAAAGCCCGGCCGTATCTTCCTGTCCTTAACCAAACTTCAAGATCAATCTTGCATGACATTCTTCGGACATCTGGCGAGGTTCCGAAATTTGCCTCGAGTTCTCCCTCTCGTCCTGGGCAAGAAGGAGGGTATTAATATGTGTATATTTTCCTTAGCCGATGCCGTACATTTATTCGGATCGATTCCCTAGTAAAGATGGATGGGAAACACTGCACCTACAAGAATACTGTACACCGCAAACAGAGGGTTCGAGAACCTACCAAAAACGCAGCCGAAGAGCGAAAATTATGACAAGAGAGAGCTGCTGGGTCTCGGGTGGGCACCAGCACTCCCATCTTTGGAAGTCTCTCCGAGCTGGTTCCATAATGAACTCGGAGTTGTATTGTCTTGACTAACTGGAGAAAGCTGCTAGAATCCTGCAACGTCTCCACTTTGGGAGAAATAAAATTCATCTTCTCTTGGACGATGTCAGACCACACACTTCCAGTAACGGTCTTGAGAACATGGAACCAATCTAATACCCCCTCCATCATATTCGTCTGATTCAGCATGAAACGGCTGCCCCACTAGCACGTATTCAGGTCGCTCCGTTGTTTTTTTGTAGAGAAAATCCAAAGACGGAGATGACGTCATCAGTGAATTTTCTGACTTCTTCGCGGGATCCGCTCTCTTCGGTACATGCTCGAACACAATGGAAATTACAATTGCGCTTGGTTGATAGCGAGTTCAAATAAAAGTTATGGAAAAAATGCAACTACTTAGACTTGTCCAGTGACCTTTCGGGCAACGTAATATATTGCACCTTTTCAGAAGCCTCAAAGATTATTCTTAATGAGGTAGAAAAAGCCTAAGTGCACGCACTTTTAGCACGAACACTAATGATTGTCATGTAATCCGGCTTATTATGGCCAATCTTCATTGGCGTCGTTGCTGTCTATGTTGTTTCGAGCGTCATCCCTCACCACTGAAGAAATTATGACTGTGGTTGTTTTCCTCATCGACATTGACGTAGTGTGAAGAAAACCACTGCATAGTGCATCCCTCCCTGGAATTCTTCTGTGGGGTGTTTTAAACTTGGCACCATCGTTGATGAAATACCTGACTATACAGGGGGGGCCATAAGTTATTGTACAACGTTTGCTCATTTATTTCTCCACCAGCAACACATGGATTATCCTGCTCTTTTCGCTGCCGAATAGAGCAGGGATCAAAGTATCTTACAGTTAAAACCCGGTTTCCCGGGAGAGTTTTGCTTTGGAGCAGTTGGACTTAGAACAGGTTTTTGAAAAAAGCGGGTTGATGTGGAAATTTTTTACGAAAAATCCACCAAATCTCTAAAGTGGGGTGTACTGCTTAGATGCATCTTAAAGAGCAAAGAATGCTCTTTCTAAAAATATCAAACTGTTTTTGTGGCTGTTTTGCTCGGAAATTGCGGGCAGAGTTAGTGCATTTTGCGGCACCGAAAGTCTGCAATGAATGTTTCCGATAAACTTTTTTCGTTATCTTGGAAGTATCCAGGAGGTTTTTGTGATCAAAAGATAGAGCAAATCCAGCTCTATTAAACAGTGCCTAGTGCGGCAAAAAATATTTTACTACTGCGGAGAAATGGGCCAGCAAACGTTGTACAATAACTTATGAAATACCTGACTATACATGCACCGCAGCCCTCATTTGAATGACTGTTAGAGGAATATGAGATCGGAAATAAGCGAAAATCTTCTAAAAAAGCGAAGCCATAAAAAGCTTCTCGTTAAGGCGAGTGGAAGACTTACGTTGTGAGATCGTTACTCACTGTTGTTGAACACAAACACCCACCCGCTAATCCGTTCATACAGCTAAATCGGTGGTTGCCAGCGATGGCACATCACTCCAGGCTGCAAAGGATTGCAGATTACTACATATAGTGGAGTCGTTTAGACAGTGCGTTTTCCGCGACAGCGGCTCCCTGGCATTGGAGCACGCAGCGCGGTCGGTCAAAAAGTTGACCTATGATTCATCTAGTATCTTTGAAGAGTTTTGTAGCTTGTTTCTCCTGATATATATTCCTTTCGCAGCTCTTAGAACAAATGAAGAAGGGAACAGACGATGAAACCCGTCAAAGAAGCCGGATCCATCGTGGGTCAACTGTTTGACCGACCGCGCTGCGTGCTCCAATGCCAGCGGGGCCGCTACCGCGGACAACGCACTGTCGAAACGACTCCACTATATGTATGTCTACCACAAAAGGAGTCCTGGTGAATTCATTGTTGAGTTAGAGTATAAATCAGAGCTATCATGTGCCTTCAGAACGCTTTTCTCGACCGGTTTTCAGCAATTCCGCGTCCACTCGGTAACTCAAACCGCATCCTCGGCTAATTTAAGCGATTCGAGGAGCAGTAGGCGTATGTTATGGACGATTTTCTCAGGAAAAAAAAACAGCGAATTGTATTCGAAAAACTCGCCAAAGCAAAGGAAAAAATGGGTGTTGAGGGCATGGATGTGAAGCAATTTTCGTTCGAGATACTCGTCCGTCCATCGGTGATGTAGGGGGAAGGTCGCAATATTTGCAGGTGTGTTCCTGATCTCTCCGCTGCAGCATACATCGGGGTTCACTAAAAAAGACCTTGGCATATTTATTCACTTATTTAATTATTTGTTTATTTCTAACAAGAGATTTCTTTAACAAGATGCGACTCAGGAACATCTACGAACGCACACCAGCACAGGTGCAGCATGCACCACCACGTTAGTTAGCCGAGACGTAGTCCTTAAAAAATATCCACGATAGTTGCCGGCATTTTGGCACACAGGTACGCCAACTCCCTGTGGAACCTACAAGCTAAGTGATGGCTGAAAGTCGCAGTCGTAGGCTCAATGGTGCTATGACAAGAACACAAAGCCAGGACAAAACCGAACTGTGACGACATTGATCACATCATAGAGAGCGCTCAGTAGATGTATGGACACATATCATGGTCGTCCTCCTGGGGGGGGTGGGTGAGAAGGGGAGTGAGAGACGATGACGTTAAGGTCGGTCGAGCCGAATTCAGTTCGATGAAACGGAATAGAAAGAGTGAAGCCGGTCACTGGAACGATTACAATTGCAATAATCCCATGAATATGTACATGAGGAAGGCAGCAACGCAAAGTAGTGGATTTATGGCCTTGAGCAGAGGTTTATTTTCTTACGTTTATGGTTTTATACTCAATGTGGAGTATAGCAGCGTTCGCCAGCGTCGCCCCATGGCATCGATTCTGGTACATATCGATCACTGATAGCTCGTGCATCAGCGACGCCGGCACTGCTTCGCCCATAGTCAATAGGTATCAAAACTAGTGCTGCTGGCGATGTTGGTGCAGAGTGTCATTCGGGGTTGGGAGGGGATTGGGGGTATGTGCGAGGGTTCCGTGGCTATACGAAAGTGAGGGGTCTTGATATATTGCAAATTAGGGATCATGCGCCGTGAAACAAATGCAAGTTTATCAGGAAATACATTGGAGCTCACGAAGCTATTGGCTTATTCGGACTCATGCGCAATAGTTAAACAGAAATTCATCAAAAAGTTGATGGAGGATACCTAACGATAATGCTCGTAAAACCCTCCATCTGAATAATATTTAGACGTCCTCATCCATTGGAGCCCTAAACTCAGAACTGCCAGCAGAGTTTTATCCATTGTTGTGATGGATGTATTTTGAACCGAAATTATTGGAAGCAAGCGTCCATAAGATGGTAACAGAAGTTGGAAATAAACCATTGCAAAATTTCTTCACTTATCTTATGAAACAGTTTTTTAAACATCTGCTGACCGAATAGCCGATCTAGCTGGGACGTGCAACGCTACCACCCCCCCTCTTTTTTTTTGGTAAGATCAGCAGCAAGATCTGGGGGAAGTTCAGCAAGTTCGTTCACAGTTCGATTTCTGCCATTTAACATCTTTAACACGCAAGCAACGATGCACGTGCTCGACGTTTCGACGGTCTGATTTCGACCTGCAAATCACGAGATATTGGACGAAAATTTCCAGAACAGTTATATGCATTTCCTTGAAAAGTCCTTTCGTTCGTTTAAGGGCGCGCATAGCAATGAGGAAAAATGGGGTGATTTCGGCAAAACGATTCGCATTTGCTGCAAGAGCAGAGAGAACCGCTTCGAAA
Organism: Ancylostoma caninum; assembly: GCA_037903475.1. Classification (NCBI taxonomy): domain Eukaryota; kingdom Metazoa; phylum Nematoda; class Chromadorea; order Rhabditida; family Ancylostomatidae; genus Ancylostoma; species Ancylostoma caninum. Next base: position 334,824 of record JBAJFG010000462.1, on the reverse strand, counting down.
GGATGGTTGATCCTCTGCGATTGTTCTGAGATAAACTGAAAGCAGGGGTGCGAAAGAAGGTGATACTGGAGAGTGAAACCAACTGAATCGAAAATCAGAATGTTTAGAATATCTTGTCTACTAAAACGGCGAGAAACACACACCATTTTCGTGAGCAGATGTTTGAACATAATACACGCTGCTGTACTTGTCGATGCACAATACCTAGGACCTGATAAAAGCTAATGAAATGGCTAATTAACTTAATAATTTGAACGTCACCTCTGGTATTTCAACGTTCGAGAAAAAAGCCTTTCATCACTTTTTGCCTTTCCTGCCGACTCATGTAAGATTACCCATTGGCTCGTCAAGTCTCGGATTCCGAAGAGAAAAAATGAGATGAGCTTCTTGGATTTGACAGATTTTGTTCCATGCATTACTACACTACCGCTATACTCTTTGGATAATACATTCAGCAGCAGCGTAAATGAGTATGAAAAACTCATACAACTGAACATGGTACGGTTATGCTATACAGTGATAGAATGATACAATCGAAATATTATTGAAAACGGGTCTTATACCATGATAGTGAGAGCATTATTCAAAAGAGAAGTGGAATTCATTCAACTTGACTCACTTATCGCGACTTACAACTTACTTTAATCTAAATCTACCTTTTTTGGGAATTGAGATTGTTTATTAAGAAACAACAAGTCAGGGTTGTTGTCGTGCATGGTACTTTTCTATTTTTCAACATTTACAATATGTGATAAATAGACGTGAATGCTGTTTTAAAGCAATAGCATGAGATGCGACGAAGGGATTAATCTAAGTTCAACTTTTTTCTTTGGCCATTTTCTCCGGAAACATGAGCAAATCCATTAGACTAAGAGCACAGAAGACCACAATGTTATTTTTCCCATTTCGCTGTGTTGACACCATTACGAGTTTATGTCTCCTGTTCACGACTGTAGAAGTCTCCCACCACTAATTGGAGGAGATGAGGTGCCGTGACGCGTTGTTGCTCTAATTAGAATGACGCTAAGCTACGTGTTGGAAAGTATAAATGTACTCATTATTCACAATGCCTCCGCTTCGTGACATGTGGCTTGAGCGATCATGCCCGCCGGACTAATCTATTCCCTAGCAGAGGATATTAGATAGCCAAATGAGCTTTCCGTCAAATTTTTAGAATTGGGCTTCGATATAGCCGCCATCCATGTTGGGGCTGCTTGGCCGACTGAAAGCAGTATACTAGTGCGTCTACGGTTTACTGATAATCACATAGCAATGGTGTACTAACAGATCAGGGAAGGAAATCGTGCTGCTACGTAACTCCACACACCCAGGAATTATTCTCATAGCCTTGTGTGAGTAAGATGACGTAAATGGAACAATCTGCCTACATTTCCACGAAGCGTTAGCGAATGAAATTATATGTAGCCTATTCACTGAAAACTTGACCGGTTGGGCAATACCGAGTTCCCTTTCCCAGGGTCTTCACGTGTATTAGCAAGGCATTCACGAGGGGGAGACCATGAAAAACATTCAGAATATTTATGAAGTGTTTTCGAGGATTTGGGGACCCTTTTTTTTCTTGGGGGGGGGGTTGCTCCTCACACTTCATAAAATAGTTAAAACTTTGTAGCAGTTTACGTTAGATTGTCAATTTTTTCTCAATATTCATTTTTGGTTATTTAATATTGGAATCAATAATCTGGGTATTTTTATTCTTACATCTGGGTCTCCGGTGTGGCGGAGTTGCCACTTCTTCCCCCCCCCCCCCCTTGCCACCAACACTGATGGACCCAAATAGCTACTATTTAATCGAAGCACATAGTTCCCATTTTACATACAACTTGATTCGTCTTTTTTAATGATTTCTGGCATGTTTGCATCTTCGCAATATACAGAGTAAGGTCCTCGCCGTACTGAAGTTTCCGCCGTACTGACGAGGAACTACTTCATATACCTACGTACTTACCCGTATATGGTGAAAGGAACGAAAAGGACAAACGGGCGAAGTTCCTTTTTGAGTTTTCACAGTCTTGATAATGCAAAAGTTTCACAACATTATATTTCCAATAACGTTATCTCGTCCACTTCACTCCATCTAAAGAACTGCCATAATCCATTGTTAGCAAATCGGTGACCACCAGGTAATTACACTTTCGATTTATCGGCAGTGCTTGTGATGCGAATAGTCAGAAGTCCCGAATGCCAAAGAAGTTCTTTGTGATTGGCAACTTAGCGAAGAAGTCGAAAAACCGCGGAACTGAGCTGAAGCGAACGATAATCTCCAGAAGATTATTATAATTATCTTTATTACAAGTTACAGACTTCTCATGTGCAATTAAGAGACACAAAAAAGAAAACAACTCCAGACTTATGGTGACATCAGTGGAGAAAAAAGTTACTGATTGTACAAGAATTTACTCCCTTATACTCAGAAGCAGGGATGAGCGGAAGTAAAATTTAAAGCAAGCCGAAACTCTTAGGTCTGAGGTTCTAAAATCAGCGAAACATCGGAAGTAACTCAATTCAGAAGTCTCAGAGTGCCCTACACCATATACAATTTTCAACAGAGCGGGTTTTCCGTAGTGAGTTACTTCTGGTTTCTGCCCTTGGATTTACCATAGAGTACACATGTGCGAGAGCGAGTCAGTGTGTAGTAGCTCTTTTGGGGTTTTCAAACGACTGAGAGCTTGTGGGTAGAACGGAGGTGTTGCTAGTGTGCCACCAAAACAGCCGTGTTTTCCGGAATCAAGCTCGTACATCCGCAGTGTTCTACAAGTAGGCTCAGGAAGAAATTGACCTAACTTATCACAGAGCGCAGGACACTCGGGAAGCGAACTCGAGATCAGCGTCGAAAACCGCATATGGTCGAGTATAATCCTTTACGGATGGCCACATCGACAAAGTATCGTTTCCTTGCAAGAGATCTTGGCATCATTTATGCAGTACCTCTTCTGCAAGTGTGGGTACATCTCTTTTCTCCTCATTTTCTAACATAAAGATTTTGATCATAAGCTGTTCGAGTTCCGCATTCACAAACATGACCGGTGAACCTGTCATTTTCCTTCTAAGACTGATGATGGAAATTTTTCCACAAAAAGTAGTTTTTCTATGCTCTGGTTGTAGAAACAGGGAAAGCAGCTAACCGTGCGCATTGACATATCCTATTTCTCCGGAGCTCAAAACATTAGTAGTTTGGATTCGAGCGTAATCGGGCTAAAGGGGCTTTAAAAGTTTTGACGCGCCGCACCGCGCCCTATGCTTAAGCATAAGCAGTGTCAACGCAGTTCGAGCTCGCGCGAGCTCGCAGCGTCATCTGCCACAAAGCGGAGGGGAGTGCTTCCCCAGTTTTTGACGCGGAGCGTCATTTTCCGAGCTCGCACTGCGAGCTGCGTCAAAGAATGCTCTGGGGCATTATTTGCCGCTGCATCAAAGCGGCGTTCTCTGCTGCTGCATGAGTTGTGATTGTATATATTGGTTCTTTCATTTTCAGGGTGACTTCCTTCATGAAACTTGTGCAGAGAAGTGTCCGAGTGTGGGAACATGTGTGTCCTCCTTTATCTACGAAAAGAACATTAATTTCCCTTCCTCAACTTTCCTTCAACTGCGGCAAACTGCGGCCTTTGCCGCAACCCCGACGAGAGTTGAAAGGCGAGAAGTCAGCTCGCAGCGAGCGACTTCTCGCGTCACACTGCAACTTGCTAAAAACTGTAAAAACCCCTCAACGCTCTTAGGCCCATGGCACACTTCACAGCGACACCGTCGCGGTGAAGAAAATGAATGGAAATGATGAGAACAAAATGTTAAAAATGCTCAAATCTTATCACACTGTTTGCATGAAATACCGTGCTGGCAGGCGAGCCACTGTGAGTAAACTTGTGGTGGTGAACGGTCGCAGCGACAACGTCGCTGTGAAGTATGCCCAAGGCCTTACGTTGTCGAAAATAGATAGAAATGATGGGAACAAAATGTTACAAGTTTTCATCATCGATCTTATCACGCAGGAGCGCGTGTGGCGCAGTGATAAGAGGCTCGCTGCGCACACATACGGTCGAGGGTTCGGTTGCGCCCCTGGCCAACCAAGCCATCTTTCCCTCCGGCGTCGGGAAATTAGGACCAGAGGAGTCTGGGATGATGAAGCACTGACTTGATACATCGGATGCCCCCTGCAAGTCACTGTATAGGGCTCATACCACGGGACGGGATCGATTAACACCGACCACTCCATTCTTTATCCTTTACCAGTCTGGCCGTCCGGCTGACGCCGGACTTCCAAACTTTTCCTAATGCTCGCTTCGCTCGCATGGCTTCATCCCTTCTTCATTCAAATAAAGTCACAGCTATTCCACATTTTTGCTATAATGTGTCCCACTAATGTGTCCCACACCCTTTCCATTGCTTTTTCTCACGTAAAAATGCACTTATCAAAGAGGTTTAACCTTCTCGAAGCAATTTTATCATTTGCTCAACTGAAATAGCTTTTTGTAACTAAATATAACCGGTTCAACCTGGATTGACCGCAGAAAATGGTCTATCATTCTTTGTTTATTATAACTGGTCAAGTGATAAGAGTCAGTTAGAACATATAAAGGTGGAGGGTGCGGTAAGTTCATAAACAAATGAGAAGAGAAGAACGCGGGGGAGGACGTAAGAGGGAAGGATTCACACGGATTGCATAGTAATCCGCGCAGTGGTCTGACATCTAGTTTTTTTTTTACGATTGATGTTAGACGCCATCGAATCGAGTTAACAAATATGGACCTAACTCATGACATTTCCCTAAGTAGTGGACACCGGCGAACCCCTCCTGCATCGGTAGCTATATTTTCAGGCGCTCCTCCAGTTTTGAGCGCAGGCACAGCCCTATCACAGCAGTAGACCCGTCTCCCCCCCACTTTGGGCGCCAGCGCACACTTGTCACAGCAGTGGACCCGTCTCCCCCCACTTTGGGCGCCGGTGCACCCTTATCACAGCAGTGGACCCGTGCTCAAGCCTCCCTGTTCGGTGCAATGAACCTTATCAGAGCAGCGGTCCGGCTCTCCGTCCGGCGCCAAGTGAAATTCTGCTGACAGCCGGTTGGCTCTCACCTTCGGTGCCGCGGACCCTGATCACAGCAGTGGGAACTCGGCCCCCACTTTGGGCGCCGGCGCAGCCATCAGAGCGTCTACCCGGCCCCACTCTGGGCGCCGACGCACCCTTATCACAGCAGTGGACCCGTCTTCCCCCACTTTGGGCGCCGGTGCACCCTTATCACAGCAGTGGACCCGTTCCCCCCACTTTGGGCGCCGGCGCAGCCTTATCACAGCAGTGGACCCGTCTTCCCCCACTTTGGGCGCCGGTGCACCCTTATCACAGCAGTGGACCCTTCTCCCCCCACTTTGGGCGCCGACACACCCTTATCACAGCAGTGGACCCGTCTCCCCCCACTTTGGGCGCCAACGCACACTTGTCACAGCAGTGGACCCGCTGCCCTTGACTTTGGGCGCCGGCGCAGCCTTATCACAGTGATGGTCCCGCCCCCCCCCCCACTTTGGGCGCCGGTGCACCCTTATCACAGCAGTGGACCCGTCCCCCCACTTTGGGCGCCGGGTGCACCCTTATCACAGCAGTGGACCCGTCCCCCCACTTTGGGCGCCGACGCACCCTTATCACAGCAGTGAACCCGTCTCCCCTCACTTTGGGCGCCGGCGCACCCTTATAACAGCAGTGAACCCGTCTCCCCCCACTTTGGGCGCCGGCGCACCCTTATCACAGTGGTGGACCCGTCTCACAGCCGTGGACCCGTCCCCCCCCCACTTTGGGCGCCGGTGCACCCTTATCACAGCAGTGAACCCGTCTCCCCCCACTTTGGGCGCCGGCGCACCCTTATCACAGCAGTGGACCCGTCTCCCCCCACATTGGGCGCCGGCGCACCCTTATCACAGTGGTGGACCCGTCTCCCCCCGCTTTGGGCGCCAACGCACCCTTATTTACAGCGTGGTCCCGCCCCCCCCGCTTTGGGCGCCAACGCACCCTTATCACAGCAGTGGACCCGTCTCCCCCCGCTTTGGGCGCCAACGCACCCTTATTACAGCGTGGACCCGTCTCCCCCCGCTTTGGGCGCCAACGCACCCTTATCACAGCAGTGGACCCGTCTCCCCCGCTTTGGGCGCCAACGCACACTTGTCACAGCCGTGGACCCGTCTCCCCTCACTTTGGGCGCCGGTGCACCCTTATCACAGCAGTGGACCCGTCCCCCCACTTTGGGCGCCGGCGCAGCCTTATCACAGTGATGGATCCGTCTCCCCCACATTGGGCGCCGGCGCAGCTTTATCACAGTGATGGATCCGTCTCCCCCCACATTGGGCGCCGGCGCAGCCTTGTCACAGTGGTGGACCCGTCTCCCCCCACTTTGGGCGCCGGCGCAGCCTTATCACAGTGATGGATCCGTCTCCCCCCACATTGGGCGCCGGCGCAGCCTTATCACAGTGATGGATCCGTCCCCCCACATTGGGCGCCGGCGCAGCCTTGTCACAGTGGTGGACCCGTCTCCCCCCACTTTGGGCGCCGACGCACCCTTATCACAGCCGTGGACCCGTCTCCCCCCACTTTGGGCGCCGGTGCACCCTTATCACAGCAGTGGACCCGTCCCCCCACTTGGGCGCCGACGCACCCTTATCACAGCAGTGAACCCGTCTCCCCCCACTTTGGGCGTCGGCGCACCCTTATCACAGTGGTGGACCCGTCTCACAGCCGTGGACCCGTCTCCCCCCCACTTTGGGCGCCGGCGCACCCTTATTACAGCGTGCACCCGTCTCCCCCGCTTTGGGCGCCAACGCACCCTTATCACAGCAGTGGACCCGTCTCCCCCGCTTTGGGCCCCAACGCACACTTGTCACAGCAGTGGACCCGTCTCCCCCCACTTTAGGCGCCGGCGCACCCTTATCACAGCAGTGGACCCGTCTCCCCCCACTTTGGGCGCCGGTGCACCCTTATCACAGCAGTAGACCCGTCTCCCCCCACTTTGGGCGCCGACGCACCCTTATCACAGCAGTGGACCCGTCTCCCCCCACTTTGGGCGCCGGCGCAGCCTTATCACAGTAATGGATCCGTCTCCCCCCACATTGGGCGCCGGCGCAGCCTTATCACAGTGATGGACCCGTCTCCCCCCACTTTGGGCGCCGGCGCAGCCCTTCTCCATGGACTCCATTGACGAACCCGTTGTACACCATCCGACCTTCTGTTCGATCTCATCCCTACCCCACTCCAACACACCACACCCGTTCCTAGCCTTTTATATGATCTCACAATCACGATCATTGACCAATCGTAGAATTTCGTAACGGTCTGACACACATTCTTACATACTTACATACAGGGGGGGCCATAAGTTATTGTACAACGTTTGCTCATTTATTTCTCCACCAGCAACACATGGATTATCCTGCTCTTTTCGCTGCCGAATAGAGCAGGGATCAAAGTATCTTACAGTTAAAACCCGTTTCCCGGGAGAGTTTTGCTTTGGAGCAGTTGGACTTAGAACAGGTTTTTGAAAAAAGCGGGTTGATGTGGAAATTTTTTACGAAAAATCCACCAAATCTCTAAAGTGGGGTGTACTGCTTAGATGCATCTTAAAGAGCAAAGAATGCTCTTTCTAAAAATATCAAACTGTTTTTGTGGCTGTTTTGCTCGGAAATTGCGGGCAGAGTTAGTGCATTTTGCGGCACCGAAAGTCTGCAATGAATGTTTCCGATAAACTTTTTTCGTTATCTTGGAAGTATCCAGGAGGTTTTTGTGATCAAAAGATAGAGCAAATCCAGCTCTATTAAACAGTGCCTAGTGCGGCAAAAAATATTTTACTACTGCGGAGAAATGGGCCAGCAAACGTTGTACAATAACTTATGGCCCCCCCCCTGTACTTACACACATACAGACACACATGTAAACAGCCTAAGCCCGTTATTATATAGAATGATCTTATTACACAGTTTGCGTGGAATAGCGTGCTGGCACAAAAACAGTTGCGCGGAGACCACCCACCGATGGTGAACTGTCGCGGCGACAGCGCCGCTGTGTACTATGCCATAAGCCTTAGATGGTACACTCCACGTACCGATCAGTGCCATGGCTATGTTAACATTTAAGCGACTCATCATATCATCTTAGACTCATCAGCTATGGAGCTACTGTGATCAATCAAAACGAAAGTGGTAGGCCTGTCATCACGCTCCACTGAGAACTTAGCCCTAGGGTTGGCTCGTGCGTGGAGGGCACCATCCGAATGAACAAATATACAATCACTCATAACGGATCCGCGATGTAAACTTCAAATGTTCCAAGTAGTAACTAAGGAGTAAAAAAACACTGGAAGTTAAGCTCATCTAGGGCGGTATTTTGGGTTCACGGAAGTATGTCACATGCCTGAGTGTTTCTTCGTCTCGATGTCGTGACCTCCACTAGCCATTGTGTAGCCCAATGTATTAAAATATCCGTTTTGACGACTCTCAGGAAATTGGAACGGAGAATTTTTAAAAAAAATGACAGCTCATGCTTTTAATGCTGGCTACGGCCCTTACCAGACATGAGCGACAAAATACCTTACCAGATACCAATGCCTTTCTTGTTCCTCAGTAATATCAATACAAACCTATTGAAATAATTGTTTCAGGGGAAGGATGGTAAAATAAATAGTTGCAAAATGTAAAGCTTTACAACAACTATTTTTCCAAGCTGCTGATGATGTCAAACTAGTTGCAAGAATTTGCAACTTAAAAGCTTGTTAGCAACTTATTTTCAGCAAATCCTCGTTCGCAATTTGCACCCTCTAAAAAATCTTTGGCGATGCTTGATGTTGTACTCCTCGAGCAGTTTGTAGGTTCCTGTGCTCGTGCTCCTCACGCAACGATGAACCTACTGCTGACAAGTGTTCTAATCATTTGAACAACCAGAAAGAGACACGTCCAGCGTGGCAGAAAAAGTAACAAGTAACCGAACTGCAAGTTCTGTGTAGAGCATTGGCCCCCTATTGAAGGAAAGCGGTTTTTATCAATGTCAAAATTTCGTTTGGAGCGGAGTTCGATCATGATCTCTGTAAGCACGTTTATACAAGATAACCTGCACGTAAAACCTTCAATGGGAACTCAATAGCGATCAATTCAGTCAAATGTCAGTCATCATCTTGATGCAAGAACCTGGAGATAGTATCGTGAGCACTTCAAGAACCGTCATGAAGAGAAACGCAACAAAACCAGAGCGGCTACATGAAGCGTCTAAGATTAGGCACAGATGAAAAGCAGCCAAACGTTGAGAAGAGAATGAAGGCAGAGAATATGAAAAGACATAGTCTGTCGACAACCATAGCAGCGAATTTCCAGTCATCCTCTACAGCTTTGTTCGTTTCTACCACTCTTATCTCATTAGTGATTGCCTGAAAATGTTGCCTCAGCAAAAATTCTGTACGATAGGTAAAATGAATACAAATAGTTCGAACATACAGATAAATGCTCGTGGATTTCGCGTAGCAGCAACAACTGCGTAATTTGTTCCTGATTGACCTGAATCGAAATGGAGATCGAAGAGTATGTGGAACCCACTCGTTTCAGTTCTTGGCTTGGTTAGTTAAGGAAGCAGAATAGCATAGAATAAATTCTGTGGATTTGATGTACATAGATGAGAAAAATAAGATGAGTGACCGAAAAATACCCGTGCACCTACCTTAAATCCAGTGGAATTCTGTTAAAGGGCTTAACTAGGACGAGCATAGTTCAGATAGTTATTAGAGGCATTACAGTTACTTTGCTTTGAATTTGCTCCACTAGCTCTCTAGGGCAGGAATTTCTGCACACTGTCTTGCCAAAAATTTTCAACGGGCATTGAGAATCACAATAAGTAAGTAGGTAAGTAAGTAAGTAAGTAAGTAAGTAAGTAAGTAAGTACATCGTATCCGATTACATCGAACTTCTTAGTCTGAAAAACATGGAGTGCAGGATCTACTCGGTTCACAGCAGACATGTGGGTTCGAAAGAATCTGTTTAATTAGAGGATTGGCACGAAGTAGGATGTCGCTTTGGTCTGCGAGAATCGCTCAGTGGCGTCTTTAAGATTCCGAGCGCCTGTTTCATCGCTGGTACAGGACGTACCGAAATTTGTTCTTTTAGCATTAAACCGTTGCTGTACCGGTAATTTTTGGCCACGCTGTAACATTTTGTCCAAATTCTGAGCTCTGGAATGACGTTCGTCACTTCGACATAATGATGGTACTATACCAGACATTTTGCTGAGCTCTTAAGGCCCAAGCTTTGCTAGTGGTCAAGTTTTGAACCAATTATTGGATCCTGGCGTGAAGAAAAAGAAATCTAAACATTTTTAAAAAATTACAGAAAACAATCACCAGGATTACAATGATTTTTCTCTGGAAATAGTGATTACGAACATCCATGTTGTTTCTCACCTGTTTGGAGGGAATCACTGAGCGTTCTGGTAGCCGTTTGGAACCGTTCTGCCATAAGTGACGTCGCTCTTCGACCCTCCGTGGCTCGCATTCGTCAACAACTGTCAACCTAAACAGGGAGATTCTTTTGCAAATCAGACGAGCAGAAAACGCTGCGTTCGCATCAGAAATTGTGAGATGTGCACAGATTTGTTGGAACTGCAGAAATATTGGGTTGGGGAATAAGTTCGTTCGGTTTTTCATGAGCATAGAAACCACCATTTTCCCACCATCATTGTAAACCACACTAAATGGGTAGCGTAGCGCATTTCCTCCTCTATTAATGCTGCCAGGCACAAGGCTGCTTGTCAGCTCCAAGTCTACGAAAAATTTCTTTGTTTGAGACGACTAAAATTGTAGCCCGCAACCGCAACTCTTGGATGAAGTTTATCAAATTAATTGGGAACCGAACAAAATAAGCTATGTATGACTGAACTAGACCAGAAGAGTCGGTAGTGGTAAAAATTCCCTACATTTGAGATTTTTGCTTGTCATTTTGGTGAAATTTGTACAGAGGAGTCGAGCATACCCAATGTGGACGATTACCACTTATCCAGCATTTTGAGGTTTTGCACGGAATGCGTTAGCTAAACTTATACATTGTTGAGAGTTAGCATCAGTAGTGGTTCTTCCTTACATCTGAAGCAACCTTAGCGGATAATCGCCTTTATTTCCTACAAACTGGGCGTCCAGAACAAGAAACAACTTTAAAGCCAAATTTGCCCTGTCTGAAGTGGGTTTACCACTTCTATGCTGTCCTTTCATCAGTAGAGATTCGAACGCCATTGATTTCCCTAGCCAATTAAGCCACATTTGATCCACGATTGAAGTCGAACGGTTGTCGGTTGCGGGGAGGTTCAATTTTGTCGACTTGGGTAGTCACAATCCATGCGGTAGAAAGCAAGGTAAAACGAGAATTGAGGAATGAGGTTACGATATTAGGAAAAGGCAAATCAAGGGCTTCAAAATAGACTATGACTGCCGGTCAAGGAAAGTTAAAGTCGCCGTGAAAAAACAAGTTGAAAAAAACCGAACGAACTTTTTCCCCAACCCAATAAACATTTTCCCCCATTGAATATTTTTAGCGTAGAAACCACCTAACCACTTTTCCAACTTGGATTACTTTTTGAGTAGTTAACAATCTGTGGAAAAAATCGAGAACGTCATTTAATGCTCCTTGAACGGAACAAAATAAGTCTGCGCAGAAACCATTGTGTGTCATTTATGTTTAGAAGCATTGTCTGAGATGGTGTTATGCAGACGTGTAGATATCCCACCCCCTGGGCAACCCTTTCTTATATTTACTCATCAGTCTATTAATATATATTATTAGCAGACAGCTAGAAAAAGCCGAGCTTTTTTCGCATCGAAACGTGTTTCCGTACTCCAAAAAATTAAGTTCGTACTTTGGCGGAGATGGCGAGGCCATCTTTGAGAGGAGCGATTCGATACAGATAACAGGCTTTTTCTCGTCCTCCTCATCTTCTTCCGATTTTACCATCTGTCCTTTGGCAGCAGTGTATCCTGGGCGATGCATCATCAGCAACCAGGGCAGCCAATTGAGCATAAGCTGTCGAAACTGAAAATGGTACGGCCGCCTTACCCAGAATAACGATGGCCTTCGTTGATATTCTTGTAAAGCTCGTAAGATCTCGTTCACATTGCATGAAATAAGATAAGAAATATATGAATGAGAATTCATATAGTAAGTATCCTCAAGTACAGAAGACTCTAGGGCTCGAAGCCAGCTCGCATGCGTCTCGCCAATGGTTTGGCAAGCTACAACTCAAGAGAGGATCGAGTAAAGTAAGAACGGTAATAAAAATGAACTGAATGCGCAGAAAATCAGTGCCACGTTGCATGTGTTGTAGCGTTACAGTGGGCCTCGAACGCTGGTGTTTTCTGTGGATATTAAAAATTACATAGATGAACATCAAGTCATAGAACAAGGTGACAGCCACCATCTTCTATGCCTGCACAAACAACGACGTGGTTGTTTGCCGGGTTTTTAAGTAGTTTCGTACCATTTCGTTCATCTCGTGCGAATAAGAACTCCTGTGATGGAAGTTGAGGGCCAGCGTAGTTGCCACGACACAACAAGCACAAGTAAACATGCATACCGCAAAGTAGGCACCTAAAATTCTCTCAGAAATTGCTTTCGAACACAGGCTCACACCTTCTCGTACAGCTCTGGAGCTGTTGGATGTGCTTTTCACTTAAACAGAAAAACTGAAGCGTAAATGTCTTTGAACTTGGCTTCAGGACTTATAATCCGGTCTCATAAACATCAGCTCATCAAAAAGCGCAAACATATTGGGTTGTTGCGAAATTAATTGCCGAAATGGATCCTTCAGTTCAAAAAGTTGTAACTCGGCTCAAACACCACTTTTTTCATCAGCTTAGCAACTGTTCAATTTGATAGATCCTCTCCGACAATCCTAGGATTTCACGCCTCTACAACAAGAACTGAGTTCACAAGAATCCGCAAGTTTCTGAAGGGCGATTTGCTCCAGATCAGCATTCTGCTGCTGTCGCAGGATTGTACCTGGAGCTCGGAAAAATAATATACACTAGGGCAATGTTCTGAGGAATGAGGCATTTAGTGAGAACCTCGATGCTTTACTGCATCAGTTTTTGCCGGGTGAGTTTTGGAATGTGTGGCTTAACGCTACCCTGGAAGAGGGAAAGACCCGCATTTGCTCACCACTGCCGACCGAATCTATAGAAGATTTGCGGATCTCAACTCGAAATTAGAATGCTAGGACTCCGCTGTCAGCCTTCGACCAGATTGTAGGAGGATGCATTCAATCACACCTTTACAGCACCACCAAACTCCTGACATAACCTCCCTAGAAAGAAGATCTGGCTTGCGAAAGCATAGAAGTGGGAAATCGTCACCACCCGTACCCATTCGCATTTCTTGTTATCATACAGAAAACGAGCTTCATTCAGAGTAATTATATTGTCTAGAAATCAGCCGTTTTGGGACGAAAAAATGAGTTAGAAAAGATGTCACACCAGTTGAGACGCTGGTAATCAGTCAGATCGTGTAGTGTTTACGACCGCACCTTTCGTACCCTGTTGAAAGTCAGATGTATTGAAACTGTAGTCTAGTGAGCGTCCACCTCTGCTCCTATAATCCAGATGGTAAGATCCCGGTTTAGGTTTCACGGCTCTCTTCAACGCCTGATCGTCTAGCGACATCATGCGACCACTACCATGGTTGCATTTGAGTTAGAAATCTTAGGAAAAGAACTTCGCGAATCCCTGGCTTACTGTCCATTGGGAAGGCGATTCTAAGCCAAAACAAACGCAAGATTATCGCACACCTCCGACAAAGAGCGATTTGAAGTCGTCAACCATAATCACCCGAAAATCGCTTCGGCTCATCATTTGTTCGCGAATTCATAAAAATCCTCAGGAATGAGTTAGCCAGAATGTTCAGAAGCATTCGAAAGAGGGAGAAAAGCTCTAGAAGAAAGTCACGTAACCTGGCCTGAAGTTGCTCAACATGGACAAAAGAGAAAAATTCATTTGAGCATACCCCGAAACGGCATTATTTTCGCAACAACCTGATATGTTAGACACCTAGTGCGCTTCAGTTCGTAGACCTCGTGCAAAACTAGTTTTTTTTTCTGTTTTTATCCAAGTCTTATCAGAAAATTCCATTATATAGTTATAAAACAAGTGTTGATATTGTAATGATTATCATACTGTAATGACTATCATATTATCAAGGTCTTGACGGAAGTAAAAACACCTGTTAGGAGTCCAGACAAGACCAGAAGAAATACCAGCTATATAAATCCGAGCACTGCTTTGAGATCACCACCACAGATACGGGAAGGCGCTTTACTCGTATGGAGGAACCCACCTAGGAAAGGGACAGCTTCGGAGGTTGGAGGAGACATTTCGGACAAGTAGTTTTGGAAGATGCATATGGAAAGCATGATGGTGATCTCTGGAAGAAATCTGTGGCTACCGTGTTACGTATGGTTCATCTCAATGAAAACAAGGGAAGAAATATGTTACAACGAAGACAGCGAACCGATGAACTTCTGAGTTTCGAGTGAAACCCGAAATGATATACTTAAACACATGGTCAAAATGATCCAACTCATTTTTTTCTCACACAAAAACACAATTCTCACACAAAAACAAAAACAACACAAAGTTCCAGCACGCACCCAAATATCATCTGGATAGCTCAATCGAGATGTGAGTTATAGCAAAAAATTCTCTTCTGGAACTGGAAATCATATCTTTTTGGCAAAAAAAAAACAAAGATAATACAAAAACAATAATACAAAAACACTTGTATAATGGTTGCTGCGGTGAAATTGTAAAGCATTGTAAAAACTAGCGCCCCTTCCGGACGCTAGAAAGTGGGGTGGGGCAGCCACTTGGGACATGTGCAAGAGCTTCCACCTGCCAAATCTCTAGAAAATTGATAAAGAAGTAGAACCAATCTTTAGATGGGCCCAAATATGAAGTTCTTCTAATGAGTTGAGCATAAGTATGAGAATTCCGTTCTAAATCGTATGGCGTATTCTTGCGTATTCCTCCCTACCGAGCGAATGCAGACGCGTTCTCCATCGGAGGAACTGTATCCTGCCGTTCCCCACACTATTAGACCAAAGCGAAATCGTATCAGAGTGTTTTCCACACTACTTGGCCGCAGTGGGGTTTCTTCCATCGGTGGACCCGTATTCTGGCGTCACCTACACTGTTAGGCCACAATGAACCCGTTCACCGTCGGCTGAACCGTATTCTGGTATTCTCCATTTTACTGAGTCACAGCGGACCAATCTTATATTGGCGGACCCGTATCCTGGTGTTATCCACACCATTGGGTCACGGCGGGTCCTCTCTCCATCTGAGCGCCCGCATTCTGGCGCCTTCCTAACAGTTAGGGCAAGCCGGATCCGTGCTCGCATCCCGGCATTCTCAACACTATCGGACCAAAGTGAACCCGTATCCTGACGTTCTTCACAAGGTTGGGCTACGACGGGTCCTTCCTCCATCGGTGGATCAGCGTTCTCGCGATTTTCTCAATGTAGGGCGGTGGCGGACCCTTCCTCCATCTGCGGAGCCGCATCCTGGTGTTCTTCACAGTATTGAGCAACGGCGGATCCTTCCTCGTGGACCCGTATCTTGGCGTCCCCCACACCACTGAGTCACGGCGAGCCCTTCCTCCATCGGTGGACCCGTATCCTGACGTCCCCCTACACCACTCTGCCACGCGGACCCGTTCTCTGTCGACGGACCCGTATACTGGCGTTCATCACACCACTTGGCTACGGCGGACCCGTTCTCTGTCGACGGACCCGTATCCTGGCGTCCCCCACACCACTGAGCCACGGCGGGCCCTTCCTCCATCGGTGGACCCGTATCCTGACGTCCCCATACACCACTCTGCCACGTGGACCCGTTCTCTGTCGACGGACCCGTATACTGGCGTTCATCACACCACTTGGCTACGGCGGACCCGTTCTCTGTCGACGGACCCGTATACTGACGTCCCCCACACCACTGCGCCCACGGGGCGCCCTTTCTCCACCGGTGAACCCGTATCCTGGCCTCTCCCCCACCACTGGGCCACGGTGGGCCCTTTCTAAATCGGTGGACCCGTATCCGTATATTGTTGATTGGTTACACAATATCATGCCTTGATATATTGAGGCTTTTACTCTGTGTTAGCGCAGACACTTTCTCGAAACGAACGGATGTCGTGACGAAGGAATCGCTGCGAGAACTCAGCAGGGGATGCGACAATAGGAGTGTTTATACTTCGGCGCGACGCGACCGTCGCGTCCCAGCAAACTGTTCAAAGGCGATGGGTCCCAGGTGGATGCATACGCAAACAATGGTCGCGATGTGGTAGTTGGCGTTTCCCATCGCGAGGCGACGTCGCGGAGCGACGTCGCGTCCCGTTTATACTTTTCTCGTGAAAAACGACGCGATGGGCCTGATTCGCGTCGCGCCTGCTAGCAAACGCGACGCGATGGTTTCACTGATGTTGCGGACTGGAGTTGACCTCTGTTTCATAGTTTTTCGAGTTGTTTTCGCCCAAAACCTACGGAATAAGACGAATTCAGTTGGAGGTGTGAATGTGAACGAACCTGGACGCGTCGTGTGCTTTATAGGTAGTAGTTTTGTGAGCTTTTTTATGTTTCTGATGTTGTTTTCTGTTTATGAGCGGTTACTACTTACAACTGGTCAGTCGAGCTGTAGAAGAACACAATATGGGTATACATGTTACTACAAATTGATCTAGAGATTTTGTTCTGAATTTGAGTTATCGGAATCGTTTCCCTTTCATGTAGACATCGTTGTACAGGTGCTTAAGAACAGTGTTCGATCAGTGCGGTATTGATTTATAGGTGATTGTAGTATAGTCCTGCGCTCCGACACCTCTTATAATTTTTCACGTTCCGGTGTGGTTTTGTGCAAGACCCCTCCCCCCCCCCCCATCACACAGAAATCACAAAATAACACGTCTAACCAGTGAAAGATTGGAAAAGATCAAAAGCACGGGGCTAGAATATGAATTAGTGAACGAAACTCCCAACTAGTTCAGAAAATCATACATTCGACCAGCACAGGACCAAAAAACATCAAATTGAGGCACTGGAACAACGTACACCTTCAACAAGGAAAACCTGGCACTACTACTAAAACACACATGAACAGTGAAAAAAAATACACAAAGTGTCGAAGCACGGGACTACAACAATGTATGCATAGGAGAAAAAGCATTCTGATAACTCAAATGCAAAAACAAATCTCTGAACATACAAATAAATGAGAAAAACCAGCAATGCTTTCTTCCATATTTTGGAAACAAACATTCTTGACGAGGAACCCGGCTCAAAATTGAAGCCTCCTCGGAGATCACCACTGAAATTTGCTGAGAACATTCACTAAACTTTCTAGACCACAAACGGTACCATGAGGTCCAAAACAGTCCATGGGAACCCATGATCCACGCTAACTCGGGATGTGCATGGGATTTTGCGTGGGTACGTAAATTTGCGAGGTTCAGCATGGCGCGATGGTGCGACGCGACGGCTTCGCTACCCGTCGCGTCGCGCGTGTTGTGGCCGTCGCCGCGACGCCATCGCGTCGCGAAAAAGTATAAACACTTCTAATAGCATCCACCAAATGAGGCGACCGCGTAGGTCCAGCCTCCCCTAAGCTTCTGAAACGCTACAGCTCTCATATAAGCCATCCACTCCTTCTCTGAAGTTTCCTACATCGTCGCAACAGTGGAAGGGTGGTTTTCCTGCTGCGTACATTGTGCATCCTGAAAGCTTGTAAAACACTCCCTCACTCCTATGCTGCGAGACCGCCAGCGAAGGTGATGAAATCACTACCTCGTTCATGCGGGAGAGCCAGCAGTGACGGGAGTCGCGAAACGAATGTGTCTGAGCCCCTAAAAATCGGCCCTTTCGCCCCACAGTCTGCGCCTCAAGATTGCGGTGTCTATGAGTGCCGCCACGTATCTCTAGCCGCTCCAGCCCCCTTAGGACACTTTGTTTAATAGATTGTAAAGCAAATATAAATTCCTAAGAGGTCAATGTACTCAACATCTTGTCATCTTATTGCATTTGATACATCATTTTTGAGGGTTTTTGTCACGTGAGTATACATAAATGTCGGATCTAGGCTTTTTTCCATCTCTATATGGTTCAGTTGGAGCGCCGCTTAAATTTTTCCTCTGGCTTCTAGTAGCTGTGCCTCGGAATCCGCCTTTGAATTGGCGAAATTAGCTTAATACACCCGCATTCTCGTGAAACGACACAGCTCTGTAGAAGGATGTTCTTTCGAAGAGCTTGAATTCCAGGTTTGTGTATCAGCAGTTACTTGTCTTGGCCGGATTTTCCGAACGCGATGGAACAAAGCAGCATGATACCTACCTACTTTCTTGATGTTTACCTCCAGGTGGTGAAGAGACGCGATGTTTTCTCTATCTCAGGAAACCTTGCGCGAGACACCACCCAGCTCCTGGTTTCATGTTCGGTTGCACTAGTGTTAGAGAGCTGCCTGTTTCAACCCTCTACTTCCCGCTTGAAACTTCAATTTTTTGCACTGAATTCGCTACTCTTCAGCAGTTATGAAACAATACAGAATGTTGCTTGGTTGCAGTTGAAAGAAGACGATAAAAATTTGACAGTCAAAGCTCAAACGGACAGCTAATTTCCTTAATTTCAAACTGTTAAGAGCATCTAACTCAGCCAACTCAAGAACGAGTGCATTGCTCGATTACTTACGTAATGACATCTTTTCGCCGGCATCTGGAGGCAGTGTGAAACCAGTTAGTGTAAGAACAGTTATGAGAATACATGGCAAGATGAGGTTGAACGCTGAAAGAGCTGGGATGGGATGCTGAAACCATTATAGCTGAAACCATCATGGCAGTTTAGATATAATGTACCATAGTAGAGAACTCGTCTACGGATGATGAAGGTGAACACGATGTCGTAGTAAGGTTCAGGGCAACACTGGTAGTGCTGGATGTTCCTTGTCACGAAGGTGTCTGAAAAGTTGAAAATAATAATAGCTCACAAACCAAAACATTTCAGATGTGATGCGTCGGGACGGAGTTGTGACAAGATCGAAAAAGTGAAATTCCGTCCTGCTTTAGGGAAGAATGGCGATTTCGCGGAAATTTATTTATGCAAATAGGCGTTTCCTCGAGTCTTACTTACATAAAACTGTGAGCAGCGATACATTGCACATCCTACATTTCTGGGGGAGGGAGGGGGGGGGGGGCGTGCCGCAGTATTGAGATCTCCCATTAAAAAACAACTTTCACAAGTGTAGATATTCCGTATCTCGGCTTCGCAACATTATTTCTTTTTGACCAGTTAGCTATCGCATCTCTTTCCATGACGATAAATTAAGAACCACCTCAAGCTTTGCTTTTTTACCTACCATTAATTTTTACGAACATTCCATCGGTGATTAGCATGACCATATCGATCTGAAGCAGCTAGATTGATATCAAAGAAAACTATCGAGGATGGTGAGCATGAGTTAAAGCGTACCACATCAAGAGAACGCATGGCTAATTGGTGAGCAGAGAGGTCTCAAACGGGTTAGTTGATAAGAAGGGATCTCTCGGATGTTCACAACTGTTGGCTCTTGGAATGTTTTCTTCAGGCCCAAATTTGTCGAACTGATATCGAAAGGGAGCTGCAACCTCACAATTTCGAGGGATAGCGAAATCTGTTTTTTTTTCATCACTTTAGCCTCTAATGGGTCGACAAATTCCCAAAATTACTTCATCAGGTAGATCAAAGTCTTTACTTACTTCTTTTTGGTTATTTATTATGAAAACTAGTATTCTTGATAATTCCGCTTTTCCACCCGGACCCACAATATGATGGAGACCTCACTTTTCTCGAAAGTCACTTTCTGCCTCCGCCATTGCATGTAGTTACATACAGAAAGGAACAGCTCTGAACTTTCTGACCGTGGTGGATCCGCAGTACGAAGTCACTCCGTGGTGGATCCGCGGTTGCCCGCGATAAATTCGCACGTGCCCGCGGTGCACAACCGGGAGTGATGTCACTCCCGCGCTACAAACGCACATGCTCACGGTGGACCCGCACATGTCACACGGTGGACCCGCGTATGCGCGCGGTGGATCCGCAGTAGCGCTGATTGGGTCGTCAATGCCAGCAAAACCTCCACGCATGATACACGAATGGTCGAGTGGATAAGAAAGCGGACTTGGAAACATGAGCTCGAGAAGGTACGTGGGTTCGAATCCAGTATTAGGTTGGTGCAAAAATAATGCGCGTTTTTCATTGCTTCATCTTTGGTGCAGAAAACTTGCGGTGTTTCTTATCATCGATTTGAGAAGTTGCACATGGTTTTGTAGCAAATTTCATGGCCTTTTCAAAGATCTCAAACCTTTTGAGCAAAGTTCATGTTTTTGGTGAATTTTTAGTTGTGGAACGAAAGGCGCCAAGACAAGTTTCTTGCCAAATTCATTTCAGCGAGCTAAAACTCGCCGGCATCGCAGCAGGAACCGCTCGAAATACCACCACAGTTTGAAGGGAGGGTGAGCGAATGCATTCCGCCGAGCTGCTTTCGGTTTTTTCGGTTTGCTGTGCTTTGCTTCAAAATTAAGGAATGTCGCATAAGTCGTCCTGGAGTTTGCGATCCCCAGCTGATGACAATTGCGATCCCCAGCTGATGACAATTGCGATCCCCAGCTGATGACAATTATCAAAGGGCACCCATTCAAAACAACATATTTGGTTTCGCAGAACTTCGCCAGTGATTGTTGTCAGACCAACCCTCCCTTCATTAAAAATGGGAGGATGAAAAAGATCGACGAGTTCATGTTGCGCATACCGAACGAGTACCACATTGATCCTGGTTGAGAGGTCTGCTTCGCGCCTTTGTAGTGAAAGAATTGCGACCAAACAGTCGGTCGCTCACTAATAACATATGAAGAATAGACCCTCTTCGACAAAATGAGGTGCCTTGCTCAACAGTTTGACGAGGAGGATGCACCGAAACACTCCCAGAAACCGAAGCAACACCAAAATAAGGTCACGGCGACTTTGTGGTGACCTGCTGCAAAAATTGCTCACTACAGCTCATTGATTCTTCCTAATCTGATAAGTACTTTCAAGATGTAAATGAAATAAATTAGAAACTTCACTGTGTGACCTCAGCGTTGCTCAATAAAATGGACTCTGCACTCCTACACGGCACCGTCCAGGAACACCCTGCACGACAGGTACTTCACAGGTTGGAGCAACTGAGCTAGGAAGCTCTGCCTCATATATCATAATCAGCAAACTTCTCGCTCACCGACTACCACTTCTTCGAGAACCTGGATGACTTCTTCCGGGAGAATTTTCTCGAAGACTGAAGTGATACCAAAATTGTCCTCCGGAAGTTAGTCGATTCTGTCAGAATTGCCCGGTAGTAGGAGGACATCTAACTTATTGCTAAAGGTTTGCGGATTACAAAAGTTCTAAGCCTTTTGAGAAAGATCGATTTTGGAAGGAGTTATGAGGTTCGGAATCAAAGGCATGGAAACGCGCATTATTTTTGCACCAACCTAATAGAAACGCTTGCAGGACGTTGCAGGATGAAATGCCAATGCCATCATGGATTTGCCTCCTCCTCGTCACGACAGGATCTTCGGAACAGGACCATCATTTAGAAGAAAATAATCAGTCCCTTGTAAATGCATGTTCCCGCTGTGGACGCGCACATGCAGATTATAAAACTGGGTTCTCTAATCGAAGAATTCATTGAAGGCAGCACTCACGGACATTCTCATTTCTGGAATAAGTCGCTTACCATACAGCCGACCGCTGGCCAATCGCAACACTAAGTTTGAGATCTTGAATGGCCACCTACCTGCTAAGATACAGCCATGGACACATCTGCCGCTGTGCACAAAAAGGTATCGTTGCGCCAGCAACGATGACAGGGTGTGCGAATGTGGTTTAGCGGAGACTGGTTCATGGAATTCGTACCACTTGCGGGGTTTCGTGGCGGGACCCATCACGGAGTATTCGTCAGCGCTGTGGACACACATGAAATACCGCCGTCATTTTCTGTGTTTTTCACGAGTTTCACGCTACTTCATCGGTGTCGATGAGTTCATCGTTCCTAAAAACCCCGATATACCGCGAGATCTTCAACCCAAAAATTTCCGTGAGTGCTGCCTTCAAGTGAATTGGCAGCTTGACAGAAGCGAGCAATGAGCACCTTTATGCCTTAGATGAACATCACTGAAAGAAACACAACAGCATAGGAGAAGGTATATACATAGTCAACAAGCGCTGAATAGAGAATAGGATATTTTCAGGGTCATTTTCAATTCCAGTATTTTAATTGAGGACAGAACAAGAAGTCACTTGCCCAAGAGTTCCCACTCTCCATTTGGTGTGTAACTGGAAAGATCGAATCCGTTTTGGTCCACTTCCAAATTTAACTTTGTCCCATCGAATGTCCATGAACCAAACTATAAAGTGCAGTTGAATCTGTCTTTGATTGTTTACTGATTGTTCATTTATTCATGTGCCTCGTTTAAAGGTGCTCATGAAGTTGAGAATTTTACGAAACATTACCTTCATAAAACATTCTTGCAGATCGAAGGGGAACCATGCAACGGCAATTCGACATGTAATTCGAAAAACACCTTGAAATTCAAAATTATCCTTCTATTTCATTATTCCATTGAACAAAATTTTCTGCATGCCTCTATTTTCCAAGGAATTGGATCATCTGTAGAACAGTAAGTCTAGCTTTCAAGCCAGAAGTGAGCAGAGTGGTTACCTGGGGGTATCCAGTTAACAAGTCCATCTGGATACACAAGCAGATTTGACTGAAATGAGCTATCGAACTGAGGATCTGCGCTGTTGTACAGCAAAACGTCCGGTGTCCACAGTTGATTCTTTCTGAATACGTCATAAACACTTCTAAAAACAGGATAACTCTTACTTTTCTTCAATTCCTTAATCTTAAATTCTGTACTTATGGAATCAAAAAGGAACCTGAGAAAAGAAAGAATACGCACTTGAATCTAAGGTCTGCAACTCCATCGTACTGCTTTGGATCCCATATTAATGAGTAGTCGTACCATGATAGTTTCAGCCACGCATTCACATCCACTACTTGATTTTTCTCGTCCTGCAAACAGAAAATACATGTGCACCGTTCAAGACAATGGGAAGAACGCATCTTGTATTTCTGTGGTGACAATACTCTCTTATTTTTGTGATTTTGAAATGAGAGTAGTACCAGCCTCCTTCGCCTCACAGCGATGAAGGAGTGAACGCCAATCGGATCCGTCGGGCAAAGCTGCCAACGCTATACCGTTCGGGCAGCTTGCGCACCCAGCTCGTGCATGGGAGGCTCTGTGCCTTGTCCCAGCACGGCGAAGCCGGAGTAACCAGAGCACCATTCATCGCTCCTACAACTTCAACTACTTGCCCTAGTCTCCTGCAGGACCAGTCAGGTAGCACAGGATCCACACACAGCCGAAAGCGAAGAAATGTCAGGGCCGGTAGTAATCCACCCCGCAAGTTGGTATCAATGTTGCCACCATGACGGCAACACTGCCTACAAGGTGGCAACTTTGGATGCGAAGTAGGTGTGAGATGCGGCATTCCATTATGGCTACAAAACCTAGCGACGCTCACAAGATCGAACCCCACTATAGCGCGATCAAAAGCAAGCGACTGAACCACTTGGCCATGTCAACACGTTGCGACGTGCGATTGAATCTCAACACAAACATCAACCAGATCAGATTTTGATTGATTTTTGGTATCTCATCTCACAACAGTGTGTATGGTATTGGTAGAGGTGCTGAAATCAACTGTTATTGTACTCAAGCATGTTCATTTCTCCATATTATTAATTTTGCTCCGATTTCCTATCTAGTTTGAGGTCTGTTTGTGCCATCAGGTTAATCTTTGTTCTCGCTAACCCTTGGCAGCATTATCGTAAGTGTCTCTTAACAATACAGTATAGTCGGGTGAATCCCCTCGATCTCTGTTGAAGTTCCCGACGAGGTATGACCTCGGACATGCCCTAGGGCATGTCCGACCTGCCGACGGGGAGACCTCTCTCCTTACACACTCTCTCGTCGCACTCGCCTGCTGCCACCTACGTTGCCACCTTGAGGTGGCAGCTTTGGTGGCGCCCAAGGAGATCGCGATCTCGTAGGCAGCTGGAGTTTCCGAATATTTGCGCACGGCTGTTTGAAACGAGGACATCTAAACACTGTACCTGGGGGTAAAACAAGGTCACAGGGATAGTACCCGTGTGAGGTAAAGTTGCAAAATTCAGGAGTTTTTATTGATTGAGGTGCCTCCGCACCGTTCCGGCTGCCACTGATGTCGCACCCTGGTGCCACTGCGAGTTGGCAACTTGCGGGGTAGATTACTACCGGCCCAGGGACATAGGCTACCGTAGGACCCGAGTGAGCCAGCTGTTGCATGCATATACAACTGTAGCAACGCCAGTTCGGCAGCTCAGCTGTCGATTTTAATTGAGGAAGGACAACGGATTAAGTACGTCGTTATTGGCTTGAGCGAAAGAAAACGGAAAGAACCTCTGACGTGCATGTGAAACAACAGTACCATTGTTTTTCTAGAGCTCCTAAAACTGGCTCAACCTCGGGAGGAGTGGGCCTCATCGTGGCACCAATCTTTGCCAGAAACATCACATGTCCCACATTTCATGGACATTGGGGGTGCGCGACTTTTAGAACAGCAGTCTCCAGGATCTAGGGCACCCCTGGGTAACTGCAACACTTTCACTGAGAGTGCCCTGTTTTTCTCAGCTGCTCTGCTAATCACAAGGGAGCAGTCAGGAGGTCACCATCGCAGTCGAAGTTCCACCCACTGCATGAATCCCGTACAGCTCTCTATGTAAATAGGAAGTGATTGGACCGTGACCATACATGGATTGATGTCTAAGAGAGAGGTTTTCAGCTCGGGGCAAATGTCTGCGAATACAATCAGCTGGGCATGTGCCCTTATCAGTACCCTGGAGAAACCTGGTAGAAACCTTCTTCGCATGAGATGATTGAATTGTAAAGAAAAAGTTTCTACTCTGTTTCCATTGCAACGTACAGTGGGTTTCATAATTATAGGACACCCCCAACTTTCGCACCCGGCTTCCCCAGAGATCATGGAGTTTTTCTGTCTAGTACCATTATGATCAGCACCTGACCCAGGTACCTTATTTTTGAGTTTACGGCAGCAACCCTAGACTTTTACAACTTTATTTTTCTGCTTTTGCCTAATTTGTAGTCTTACACATCATTGTGTTCTTGCAAGTTTATTAGCTGATAATCGAAACCACCTAACTTAAATAATTCTGTGAGGTTCCACAGGCCGCACTGATTCCATGCAGTCTGTCATCCCTGCTCTTTATGAGGATTTTGAGGACATCAATAAGCGTGGCGCACCAAAAACTGCCTATTTCAATTTTTCAGCCGCTCATTGCTCATGATGGAACACCCCAAACTGGCTGATGAGGATGCTCTGTGGTCCCGCTTTAGAAATACAGTTAGCATTGGCCACAGGCTATTGCGGTGGCTCAGCTAGGTGGCGATCCAAGAAGGCAATACTCGCTCGACATCAGGGATTTCCCGCATTTCCAAAACCTGAATCAGATTCCAATCTCTGTCAGCTCAAATCTTTGCTCACCTCGAAATGGGCAGGAATCCATCAAATGTAGAGGAGAAAATCTCACAGTCGAGGCAGCGTCCACAACTCCCTTCAAGTATTGTGACCAGTCACGAATTTGGTGGCTGCGCAGCAGATTTGGCAATTTCGGCGATCGCTGGCTCGATAGCTGATGCGTTATTGGCGTGATAGCAGGGTGTCGCGTCTTTGGGTTCGCTCTTCTACAGAAGCAGACCTGAGCAAGCATAGGCTGGAATCTGATTTAACAGCTCCGGAAATCAAAATGTGTCTGAGAGTAATTTCCAGCAATTTGAGCTCTTTCTTAGACATCAATCCACTGATATGCGATCACGGTCCAATCGTTTCCTATTTACATAGATAGCTGTGCGGGATTTATGCAGTGGGCGAAGCTTCAATGGCGATGGTGACCTTCTGGCTGCTCCCATGTAATTAGCAGAGCAGCCAAGAAAAGTAGGGCTATGTCAAAGAAACTGGGGCAATGACCCAGGGATGGCCTAGATCCTAGAAACTGCTGTTCAAAAAGCCCGCCTCCCCATTGACTGGCTGTACTCACAGCACGCTTTCGAAGGACGTCAATGTCTTCATTATCCAAGCCTGCGCTCCTACGGCAGATATGGATGAAGAAGAACGATGAGTTCTACCTCGACCCTGATGATGTCGTTCGTTCCCAGAAGAGCACCTCTATTGTGGTAATGGGTTACTTCAAGCTCGCAAAGGACCACGAAAGGTTGGAGAAGTATTTATTGGACCGAACGCGGCAGATCAACGAGGCTGGAGAAAGGCTCGCAAAGTTCGGTGAAACGCACCATCTCTTCCATAGGAGCAGCCAGTTAGCCAGTTTTTAAAGAATCTAGCAAGGAGGTGGACGTATGTGTTTCCCAACGGTCAATGCTGTCACGAACTCGATCATATTTTATGTAACAAGTTGTAACAAGCGAGTTATTATGGATGTCGGTATCGTCCCATGATTCAACACGGGAAGTGACCATCGCTTATTATGAGCTCAGCCGTATTTCGACAGAGGACAAATCTTGAGGAGTCTTTGCAGGCAAAGGCTGGCTGAGGACCAAGTTAATTTCGTTTGAAGTCCTCTGCTTGATCACAGTGAGCCTAGCCTGAAGATGGAAAGCGTGCGCTGGCAAAACATCGTCTTTCGACCCCATGTTTCAAAGCTCCAGATGGTTCGCGTTGTTCTTCTAGACCAAGAATGGAGAGTATCATAGCAAACTTCTACTTTGTTCTCCTTAGGTCAGGTTTTGGCTACTACAGTCTTGAGCCACGGAGGAGAGGTGCCGCCGCTCCTCACGTCAAGTGTGCCATGCAGTTGAGGCGATTCCGTGAGGGAAAAACACTGGTGCTGGCGGAATTACAGTGACACTTCTACAGGCCTGCGGACCAACGCTGTACACCGCGCTAGCGAGACCGTTTTCCCGCTACTTTACGAAATGTGAAGTACCAGTGGCTTGGGAGCAAAACGAGTGACAAAGAAGACCCGATGAACTACGGTCTATCACGTTACTGCCAGTGCTATAGAAGGTTTTAAAGCATTGCATCCTGACTCGCATTCGGAGAACGCTGGATGAAGCTCAGCCCATAGAGCAAGCAGGATTCCGGCGCAGGTTCAGCACACTGGATCACACAATCACTTGATCGAAGCAGCCGGAGAATACCATGAACCACTGCACTAACATTTACCGAATTTGATTCAGTGAAAGCGACCAAGGTCTGGACGGCGCTAGAAGAACAAGATGTTGAGATGCGGTATACGAAGGTGTTGAGCGAGTGCTACTCTGCACGGTGAAGAAAAGCACGTCCCTACATCAACATGACAAAAGCCAGAGTCATGCGGAGCACGTTTCTTAGTCAGCAACAGGTACTTCTTCAAGGTTTTCCCCTCAAGGATGTCAGCGAAGATGTCTATTTCAGTCGCCTGCTGAACTTGGAGAACGACATCAATCCCGAGATTGCGAGAAGACGAAGAGCCAAGCCGCTTATAATTCAACTAGAAGCGTACTCGAAAATATCAAGGACCAGAAACTGCGCGCGGGTCTTTTCAACTCGACCGTGCTGCTAGCACTGTGTTACGCGAGCGAAACGTGGGCGTTAACAAGAGTCGCCAAAACCCAGCTTCATTCAACTCACTCAGGCAATCGTGGTGGTTTATTGCAGGTGTAAGTGGATTCACCCCCAGTTGTACCTGGGGGTGGCACTTAGCCCCCCGTGACGTCTGCCAGGGCACGTGCCCCCACATGCCCTGGCAGACGTCACGTGCCCTCGCTTCTATCTTCTATTATTTTTCGCCGAAGTATTTCCCCATTTCACCGGAAAAATACACGTAAATCTCCGGAAGATAAGCGAAATACGCTCGATTCTAAGCGAATTGCCTCCGGAAGTTAAGCGAAATCTGCTAGAATGCGCGCGAAAATCGCTGGATGTTCGACGTTGTATTCTCAGGGACAGCCCGGGCAGTAATACCTCCGCGTGTTCGTAACAGAAATATTGCTCATGGGAGAGCAAGCATTTTGCGTTTTGAATATTTTACACCCCCAGATCCAACACCAGTACTTAGACCTGCGCCGAAGACCCTCCTCAGTACATCCAGCTGACGTGCGCCATACATTAAGATTGTGGAATTTCCTCAATTCAAAATGAAATGATTCAACGGCAACACGTCTGGGGAGTCCCCGTAGACTGCAGCACCTCCAAGAGCACGAGCAACAGGTTCTGCTAAAGCAGAATATCGACAATTGCTCCCCCAGCTCAAAGAGTGGGGGGAGCGATAAGGATCCTACTGTTGTCCACGCCACGATAGTCTGAGCAGGTCTCACCTGCACGTCGCATGCTTGGGCTGTCTTTTCGTCAACAGCGAGAGCGCCATCTGCATAATTAGAGCAACGTTGATGGTTCGCTTTACTCATGCCTACGAGTCGAAACATCACTACGCGGGACATATGATCTTATGAGATGGAAAGATGGTCGATGGAGTTCAGCAGTTCTGCGATGGTATCCTCTCGACAGAAAAGACCGCGTGATCGACCTCCAATAAGGTGGTATGATTCGTTGGATTAGCGAAGCAAGAGCGGTGCTTCCGGTTCAGTTAAGGTTCACTGGTCGACCAACGCCCAAGACCGATCTATGTGGAAGAGCATTTGGGACCCGCGCAAGCTGTGTCGAAGAACGGGTCGCCTAAGTAAGTAAGTAAGTAGTATCAGTAAAAGTAGGAAATTGCTATCACCAGCTTGTCAGCTACAATATATGTACAGTTTAAAAGTTCTCTCTTATTGACCGTTGCCGAATGGCACTTACGGAACACTTCGAATGTATTTGAGCAAGAATAATTCTCGAAATCTAAGAGAACGAAAAAAACAGAACAAAAAGAAAATGATGTTGTTATTAAACTCTGTGATAAAACTTATCAAATTTCAGCTAGTGGCTAGCTGCAAACAGAAATTCTATTCCAAGATCCAGGACTCTCCATTTGCTCACACAAATATGTTGGGAAACTTTAGGAAGGAGGTCTACTTAAACATTCAAGCAAAGAATTGGTCTCAGATTTCTCAACTTGTTCACTCTTATATCGAGGATCCAGAAAAACTGCAAAATTACCCAAGATGCGAGGAGAGCCTAGAGAAAAGATCGCTCGCGTCGAACTGTGAGACTCAGAGAAGAACGGTCAGTTTATGCCGTGATTTAGCTAATTCAAAAGAGCAACTGCATTGAGGAAGAAGACCGAAGCAGTAAGTTAGTAACAAACACACTGAAAACAATCAAATTGTAATGACGGAGACGGTTTTGTGAGATTTTTTCATTTTATGCGCTCTAGAGTGCTCTGCCGTGAAATAAAAAGAGTTAACAACAGGAAAGGAGCAATACTCGAAGGAATTAGCTTGAACGGCACAAAAAATGATCACAGTATGTGGTGAACGTCGAATCAAATGCTTCTCTATGGCAGTTTTTCGGATTTACGTTGAAAATCTGACCACTGCGAAAAAAGTGACGAACGGCAACCTCCGCTTCTTTCCGCTTATCTGGAATTTCTCGAGTTTTGTAAAGTGTTGTGGAGTATATGGCTCATGTGAGGATATGCAGGAGTTTTGAGACAAAACTAGGCATGTGCGTTAGTAAAAATTTAAGTACCGTAAAACGGAAAACGGAATGCCAAGAATGGGCGGAAAACGGAAAGCGTAAAACGGAAAACGGAAAATTCTGCCCAAGCATAGTTTTGTGACCAAAAGCTTTCTATTGGATTTTCCTTTGGAATTTCTAGGTATCTTCTTCATGAGCATACTTGGTGACTCTTTCAAGTACATAATTGAGTAACTTCTAGTCTACTGATGGTGCTTTCTTCAAATACCTAGAATATAGGTAGATCGAACAGCATTTATCTTTCAACTATAATATTTATGAGAGATTATCAGGATTATATAATCAGCAATCATTTTTCTCACTGAATGTTTAAGTAGACGAGGAGCTGGGAATTGTGAAAAGTGGAACTTCTTTGCTTTACTTTGGAGCACACCTATTCTGCAAAATTCAGACAAAAAGGTAACTACGGTAGCAAACGCGTTTGGAATCTGAGGAGAATCACGTTGTTCACAAAGGATATCGTTGGAGCGAGTTAGCGATGGAGGACGGATGAGAAGAACGGCGTGTGGGGAACGTGAAACACAAGCAGGCCAAACAGTGCGCAAAACATCAGGCGCCAACGGCGCCATTGTGGGGGCGAGGATCATCGTCTGATTAAAACAGTGGCGAGTACGATGTAGCCTTATGGCTTTGTTATGTTCCAAGAAAGCCTACATCATGCGTTGCTTCGCAAAAATCCTTGATACTCATAGTATTTCACGTCATAGCTTCATGGATTTTACATCAGTTCACCCCACATTTCTGTGGAACCTCGTGTTTTTTTAAGAATTTTGAGGAGAGGAGGGCACCTGTATGGCATAATTGGAACGATGATGAAGACCAGCAAAATCGCGATGCGACGTTTACGCTGCAGCTGAGACAAGAAAGTCAAACAAAATGGTTCGAATTTCGTAAATCGCGTTACCGGGATTTTTCGTTTTCCGCGCCAAAAACCCGTGAAACGTAATAACGTAGAGCGGAAGGCCAAAAATGGGCGGAAACTTAAAGCGTAAAACGGAAAACGGAAAATTCCGCACATCCCTGGTGAAAATTAGAAGCGAACGCCATTTATTAGTTTCTCTTACAAAGCAGGTGCTAGAGGCCAGGCTCGCGGAATGAACGCTACCTGGCTTGATATATCATTACTGCCCTCGACTCCAAAAAATAGAAATTCCTTCACATTACTATATGCAATGCAGCACATTACTATATGCGCCCGTCAGCGATGTGATACCGAGAGGGAAAGATAATAATAATAATAATAATAATAATAATAATAATAATAATAATAATAATAATAATAATAATAATAATAATAATAATAATAATAATAATAATAATAATAATAATAATAATAATAATAATAATAATAATAATAATAATAATAATAATAATAATAATAATAATAATAATAATAATAATAATAATAATAATAATAATAATAATAATAATAATAATAATAATAATAATAATAATAATAATAATAATAATAATAATAATAATAATAATAATAATAATAATAATAATAATAATAATAATAATAATAATAATAATAATAATAATAATAATAATAATAATAATAATAATAATAATAATAATAATAATAATAATAATAATAATAATAATAATAATAATAATAATAATAATAATAATAATAATAATAATAATAATAATAATAATAATAATAATAATAATAATAATAATAATAATAATAATAATAATAATAATAAATAATAATAATAATAATAATAATAATAATAATAATAATAATAATAATAATAATAATAATAATAATAATAATAATAATAATAATAATAATAATAATAATAATAATAATAATAATAATAATAATAATAATAATAATAATAATAATAATAATAATAATAATAATAATAATAATAATAATAATAATAATAATAATAATAATAATAATAATAATAATAATAATAATAATAATAATAATAATAATAATAATAATAATAATAATAATAATAATAATAATAATAATAATAATAATAATAATAATAATAATAATAATAATAATAATAATAATAATAATAATAATAATAATAATAATAATAATAATAATAATAATAATAATAATAATAATAATAATAATAATAATAATAATAATAATAATAATAATAATAATAATAATAATAATAATAATAATAATAATAATAATAATAATAATAATAATAATAATAATAATAATAATAATAATAATAATAATAATAATAATAATAATAAATTATTACGCTACTTAAGGTAGACGTGAAAAAAGACAGTGTTATCACCAAATGAAATTACAGTCTATCGTCAAGTGCAATATACAATAATACACCAATATGGACAAGCAATCCTCTTATTTCATTCGTAGAAAGATACTGGACTGTTGGGCAGAGGGTCGAGGGTTTGAACCCGTTATGATCCGTTATCCGTTATCCCTTTTGCATTATTGTTTTTTATTCTTCCTATGTTGCTGAAATCAAATTCAAAAAGTTAGAAGACAATACCTGTCTTTACTGACGTACTGGGACGGGTCCCTACTCGGCCACCCCGTCCTTAGCGGACGAGTACTGCAACGCATATAGTACTGTGGTGAGAATTCTATTTTTTGGAACCGAGGACAGTAATGAAATACATACTGTAGCATCTCCCCAAGCAAAAATTCAAGCCAGATAGATTTCATTCCGATGTGCGAGCCTAGCCTCTTCCACCTCTCTTGTCAGTTTCCTCTTCTTCGTGTTTTTTTTTCTTCTCAAAAAACTTCCAGTGAATCTTCTACCTCAAACACCACCTTGCCTTTTCCATGACAACAATGCTGTAAACTCGTCAACAGATACTTTAACTAGACTTTTTTGAGTTTTACTTTTCGCGAGTGAGACCTCTTTGCAAAACCATCGCCATTCATTTGTTGTAATTCATCTTCCTCGAAAACTCACCACTGACACGATTTGTTGCAGAACCAAGCCCATCTTCACATCGACGGGTTCAGAGCTGTTTGCCACAGGCCTCTCAAGAGGTTCGTAGTTTTCCAGAAGTTTCGTGTAAAGCTGCCCTTCACGGAATGAAGCGAATGATGTACATAGTGATGCTGCTAGCAGCACTATATGAATGTTCTCGCAAGAGTGAGCCATACTATAGGCTAGTCATGACAAGCACAGTGGCCATTATTGATTCAAGTCCTGAAAAAAGGAAATAATTTCTTCAATAGTGTTATTGAAACATTCTTCCATGGGCGAAGAGATCCCTAAGACGATATGCATTCTAAACAAAGAGGCCCATTGTGGTAGGCCGATTGAGAATGGCATCCAGTCACGTTACAAAACACTCATTTTAGTGGTGTTTACTCTTACAATGATATACTTTGTTTCGAAGCCGGTGATGGTTGACTATTTGGACAGAGTGTACGCTTCTATCATTTGATTCCCAAATATCGCAAGTTAACCCCAACTTTTTTGTACATGGTTTCTCTTCATTTCTCTTACCCTTCATCAAACTAAGGGTAACTTGCCTACACTTACGTTTGTCACCTGCATGCATTATTAAAGCTATCTTTAAAACCTAAACGATTAATATTATGGTGTGAATTAATGTTACAATGAAAATGTGTGAAATTCGTCAACAAAATTATTTCGTTACTTTTTAATTGGTGTAACAAAGTAGAAAATTCTAAATCTTGGATTAATTTGGATCCGCATCTTGAAATGAGAAAAAGAACAAACATCAATTGTCGGTGCCTATGCAATCTATTTGATCCGCTCGGGTAAGTGAAGAGAAAAAGACTTCAAATCCGTAAATCTTACTAGCATTCAACTTTCCACAAAATTTGCTCTCAAGTGGAAATTTCAAAATTGATGAAGAAAAAGATGCTATCTTGGAGGAATACACAACGAAAGAAAATGAGAAGTGACGAAGTGAACATTACGGGATGTCAAATTTCAAACTCATTACTCACGATAGATTTTATGCAGTGAAATTGTATCATAAAGGTTAGAGATGTTGATATTGTACGAACAACAATACTCAGCGGGGTTAATTCACATCCAATCTTTCTATCTCCTGAGAATACTGAGGTGCACGGTTCAAGCAGTCAGACCTACTAACAGTGCACCACGGAAGGAATTGAAGAGGAAATATCAGTCGTTAAAATGCAATTAGAAACGGAGAAAAAGTGTGCAAGTAAGTGAAAAGCTGGCTATTGTTTGCCTAGCTCGTATAATCGATCGCTGCAGACGCGGATTTCAGAGGATCTTCTAGAAAAAACAGATCACTTCTTCTCCATGTAAATGGGAAGAGAAAGATTGATGCCGTTGAAGCAATCGTTTTGCTTTGTAAATCAGCTGAGTTGTTTGTTATTCCAGAAACCAAAAATGGGTAGATGCAAGGCTTTCGAAACCAAGATGAAAGTTCGGATGTGGAATGTCTGAAATGGGATATTGGGTAAATGGATGATCGAATATGGGTGAATCGTTCAGTCTCTACAGTGTACATATGGTCTATTAGCTCACAGAGGGCGCCTGATCCGACTTTGTCTGCAATTACGACTTTGCCTTCAGAATGCGTCTGGAAGGATATTTTAGCGAATGCCATTAGGGGACATAAGAATGGAAGGAATCACACCACATGCATATTGAAAAAGTGCAAAAAAAAAACCAGTTAGCCGAAAAATGATGAAGTCGTAGTTGCGGACAAAGTCGGATAGGGCGCCCTCTGTGAGCTAATAGACGTTATATGTAGAGCATTCATCATACACAAGTTTCTTAATGAACTTTGTACGAACAACGAGAAACTACAGGTTACGTTTACCAGAACCTTACTAAGAGATGAGAAAAAGGTTCATGTGCTTGACTAGATGACACGAAGGAAGCAACATGAGCGATCTCTTACCGCCTAATGTTTGAGCTCCCGTGAAGTGCTCGAAGTCGCTATCACGATTCAACAAATATTGTCTTTTGCTTGTACCCCCGCGTTCGACATAGGAATGTTAGTTGCAATTGTCCACACTATTTCAGCATCAGCTCTCCCCTCGAATTTCCATAAAAATGAATAAAAAATAATTTGTCCTGACTGTTGCTGAATACTTACCTCGAGACATCTTGCAGAAATGGCAATAATTTATATACATATATATTGCTGTTTATTTGTCATCACGGTGTGCACATTTGGATGCTGAGAAAATTTACTCTGTAGGAGACGGAGTCAAATTTATTTAAACTATAAAGTAAAACAACTCAGAAGATTGGCAAAACAATTACAAGATCTTCAAATCCTACTATATTAAAAGATTTGGTCGCTAATCCCCGAAAACACTTCCGTTACTGCGCGTCGACTCTCAGCGCATTGTCGATACGCAGTGTTGTGATGAGTACTTTAAAAAAGGGGCCCCTGGCCTAAATTTCCACATTGTCCGCTTTTTTCGTCCTAGATCTTTATCTTCCTTGTTATAGGGTGACACCTCCCTAAGGGCCGGCGTAGGTTTTAGGCTACTTTGCACCTGGGATTATCGATTAGTTTATCGATTATATCGATTTTATTGATTTTTCGCTATTTTTGCCCCAGGCGTGGCGAAGACATGTCTACTGGGGTATGTCAGTACGCTGAACACGAATATGACAACCGTTTCGTACGGCACTATCGATTTATCGATTTTATTGATTTTTCGCTTATTTTGCCCCAGTGACGGTGAAGACATGGCTACTGGGGTATGTCAATACGCTGAAGACGAATATGACAACCGTTTTGTACAGCACTATCGATTTATCGATTTTATTGATTTTTCGCTATTTTTGCCAGGACCCGAGCAAAGCCGGGTACACAGTCTAGTAATAAAAATTCAAAAAATAATGGTGAAACTAAACAACTGGATTGAAAGAATCAAACAGATATAAGATTTTTTAGTCCAGCAAGCCATTCTCAGGGGTGAGGGGGCTCCCTGCAAATCCGATTTGGAGCCCAATAATCCTAATAATGTCGATTAACGTTACAACAAATTCCTAGCACATGGTTTTGTTTCCTTACATGGTTTTGAAACGAAATGGTAGCGCTGTTCCCATCGGTTGGGGTTTTTCCTTGATTTTGACTGGGCCAGTGGTAAACATGCGCCGGTCTCAGGTAAAGAGGCACACGGGTCCGTTGGTCAGGACTTTGCCTTGGGTTCCATTGGGCCAGTGGTAAACAGTTGCTGGTCTCAGGTAAAGGAGCACGAGTCCGTTGGTCAGAATTTTCCGCCAGTGGTAAACAGGTGCTGGACTCTGGTAAAGGGGCACACGGGTCTTTGATCAGCACTTCCCTTGGGTTCGACTGGGCCAATGGTAAACAGGCGCCGGTCTCAGGTAAAGGGGCACACGGTTCCATTGGGCCAGTGGTATACAGTTGCTGGTCTCAGGTAAAGGAGCACGGGTCCGTTGGTCAGAATTTTCCCGCCAGTGGTGAACAGGTGCTGGTCTCTGGTAAAGGGGCACACGGGTCTTTGGTCACACTTCCCTTGGGTTTGACTGGGCCAATGGTAAACAGGCGCCTGTCTCAGGTAAAGGGACACACGGGTCCGTTGGTCAGGACTTTCCCTTGGGTTCCACTGGGCCAGTGGTGAACAGTTGCTGGTCTCAGGTAAAGGGGCACACGGGTCCGTTGGTCAGAATTTTCCCGCCAGTGGTAAACAGGTGCTGGTCTCTGGTAAAGGGGCACATGGGTCGTTGGCCAGAATTTTCCCGTCAGTGGTAAACAGGTGCTGGACTCTGGTAAAGGGGCACACGGGTCTTTGGTCAGCACTTCCCTTGGGTTCGACTGGGGCAATGGTAAACAGGCGCCGGTCTCAGGTAAAGGGGCACACGGGTTCGTTGGTCGGAATTTTCTCGCCAGTGGTGAACAGTTGCTGGTCTCAGGTAAAGGAGCACGGGTCCGTTGGTCAGAATTTTTCCGCCAGTGGTAAACAGGTGCTTGTCTCTGGTAAAGGAGCACATGGGTCATTGGTCACCACTTTCCCTTGGGTTCGACTGGACCAATGATAAAAAGGCGCCGACCTCAGGTAAAGGGGCACAAGGGTCCGTTGGTCAGGATTTTCCTTGGGTTCGACTATGCCAATGGTAAATAGGTGCTGGTCTCAAGCTAAGGGGCACACGGGTCCGCTGGTCAGGATTTTCCTTTGGCTGCGACGCTGTCAGCAGCAAAGTTGCTCCCGTCTCAGGTAAAGGGGCACACGTGTCGCGCCGGTGTCAGGTAAAGGGGCACACGTGCCGCGCCGGTCTCAGGTAAAGGGGCACACTTGTCCACTGCGCGGTATTTTCCTTTGGGTTTGACTGGGCTAGTGGTAAAGTAGCGCTGGTTTTAGGTAAAGGGGCGCACTGGTCCATTGGTCGGAACTTTTCCTTGAGTTCAACGGGCCAGTAGTGAATTGCCGAGGTCTGTTGGCCGGGATTTTCCCGTGAGTCCGGCTGGCTGACTCAGTGGTAAAGCGGCGTTGGCTTCAGGCAAAAGGCAACACGTGTTCATTGGTCGTCAACAAAAAGAAGGTCGTGGTCTTCAAAAATTTCAATCAGTCAGTTTTGGCATTTTGTGACTCCTCGACAAGCTGTTTGCCACTGTTTAGTTTGAGTCTCTCAAGATCTAAGGATTACTTCTATTCAGACAGGTGTTGAGACTGAATGAAGTGCTTAAATAGGTTTGTTTGCAGACACTCTACTCGAACTCTAATACCAACACTGATAGAATGCGGTGAAACTTTGAGCCAAGGAACTCACGGGGTTACTATCTCGCGCAAAAGCCTAGATA
The DNA here is from genome assembly GCA_037903475.1 of Ancylostoma caninum. NCBI lineage: Eukaryota > Metazoa > Nematoda > Chromadorea > Rhabditida > Ancylostomatidae > Ancylostoma > Ancylostoma caninum. The sequence continues at coordinate 297,261 of JBAJFG010000462.1, read as the reverse complement.
ATAACTTGCGCACCCACCTAATGTGTCTCATCAACCCCGTGGACCACCTCCCTTACTAGAAACTCAAACAAAAGCCTGGACAATAAATTGCGCACCCACCCCATGTATCTCGCCAACCTCGTGGATTGCCTCCCTTCCAAGAAACTCAGGCAAAAGTCTAGAAAATAACTTGCGCACCCACCTCATGTATCCCGCCAAGCCCGTGGATTTTTTCCCTTTCCAGATACTCAAACAAAAGCATGGACAATAAATTGCGCACCCACCCAATGTTTCTCGCCAACTCCGTGGACCACCTCCACTACTAGAAACTCAGGAAAAGTCTACAAAATAACTTGCGCACCCACCTCATGATTCCCTCCCCCCAACCCGTGGATTACATTCCGTTCCAGAAGCTCAGGCAAAAGCCTAAACAATAATTTACGCACCCATCCCATGTATTCCGCCAACACCGTGGATCACCTCACCAAGTATCCCACCAATCTCATGAATCATCTTCGTTTCCTGAGCTTAAGCGAAAAATAACCAATAACTTATGCTCCTACTCATTTATCCCATCAACCCTGTTGATCATCTCCCTTCCCTAGGCCACGTGGATTTGAGTATTGATCATTTTCTTAATCATCACTCAGAACTTTTTTGATTTACTATAAATGAGCCACGTCGTGTCGGTTAATATCGGTGAGTAATGACAAAGAAGATTGGTGGAAATAGGCGGTCGTGATGCTTATTCTCTTTTCACAATAATTTGTTTTCAGTTTCTGTTCAAAACTTTGGGAAAGTATAAAGTTTTTAGAATAAGTTTGGTTTGAACTAGAGGGATGGGATAGTCACATACAGTGGTAATGCTGAGGGTGTGTTTGTATGATTGGCTTACTGAGTTATTGACCGAGTGGTTTGTACAATACAAAAGCAGTTGTGTTCTGTATTTCACGCAGTCCTTGTTATGTTCGCTGCTCCCGAAAGACAGAGATAGAAACAACAAATTGATTCACGGATGTTGTGAGTTATCTTCTCTCGTTCGCTACGCTACGTGCTCTTTTTCGACTGAATAGTGTTATATGTAGATATACATATACAGTTGTGAGATAGTGTAGCTCGAGTTGAGGGTGCGAATCTCATACAACCTGTTGGCGCACACGAAAAACCACACCGGGTCAATACTGTCACACTATGGAAAGTAGCACAGTAACGTGGCTTACGGGGCCACTAGTGTTTACAACAGAAAATAATGTTTCGTTCACATAGCATTATCGATATCATCTGTGCTGTGTTATATGTATTAAGTACATTTTATTTCTGCCCACATGGTCCTCCCGTATATTAATAAATGAAAATGTAAAAATTAGACTAAATAAAAATAGACTATTAATTCCGCGTCTGAGATCTCGTCGAATTCGAGGAGTCATGCGCATATGGTGACCGTTCAATTTTTCTATATTCTTCAAATTTCATAACACTGGTTGATGAACTTGTCATTAAAAGTATAGGCTGTCATTAAAACTATAGGCTCCTGGCAATAACCTGCGTTCAATGAATGAACGCTTCCTGGTTGAAGTTACAGCTTGAAAAACAAACGTGTGACCTTCCAGTGGACCCAAAAAACAAATTTAGAAATGATCCTCAGTCAGTGAGCTTCCTAAAATATTATTTATGACACGAACCTCGTTAGAAACATTGTTTATCCACAGCACTCCCCATTTTAATGGTGGGACTATCTAAACTTAAAGGCAGCACCCGTCGAAACCCTCGACTCCGGAATGTACCGCCAATAGTGGAATGTATTGTCAAGACATCATAAAACCACCGAACACAAAGAACCACCGCTTACCCGCGAAGAAATCCAAATAGATAGCAGACGGAGCGCGCACGGAAACAGCACAACGATTTCGTGGATACGTTACGTTTTTTTACGTTTCGCGGTTCCCTCAAACCCTCAAAAGCCAGCAAAATCTCAAACGCTAAGATTTGGGCAGGTGCTTCGGTATCCACGAAGCTACAAAATACACAAGACAATCATTTGGTGAAAGACAGCATTATCGAATTGTTCGCATCGGTCCACACCACAGCTCGCACGACTTGATCCATTGTCTGCTTCAGAGAAAGGGGCTAGGAGATTTCAGAGGGATTTAAAGTTAGTGTACTATCCCAACATCATAACAGTGCTAGCATCACAACAATCTTAGTATTTGTAAGCTCCAGTGAACGCCGAACTCCCGAAGTTGCTAGTCTGTGAACGCTTTCTTTGGAAGAAACGCACAAATACTCGGTGGCTAAATAACATTCATGAATTCTGAAAAGCATGAACACGTTATATAGGTTCTCTAATGGAGACGGAAACAGCCAGACACGGATCATTGGAAGGATTGGTAACCTCATAGTCATGAGTATGATCACCAACGATAGCAGGTGAATATGGGTAAACACGTTGACTGGTGCCAGGTAAGGGATCGGTCTATAAAAAAATTAGAAAAAATTAACTATTTATTATAGAGTAAAATTATAATTGATATCGTTATTAATTTTATTTTCCGTTCGAGTCCCCAAAACGGAGGAGACCCCACTTTTTTCCCACGCGCCCCCCCCCCCCCTTCCCGCCCACTTTCTGCGTCCGCCACTGGTAGGCTCGTATTAAAAGAGCATAAAACTGGCAGAATCAAGTTCATTGTAAGCGAATATCACACAAACAAACAAGTGATGAACATTAAAAAAAACAAGAAACATGACGAGTAAAAGAAGCAGAGGTGACAAGATTAACAAACTCTGAGCCCATTCAACAATTACAGGCCTAACAGCTGCTTATTCGTGATGAACTCAAGGAGCAGCATAAGTAAAGGAGCAAAATGCTCGGCGTAGATAGCGTGACAGACGTTCCGGTTGATCAAAAAAGGAGAAAAGTAAGTGGCCATTAAATTTTCTCGTTGATAGTAGTGTTTTCGAAAATCGTCAACATGGGAAAGATCACCAGAGAGAAGGCGGTGAACGTATACTCATGGGAAGTAGGAATGTTACTTTATATAATCCAGTTCCACGCAATACTCAGAAGGAAGAATATACAAATATTAAATTCAAGCATACGACCCATCATTCATCGGAGAAGCGCTGGTCCCGATTGAGCAACGGGTACCACTCCTACACTGTGTTTTGCTGTACCTAGCTGTCCATCAGATGCAGGTCACATCAAGGGTGCCGTTGCTCTCGAGGAACTCCTTCCAGTTCACCGTGAGATTGTCCACTTTGATTAGCGACAGCAGGATGAAGCATTCGCCACTGGCCGGCTCCAACACCTTAACACAGCAGGATTGGAGAGTGACCATGACCATTTGGATTTCTTAGTGTTCTTCAAAAGATTGTACTTATTTATTTATTCACCGTCCGGCTAACCCCGGACTCTCAGGCTTCTTTTCGTGCTCGCTTCGCTCGCGTTGCCTCCCTGTGAAGTCTTCCTCACAGCACGCCGCCACACCACCTTTATCAGAACTCCCGTTTTTTGTACTTTCGTGCTTTCTGGTTGGGTTGCGCCCTTTCCATATCTGTTCAACACTCGAGTGGCCGTCTTTCCACCTTGCATATGAGCGCTGGACCTGTTGCCATGCGTTTCGCCCCTTTTGGAGGCCGATGCACCCTTACAACACCGTTGGACCCGACTCAGACGTTTTCCCACTTTTGGACGCCGGCGCACCCTATCACACCGTTGGACCCGTTCAGTGGCAACTCTCCTACCGGGGCGCACCTCTAACACAGCTATAGGCCCGTTTCTATCAAATTCTGCACCTTCCGTGCAGCACCAGCCCTCATCCCTGTCACTCCTCGCCCCCCTGGTTCCTCCTCCTCGTTATAAGAGGCATACTACCCTTCTCCTTCCTTTTATACGGTCCTGTGATCATAAACTTATCTCATTCATTCCGACCGTGGTGAAAACAACTGCCGGCCATTAACATGTCTGAACATGACAAAAGTGGCCCGAAACACCCTTAAATCAAGGTAAAAATCAAAATTTACCACGTTTTCGTACATAACTCGATGCGCTGAACACAATGGTGTAGGTATTTTCCGTTTTCGATGGCTGGTTCTCGTACACACACACACACACACACACACACACACACACACACACACACACACACACACACACACACACACACACACACACACACACACACACACAAACTGCCAATTAAGAAGAAGTAAGATTATACCAACAGGTGCGCCATAACTGACAAACATACCCTGATTTTTAAAAATTGCACCTTTGTGATTTGGGAGAAATCCCTCACTATAACGCCCAGATAAAAGTTTAGCAGTTCATGACTTGTTTTGAGCACTAGCACTGAAATAAGTTTCGCTTTTGGGGGGGGGGGCCCCCTCTCCTCCCGCGTAGTGTGCGGGAGATTTTTTCCAGCACGAAGAAGTATTTTTGACATTACTACACCGAAAAAATGCAACATATGTGACGCCGTTTGGCCTGGTTATCCACAATATTCCAAACCCAACAAATTTTCACAAAATAGAGAGCAGAAGTGAGCACCACTTACCTCAAATTCAGCGCTATCTGGATTCACAGCCGTGGGGAATTGTTTAATTTCACAAACGAATGTGTCTACGCGATTGGCGTTGCCCTGAAACAAATCTGTGGTTTCCTTGCGTTTAATCGAGAAACGAGAAGTAAAAATCATGTCGATTTTGTTTTCGAACTTCCTTGCTTCCGGAAACAACATCATAAAGACGCATGATAATATCTCCGATATTTGATCCATTCAGAAAGTTTAAAAATGAGATTTCTGCATAGCGGCGTAAAAGAAAAGAAGGTTCGATAAACGCACCTTTTTCCGCTTTTTCTCCGTTTGAACCTCTAACGTGAAGGATATAGAATGTGCCTTAAGGTCGAATTTTGTGAACTTCCCATTTGAAAGTAACCGAGAAGGAGAGTGGGGCTGAAAGCATACATGGATTATATTACAATTATCCATTACTTATTGTAGATGCATTGATTTTCTAACTTTTTAAAGGACTGAGAATGGAGAGGAGTGACTCTACCAGCTGGCATTTATTGTACAGAGAAATATAATACTTAAAAAAAAGAAATGAGTGGTAGTTCTTAACATTGTAACGTGGCGCACTTCAAGGTACAGAAATTGTGCCAAAACCTATAAGTTGTTCTCAGAATAACCAATGTTGGCGGAAGGGCGCCAACTGAGTGATGATAGGGTAAAAGTTCTTTTCAGCTGACAATGAGAGATAGTATGAACTTTACGTTTACTAGTTGGTAAGAAGAATCACATGTGGGGGAGATTTTCTGAGTTTATCCGAAGTTTCTTAGGTAAATAACACCAAAAGTCTCAAGTAATTTTTCTAACAAACTCCATGTTTCTAACAAACTCTCAAGTAATAAATCAGTGTCAATAAGCAAAGCAACTGAAAATCTCCGTGCGAGAAAAGATGTCTATAGGACTCAGTTTACCTTGGTACGTATTGTACAACAACTACATATCAGTGGCGGACGCAGGGGGGGCGGGGGGGGGCGCGCGCCCCCCCCGAGAATGGGTCGCCAAATTTTCGAAATTACTTTACAATACAAATAAAAATCTTGTGTTAGTTTATTTTTAATTGTTTATTTTTATTATTATTTTTAATATATTTTTTATTTATTGTTTATTATTATAATTAATATTATTATTAATTTTATTTTCCGTCTGGGTCCCCAAAACGGCGGAGACCCCACTTTTCTTCCCACGCCCCCCCTCCCGCCCACTTTCTGCGTCCGCCACTGCTACATATGGATAAACAAATATAGTAAAATTATTATCTCGTAATAGATGAGGCTCCAACAAATATTTTGCTACTCATAGTTACAGTATTATTTAAGTTTAGTTACTCGGAAGGAGTCTCATTTTCAGCCAAACTTTTGATGAACTTTATGAGGAAAAAACTAGTCACTGCAATTGCGAAAATTACAAAACGCTTTTGCTTTCCTCAGCTGTGCCAGGCCTGTTGTGGATTAATCGAAGTCTGACTTGAGAAAAGTCTGGTCAAACTTACACATATGGAGAACCCGATTATAATTTCTGCTAACTTCATCGTCACAATATCCTCGCTCTTTATTGACGCCACTTCCCCTTGGTTAGTGATTTCGAAGAAGACTAAAATCGGACGAAAATAAAACAATTAACTGATTTTAAGCAATTGTTAAGGAGCCTGCTCAAAAAAAAAAATAAATATTCGAGAAAGAAAGCCTTCCAGGCATTCTTGATTCAGCGATTCTTTCCCCCGCGGTTGCATTGATCTCTCTCTCTCTCTCTCTCTCTCTCTCTCTCTCTCTCTTTCTCTCTCTCGATAACCTGAATTTCCGAATAATCGAATTCGAACACGTCTCATACGTCACTTGGCCCAAATGTATTGTAGTTTCCAGGACGGGAACGAGGACCCGTTGCGAAGCCCTCCTCCTTACCCCTCCCTTTTACGCCATCTCGCCGTTTCGGGCTCATTTCCTTCTGATTTCCTTCCCATAACGCATTAATCACATCATTTCATCTACATTGATAACACTTCACATGAGTGTTCGGAACCTATACATGAAGACAGCGATTTTCCACACTACTGACGCAAGGAATTTTCGTTTGGTAAGAACCAGAACTGGTTGCTGATGGATGGCAGAGATTCTCACCGTTAGTCTGTATTGTTCCTAAACAGCTAACGGAAAACGAAACAGCATTGCGAAATTCTCCTTCTGCGTACACCCTAGACTCACATTGAGGCGCATGTTTGTAGACGACTCAATGAGTCACCGAGGGTAAGCACCTGACAAAGGAGACTCCAGCGGGTATTTTGCGCCGACACAAACTGCTATGAGTCACCTTTGCACACGTAGTTTCTCGTCGACATTGATGTCGAAACCGTGAATCGAGCGCTCCTCGCGCGTGTAAATTGTCTAATTCGATCGCGCAGAACTGCGAACGTAAAAATAACATTGCGAACATCGTTAATGAAAAACACTCGGAGGAGTCCTAATCGATTCGTAGTGTTTTAATGTACAACTAGTGCAATGAGCTATGTAGAATGCCAATTTCGCGTAGTTTCCGCGAAAAAGAAATAGGAGCGTTGCGCTAATCCACGTCAATTCGTTGCACTTTATCAACTAGGTTGACTCCAACCTTACTACAATGTAGATACTGCCCTAACACAGGGTTCCAATCCACCAATGCAACAGTTCGGAAAATTCGACAAAGATAACATTTTTTCAACAGAAACTACTCAGTAAAGAGAATCTTAATAAATATATTTTTGTTTCTATTCATACATTTATTTCACACACTCAAAGAGAAGCGTCGAAGATTAGAAACACGTGCGGTAAATGGTAAATATAAGCCAGGCATCAAGAGTGAAGCAACTTTGGAGTAGGTTAAAACAGCAAAAAAGGAGGAGTTGAAATGGGACTCGGTTCTGTATATGGTGAATTTTTTTCTAAATATGAAAAAGCCTTGATTTTGATTGTTTTCCATTCTTGTCTTCCCCAAATTAATTCATATTCAATGAATTAATTTGGGGAAGACAAGAATGGAAAACATCGTTCGTTAATTTGATCTTTACTACTCATACTAGTAGTTTACAGGAAAAAACCAGGGTTGGTTTATTTCTTACAAATGTTACGTGCAGACGATGAATTGCAATATACTAAGGTGCTGCGCACGTCTTTTTCCGCACTAATTTCTAGTGTGTTGACCGCTAGGTGTATCAGATATATTCGATATTCGAATATTCAACTCCGAATAACTAGAAAATCGAAATGTTCGGAAAAGGTGGAGCCTCAGGAAAGAAAAGAAAGGCCGTTTTGGTTTTTTTTTTTGGATGCTCGATTTTTCATGTGGATATCATGATTTATCCATCAAATTGCCCAGATTGATTCGTTTTCTATCTGGTCCACACTCTAAATAAGAGTATCGTACGCATGTTATTTCGCATCTGCGCTTTGTTATATTCACTAACTACATGTATGTGTATGTGATGTAGATGTCAAATTTATTCCTGGGTCCGACTACTTTGAAGTATCACAACATATCTGAACACAACACACGTCTGAGAGCTCATAGAAGAATATATCATATTCTTCTCTGCAAATCTGATCATTATTACTCTGTGCTGGTGTTCAAAAATGTTCCCGGAAAGGTTTCGACTTGCCCGCCCTTCTGCAGCCGTATGCATCCTTGAGATAAAGTGTTAACGCCGTACAAATTCGCCCATTGTTAGCGCGGGCGCCAACTGGTTTACTCTGGGTAATCTCAATGATGCATAAGGCCCCTGACGTGGACGAGTTGTCTCAGTGAAAATGAACATACAGCGTAAGAGTGACTCGTCTCAGGTAACGATGACAGTAGAGACACGGATAGCAAGACAAATCACATTTTGATCAGGAAACTCAGTTGAACCTGAAGCCTAGAACCTTTCTGAGAACATTTATGAATATGGGCAGGTCCAAACTTGGGATTCCTAGAAATAAAAACTGCTGCAATGAGATCATTACAAAAAGAATATAGAAAAAGCTCAGTGCTAGCAGAACGTTGCAGCAGAATTTTTGTAAGGAATAAAAATGTCAGGATCAACAAACTATGAGAAGGTATATTGTTCAGCAAGTAATTCATCCTCAAGTGCTGGTAAACTTACTGTTTTTGTCGCCAACAAGCCCCTGACAAATAGTGACAAACACTATTACTGAGAGCTCGAACAAATCAGCCACACGTCGTGAGGCAGACACTGGTGATAATGAAGCTCACTAGCCACTTATGCCGCTCCACGAGCGAAATATGGGGCTCTAGAGGTTCCTAACAAAGTTCTCCTGTGGCTAGATTGTACTCAATTCAGTAAGCCTGGTGAAGTGAAGCAGGGCACAACGAGAAGACCAGATACTCAGTTATGTCATGCGAAGTCAAACATAAAAAGTGGTCAGCCGTGGAAATCATTAGTTGAGTGCATCATTTTGTATCATACAAGGTAGTGTGTTTTGTTTTATGGCTTGGATGCAACATTAAATTCTCCATGGCGAACGTGTCAACGTACCCGAGTTTACCCCTTACATGGCGTCCGTCAACATGTTTACCCATGGGTACGTTGTCTATACCTATGGTAATCATACCAATCGGTATGAAATCACTCATCGTTCCAATGATGCATCCGGGCCTAGGAGATGGTTACTACACATTGCGCTATTATTCCCACGCAATTAGCGAACGGGCCGTGAAAACGGGGATTGAACTGGGACTGGATCTGAAACAGCAATTCTGACGGCAACTGCGTCTGCCCTTACGTGTAAAACCGGGCGCCACGCTGCTTTGTGTTCCGAGGCCTCGGTTCACGAAAGTGAGAGCCTGCGAAACAAAGGTTCATGTGGGCCAAACAATTTTAGACGACCAGCTACTGCTATCTAGAACATGTTCAGAGTGTGAACGGCTCAATGAACACTGCTGATGCAATTACACACATCCTGGTCGTGCAATCATGCAACTTGAATTTGAAAAGGAAATATGGCACTAACCCACATCGAGCCCCAAAATTCCTAAAGGATATTTTTCATTGGGACTTCGCTTTCCCATTATATCATAGGTGAACTGTTGATTGCGTACCTCACAGGATCTCTTTAAATTTTGCTCGGACGGGTTCCTTGACCCATAACACGAATACCGTACCGATTTTGGACCATATTCCTACTTTGTGTAGCTGCGGCAGGAATTCCTCGAATTGATTACGAGGAAATTGAAAAGAATCTTGAAATAAACTTCGGCAGGAAAATGCCAGCGTCATGCAAAATGATGTTGAAGATAGTGGTCAGCGCTTGTAGATACATAGACCTTTATGCAGAATTTGAGAGAATTTCTGAGCTCTTAGAAACTATACCTGACTCAACCTAAAGAACGCGGTTACGGTACAAAATGGATACGATATTTGTGTTCGTCACGTCAAATAACCCCTACATAGATAAAGTCTTAGCGGAATTTTTCCTAAGAAAATTTTGAATCCCAGGATGTGAAGTAGCCAAAAATACTATCAGCTAATTTCATCTCCTAACAATACTTGTTTGCAAGCAAGCATTTTTTCAGTCCTCTGTAAAGCAACCTGTAGGTTAGAAGCTTGGGGAACTTTAGATCACACATTTAGCGTTGCTGCACCGTACTTCGAAAGCGCACATGAATTATGTGCCACAGGAATTTTCGAGAGAAATAGAGATACTCTCCCACGTTCTCTCCAAGATAATTGTTCATGTTAATAACGAATATCATGCTCAGTTTGTACCTTAACATCACTCTTGCAGGGGTGCGATCGGAATACTGTGGCAAATCGGATGAAAATGTCAAAGTTGGTAAGAGAACTGCAATGATGTACAAAGTAATGTTTACAAACGTGATCAGCGTGTGAACCCCTCTATGACAAACTGCAGAAAATTCTGTGGGATTCTGTATCCGCGTATATCCTAGGTAACCCTGCAAAAGTGGCGTTACGGTACGCAGTGAGCATGCTTTTCATGATCACTACATATGTATATATGGCAAGCACCAACCTCTCTCCCCACTCCTTGCTTACCTACTCAGGGCAAAAATTCAGCAAAATACTCATTTAAAGACTTCAACGCGGAACAACTGGAATGGTTCTGAGACGCATTTCCATGCGAGCGGAACAACAACCTCTGATATGTATGAAATAAAAGGAAACTGATGAGGAATTGTTCGTTAATATTGAGAAGCTGATGAAACTACACCTTCTATTAGTGTAGTGCAGAAAAGTGTTCCAATGATAAATTACTCAAAGAAGTCCTGTATTTGAGGAATTTCAAAGAAAGCAGAATAAAGAAAAGAGTAGTGCGATCCGAACAGGAACGCGAAGAGTAAGCGGTTTTCTCGCTCTGTGATTTAGACAACTTCGGAAGATGGATGGATACAGATACACAAGAGTTATGGATGATGCGATGAATTGAGCAACTTCAAAAATTTGCCGATGAGCTAAAGGGGTAGGCAAAAATAGCCCAAGATCGGACGCTGAACAATTACAAACGACTCACCTTCTTGAAGACTGTTACGATGGAGTTTAGCAAGCTTTTTCGCTTTTTGAGACCATGAGCTTTGAACAATAATTGCACCTGAACAAAGTAGATCTTTTCTAAACTGAAAATTGTCTGACCTTACCCAATATGGGCCCAGTATTAATCACTCAATAACATTGAACATCGGCGAACCTTTGTTCCAGTATCCCGTATGACAGATGTCGCGACAGTGCGCTGAGCAAGCGATTCATCAGAGACCGAGTCGGACTTCTGAGACATGCTCCCTCTCACTGTGTCGGTCGCCCGGAGAGCACTATCGCATCCGGCGCAAATCAATCGGCGCCAAAGAAAATGTGCTGCTGAGAGAAACGCTGAATGTGAAATGCAGGAACGAAAGCGGTCTGGCACTGGGCACGTCTGTGGAAATTTCGCTGACACGAATGTGTGAAAAATAGACTCTGAAATATTCCTCTTATAAACACAGGAGACCAGAAAGAAACCGTAGAAATTCGTACAAGAAAGCGAGAAAAATGCGAAGATGAGGTGCGAATGAGTGAAAAGATCCTGCATCACATTCTATAAATCCCTTTTTTATTGCAAATGTAATAGGTAGTACAATAATGCTCGAGAAGGAGAAGATGAAAAAAATGATTCGAATTTAATTGCCAATCAAAGTTCTCTAAAGAGAAAAAAAACATGGTAAAGAAGAATCTATTCTCGATTTCATACGAAAACTAACTGTTAAGGAAAAATGGCCCGTTTTACGAAAGTTACTCTAAAATTTCGGATTGCATACAACTTAACGTACGCCTTTCTCGCACTAATTAGGAGTGGTATTCTATATAAAAACTTCTTAGAAGTTAATTAAGTTCACCTGCAGAGCTAGACTGGTACCAATCTTTATTTCGCCTAACGTTTCGGCCTTCTTGCCTTCGTCAGAACCTGGAAAGTCGAGCCATTTGTAACCTACCCTCTCAAATACCCCATCTTCCTACACAGACACAATTCATAAGACTTCTATCAACTGTCATCATGTCAAGATTTCACGAAACCCGAACTTGGGCCTTGCTCAAAAAATTCCTAAATGAATTACGCGAATGAGGAGAACTTGTAGTAGTTACTTGAGCATGAATGAAGTAGTATTCAGTTGAACGTGAGATCCAGAATAAATCCTGCGAATTCGCTGAACGAAATGGGAAACTAAACTACATGCGGTGCAATGCTGCAACAAAGGGTATGCGCATGAACACCCTAATCTGCACGCCAAACACTTGCGGCACAAGCCACAAACCCGCCGACTGAACGGGGAGGGGACACCGTGGATGAGTGATGGGCGGAATCGCAGTTCTGTTAACGATGAGTCGAGGCTTCAAGTGGAAGTCATACTCCATCTTGGTGTTCTAGTCGTTTCGAAAATGACTCATATTTCTTACTGGGAGGGAGATAGCTGGTTCAAAGTGGACAAAATAGCAGTACATCAAATAGAATTTAAAAAATAATCGAAGCACTATCATATCGAACGACTAGGAGAAGACGCAATTGACATGCACACGGGCGTAACAATGTATGTAGGTGAAGTGAAAATCCGGGAAAGCTCGCTCCAGAGAAGGTCACTCGAAAAGTTAATTATGGGAAAGTATAATACAATGTCAAGATCCATACGAACGCGTTTTACCACCCGTTTGGACAGGTCAAGTCAGGAAACAGGAGGATGTGACGAAAACAAGAATGCTGGTACCAGTTAAATGTGCGGACACGCAGACAGCCGCAGTGTCACGTTGCGAGCCAGCGCGTGCTGCGAGTGTGTGCTAGAGGTCTTGAGTAGCAGTGGAGTCTTTTGTACTAGAGTAGCATCGCTGTAGGGAAAATACTAATAATTCATATGCTGTATGGGTGCGAGAGAGAAGAATGTACTGGACTCGACGTGGAACAATCTGCTTCACTTCATCACATCATCATTAGCCAGGTTTAGTTGTACGATTTCGCGAAAGTGTTTACTAGAGGTCTTGAGTATTCTATTCCAATGCAGATGTAGCACAAATGCGAACGAATGCCTTGGTAAACGCATTATTAGTCAAAAACGAGGGTTATAAATAAACTAACCGAATAGGTGACTAACTGTAGTAAATAAATAGATATTTCTAGTGTAATAAATAAGGAGAAGTGAAAAAATAAATAATGACGACAAATTGAGATATTAGAAGTGATGAACATGATCTTTGTTCTGAAGTTTCCTCAATCACCCGGATTATGCCGAGAAATGCATTCACGTGCTTAAAACAAATCAGAATTAACAGGTTTCCAGAGAGTGCTGCAGGTACTATCCGGTAAGGTAAGTAGCATCCTGTGATTCGCAGCCACGCTTGAATTTAACTCAGAATTATGAGTCACAGCAATACGGTAAGAGAGCACCATTCAAAAACAACTTGACAGACTGCGGCGATCAAGCTGGTCGTGTTACCAAAGATGTGTATTACTAATGTAATTTGGACTACGGATTCAGTAGACTAGCAATTCCAGGCATCAGATCCTATTCCTACGCCGTGGCAGTCAACGCTCTTGCGAAGGTGTTTTCAGACTTCTGAATCCAATTCTTGTGCAAATGACGAAATCGATGGAGAAGATGACGTCAAGCACAGGCTTCGACGTAAATGCATCATGCCTGAGAATCATCGCTTTAGGATGCATAGTGCTTTCTTTGCACTCCTTCTCCATGAGAGCTACAAACAGTGAAAAGGAAAACAAATATGTACAGTACCAGCGAGAAAGATATCATCTGAGGCCGATGATCCTGATCCTAGATTCTTATGATTCACACTTCGTTCTTCTTGTGTCCACTGAGATTGCGGTCGAGGCGTTGAATGGGGCTCATAGATAACATCAGCTCGCGCTTCAAGGACTTGTGGTCATTTCTCACGCCGTTACTGTACATTTCTCAAGTAAAAGTAATACCCGCTTACAACACCAAAACGAAGTGGAATACAATAAGATTTACCACTACTGCCTGATCACATCTGCATCAAAAATCCCAAGGACCAAAAAAATTCTTCTCAAAAATCGACTTTCGAGATTATTCGATGACCTCATCACGAGAATCATACTTAATTTGTGCTGTAAACCAGCGTTGTTAGACCTAAGGTAGGTACGCGACAGATATCGTCTCCTAGAATTGAAACCTTGCACAGGAGCTATTTGATAAGCCTTTCACGAATATTTGCATTAGATTTCGCATGATACTGCCATTTTTCACTTTCATGACAAAATTAGGACTTCCAACCAGTTTCTTACTGTGATTCTACCGCATGTATGTAAAAATGAAGAAACAAAGCTAAAAAAACAAGATAATTTTCTCTGTGAGCTCTTCGAATCCGCCGTTCACCTGGGAAGTTCGTTTGGAAGGATTTACTCCGAGATTTTTAGGACAATGAACTATATTTTGTACCAAAAAGCAAATTGTACTATAAAAACGCCAATTTCCCTCATATGAATTGTTTATTCATGCAGTAAATAAATAGGTTTTTTTTTTCATTTTCACGCCAAGTACGTATAAGCAGTTCGTGATACCCGCCCGGTCTAAGGATTTCTCCTCTTTTCTTGCGTCAGCAGGAACAAAATGAGGGGAAGCTGGGACACCCACATACATTCACATCTGTAAGTACACCGCTCCTCCACGTAATCTTTTACAAATCCAAGAAAAAGATGACTAACATTGGCAGATAAGTAGTAAGTGACGTCACAGCATTAAGCAAATATTACCCAGGATTGCCTTACTAACATCATCCAAATAATACTTCATTCACCAACGCGACTGAGTCACAGTCACAGTCACTGAGTTTGAACCATCCATAAGCCGATTTTAGTCTCGATATTGCTGTCTAGTTCGCCAAAATTGAGTTAGACATGGGTTGCTGAAGAGATGGGTGACCCCACTGGACGGGAATGAAATGTATAACAGCTCTAATATCAATTAAAACTTCTCAAGAAACAACGTTTACTCGTTTTTTTAGTTATTTTTTTAGTAACATTGTTTACTGTGATTTCAAATCACTGCCACCGGGACCCACTCATAGCCTGGGGCAACCCTCGATGTCTTCAAGAGAAGCTGAATTTATCATGTTCGATAGTTTTACAGGGATAATATGGCAGGATATTACAAGAGCAAAATATTATATAGAGCACCGGCACTTCGGCACGCAGATATGCCAGCTGAACCCGTGTAGAACCCACGAACTGCATAGTACGATATCACGATTGTAGGACAAATCTTTTCGTCGTTCTTGTGCCCCAAAGAAACAGTCAAAAGTCTTGAGTAGTCTATCGCTTGCATACGTTGCTCAAGTATATGTACAGTAAAGAAAACACAACGGATTTGAGGACTGATCTGCTCGGCTGATGTCGCGATGTTTTTCAGGAATTCTTTCTTTCGGGAGATAAAAGCGAGGATGTTGGCGCTCTCAAAACATTCAGCATGAGGAGGTGAACAGATTTCGCCTGGATTCGATCCAGAAATTCTTGACGCAATGGACAATAATTCTACAATTTGTCATTGTTGATTCAGAAGCACAGCAAGAATGGAAAGGAGGAAACAGGTTACCACTGCATATTTCTGGAGCAGGCACGTAGCACGAGAGGTAGTTTTTGCTCGAAATAATGCGGAAAATAATCACCTTAAAAATAGGTATCGCCGTAAGTACAAGAAACCAATATGTAGGGGGAAAATCCTCAGAGTAGTTTAGGGAAATCGATCAAGAGTACAACAAAAATTGAATACGTGCAAGAGTGCAGGCCGTGATCTTCCATAAAAATCCAGTCATCCAGCGCATGGCCTCTCGGCGATCGATAAAATGTGAGTGGCATATGCGTGTGAGTAAACGTGAGAAGGCCACAATCGATGTTATACTCGAACTCTTTCCGTGGCCGAAGCAATTAGTCCCGAGACGGAGGGATTAAGTCATCAGCAACTCGTCCCAGCTGATAGTGCCCCTTCGCGGTCGTCAGAAAACAGCTGAGGCCAGCAGTAGCCTGAGCCTAAGCCGGCTGCAGCTGTCTGGAAGAGAACTCGGAAGGGCACAGACCAGTGCAAGGAACTATCCGACACGACGTTCTTCCACGGACTCGCATGGTATCGATTTTGGTGGAGACGATGATGCAGAGGTGCACAGCGCCGAAGGACGACCACAAGTGGTGTACCCCTCATTCAATTCTGCGCCCAACCGAAACAAATCGCCTACTCTGCCATATGCCCTTGTCGCGGTCTTGAATAAACAGTAAGGAGTCGTAAAAACATTAAAAGTGGAAAAAGTAAGGGTATATTATAGAAGTGGAAACGTATTTGTTTATTTGATTGGACTCAATGGTGCTCCAGAAAAATATCACGGAAACTCAGAACTGAAAATCACAAAAATGTTAAATTCTCTTGTTCCTAAATCCTTCGCACGGACCTGTTCTCGTAGCGTTTCACAGGGCCGGTCTCCCACTACAGAAGGTAAAGAGGCCCTCAACTGAGAACGAACTGAACGCAAAATACGAGTGTAACTATACCAGGACTTGGATGAGCAACTTAGCAGAAACGACGAATCCGTTAGGGACCCTGGGCGGACAGAATGGGGGAGGGTCACGGAAAAGGGTTCACCGGCTTTCGCTGTCCTAAAGCGACGTTTGTTACCTGTGACTGCTTATAAAGATTTGAACTCATTAGCACGAGAATCTTTTCCATTGTTGGGTTGGGAATGCACATATTCTGGAGCGAAAATCAGAGTCATGAGTCACTAATCTACAAGCAAATTTTTGAACCAGAATTGAGACAGCGACAGAGCGCACGATAACGAATAGTAATCCATTAGTTAAAAAAAAACTTCTTAAAAGACTTCGAGTCCGAAATCTGTAAAGATGAGAAAGAAATACAAAGCGAGGAACAATAAGTTAAGTGGGAAATTCTGCTTGAGAGAAGTAAACCATGAGAGAGAATGAAAATGGTGACAAATAATGGAAAAGACTTTTCCGAGGCTCACCTCTACATTGTACTCCTAGCCACGGTAATTTGCTGACAATAAGCTTCAGATTAAGTGTGGGTGTTGGAGATTTATGCTCACAGATTTATGCTCACATCAGTACGAAATTTCATCCTAAGAACACTTTAACAAGAAAGCTGACTTCAGAGTTACTTGCATAAATGCATCCCTATACACAACTCCTACACCAACTTCGCTAAAAGGTAGGCTCAGAATGTAAATTTTTGTTACTTCTGTTCTATGATAAGAACTTCGTCAGAACAAAATGAAATGCAGACCAATTCATAACAGGGAAACCCCAGTAGGGGACTACCATCCGATAATGAAATCGGCTCTGGATTTCTGCCATGAACGCATTGATCAACACATCGACTTAGTTGTGGCAACGATATAGCGAATAATTCCTGAAACCCACTATTTGAATTTAAAATACAGTCGATTGTTTCACAAAATGATGAATGCCTTCAGCGCTGTTCCTGCTATGTAGCCTAATCTGAAATGCTCCGCACTGTGATGAAGCAAAGGGACAAGCAAAAAGAAAACAAATGTGGATCCCGAATGTTTTTTTAGAGGAATTTATTGCCTGGGATGCCTAGTTAGTTTCGCAACAAATGAGGATGTAAGGAGATTCATTTGCTATACATAGCTGGATGTCTACGCGAGTTGAACCATAAAAGAGAATGAATGGTTTTAATCTTACTAACCTGCTAATAATGACTTAAACGCTGACCTCCCCCTTGACTAATGCGAAAATCCACGGCAGTCAAATCTACAGACCCAAGGGTTTTCAATTTGGAGACAGATTTTGGTTCTAGACAGCCGTTTCAACAGCAGAAGCTGTTAGGAATTGAGGTTTCAGGCCCAAACGGAGCATGTCGATAACTCCGAATCAAGTAATAAATAATTTATGCAAGTTCTGGAATGGCCAGGTCGTTGCAACTATACTTGGAACCGGATAAAAATCGAATAATTTTCTTACTTTAATTTACACTTTAGAAAACAATTCACAGGTCTAGATATTCCAGGATGAGAAAGTCATCAAGCTCTTCTTCTCTTTCGTACAGCAATGCATTGGACTCTGACGTTGAAACATTCGAAATTTCCATTTATTCGAAATCGAATATTTTTGCTATCGAGTGAATATTTCGAATAAATGGAAATTTCCAATGTTTCAACATTAGAGACCAATGAATTGGCTATATGAGAGAGAAGAAGAGCTTTAGCCTTCCATATTCTCGAATGTCTGGATGTCGAAACTGTTTCCTAAAACGTCAATTAAAGAAACAAAACGATTCGGTTTTTATTCGGTCCCATGTATAGTTGCCACCCCAGCTTTTTCGAGGTGGATCTAGAATGACTGATAATGAGATGGCCGGATGAGAATGACAATAATGATGTCAATACTGATGCTTGGAGCCTGGTGATTTCCTTAACAGAAAAGAGCTGGGTCTGTTTTACTGCAATTCTCCAAGTAATGTGTTTTACATGCATCTAAGCGCAGTGCAAAGAACTATTGGACAAGTATCTGAGAGAATCTGTGTACTAATTCACTATTTTTGTCCCCTTGTCGCATTTTATTCTAACTTCTGCTCATAACTTCAGTGATTAAAATCCGTTGTTTCTCACGATTTCCTCACGCACAGACAAACTAAAATAAAAATTGAAATAAGCAAACAAATAAACAATGAACACCTGAATTTTCCACGAACGTGCAAAGGGCAGATGACGAGGACTCAGACTAATGAGTGGACTAAAAATATTCAGAAAACCCAAAAAAAAATAATCGGTTGACGAGTCCCAATATGCCGGAATTAGACGGTCACTTTCCCAGGCATGGAGTGATTATGCAAGCAATGAAGGGAAAATTATTGAAAATGCGTGTGATACACATCCGGATTTACACGGAGGCGAGTGACCCGTCGATGAAACCTCAGCTGGTGCTTGCAGAGCTGCTGCATTAACACCACCGCGCAGTGGAGAGGCGATCAATTCCGCAATGCTAACCCTATACGCCAAGAGGCAGCCCTCAAGCAGTTGAATGCCTGCTTAAAACTAACCTTAGCATGGATAAAACGTTTTCGAGAAGCTATGGAATATTCCCATGCACAGAACAAAAAAGAAAACTTGGGCCTCATTTCGTTGGCACACAAGTCAGAGCAGTTATAGTTTGCAGAATGAGCAGTACCGACGTCAAGAGGAATAACAAAAGGATAAAAATGTGCAGGTTGACGGGTGGTGTTAATCGAATGAACGCTGTTTGCATAGATGATCCAGCGATCGCCAAGGTGAATAAACAAATAAACGATAGCGCCTGTGGGAATCCCAGACAAAGGGCATGGAACACCCATCCATTCGATGCCAATGCTGTAGGCTCATGCGTTTCCTTCGCGCCGCTTAACACGCCCAGTTCGAGGTTGAGAAACCCAACCGCTCCACTGGAACGAGGTCAGTCAGAGGCATGCGAAACGCACGCAAAGGAGCAGTCAGCGACCAGTCACTCAATTTCGCGGCCACAATAAACGAGTGACAATCGCAAGGTCGCAGTCGTCACCGCGCGAACTGATTACGATCAAAATCGCATCCATTCCAAAATCGGCAATTAGGCAGTGGCGTTAATGGCCAAGAGTAGTAAATTACGCGGGAATGAAGGCACACCCATCAAACGGGTTTTTTCTCGCAAAGGGAAGTAAAAGGAGGAAAAAAACACCCAGAACGAAGCGAACTGATCCAGAGACTTTACTAGGGACTCAGTGATTTGCAAAATTCGTGAATGCAGGCAAACAAAGACAACAACTGTTTAGGAGGAAAAGGGTTGCGGGGTTTCAACAGGAAACCGCGACACCTCTTCTGTCCCAATATTGACTCTGGAGTGAGGGCGCCGATGTCCCTCTCAAGAGCCCGCAGTGAAACACGATATAGGCGGAGCGCGACGGTAACCGCTGAATGACGGACGCTACATTTTAAGGCATAAACATGGTGCAGAAAAAAATAGAAATGGCTGCAGAAAAACAATTCATTTCAGACAACGGATTATCCATAATAGAAAGGGGCAAGAATTCCTAGAAAGTACCTAGAGAGTACGCAACGTTAGGATGCGCAAAATATCAAAGTTGGTTTGCTAACCTCATTTCGCTTAATTATGCGTTAATGAATCCTCGCCAAGTTCGGTCGAAATCGGTGGGAAAGCAATTATTTTCGATCTGATCTCTATTTCGAATTCAACTTGAAATGTTAGCTGTTTCGGATACCCCCAATAACCTTCCTCGTTGTTCTGATGCTACGCAGTACACTAATTAAAACGGCAACATTGTTACCCCTCGGCAAAAGGCGAAAAAGACGCCCAAACGCGTCATGCTTCGTTTTTTTTTGTTGCCATACCTTAATGGTATCTGTGGTACCGTAGCTGGAGACTGCCTAATGGCCTTATCAAGCCCTTTCTTACAGAATTTCTTACAGAGGACTGCCGCATCACAACATCTACACGAAATGGCAGACATGGAGAAATTTTTAGACAACCGGTGGGCGCTGAACCGCTCGCCAGCAAAGTTATCGAAATTCGAGCCAGCTTTCGAAAGCAGATATTTGCCGACCGCCGCGGTGCAGAAAATGGGCCTTTGGGCAACTTGAACGCTTTTCCGGCACAGCGTCGGCGGCTTTTCAAAACACATAACAGCAATAGAGTTTCTACTGCTGCGGAACACGTGCTCGGAGTGGATTATCTAGCATGAATCCTAAAAAACAAAGGTTTTTTGAGGAAGTACTCTTCAACGGTTCTCCAACATCGAAGTCGTTACACAATAGCCAATGGAGTAGCTAGTGACGTTCTGACTAAATTCAAAAGTGCCTCTGACTCTCTGACTGTATTGCTCGTACATATTACAACTGCATAACCACATGGAATACCGAAAAGTGGAAGAGCGGCGTTTCTGAATTTCCATGTATGATTCGCTCCACGCACGGTATCAAATGGATCGCCCACAGCAATCCCAGAATAGTCCCTCTTTGCTTCTTTATTGACATTTACCTAGCGAGACCATGAACGTTGAAAAACTCTTCATGAGCTGACCTTCTACAGAGAAAAAGGTGAAGGGCATTTTTATCATCTTCAGCTTTCACGATACAACATGCTCCAAGCTAATGTTACGTATGTGTAAAGCGAATACACTGACTTCCGAGTCTTATTTTCGTTCATTATGATTATACAGTTCGGTCAAAACTCGCAAATTCGTGTTCTGAATAATTTTTTCCAAGAAACTAGTTCGACCTCTCAATTTTAGCTGCTTCTGATGTTTCTGTCTCTAAATTTGCGTCAGCACATTTGTTCGGTTTCAAGTTCGCCACCCCACATGTGTTTCAACTTTCCATCCTAAAGTGATATGAAATGTGTTACAGTAGTTTGTACTGACTTTGGCGTATCTCGCAGAAAATGCCCAGCTGTCACTAGCTTCGGATTCTCAGAGTTCAGCGACGGGACTTTTGATAAATTCATAGAAATTTCAGGAATATAACTGAGAAACAGTTTTTTCATACTTCGTGGCCATATCCAGTTTTATTCCCCGATATACAACGGATGACTACGAACGTCCTATGGGCCCTCACTGCACACTGAAAAATTGCAAATTTACAGAAAACGGGTAGCCGGCAACAAACAACCGACAATCTAGCGCTTCTTAACAGATTATCAAACAGGGGGAAAAGCTTCACGACTCTTGTTCACAGCAAAAACAATGGAATTTATTTCATTTGTTGAGATTTTTGATTTTTCAAGTTAAAAATTGAGGACCTGATTTTCTTCCTTTCCTTCACTCAGTTCCTTTCGTATTTCCCCTTAAATCACGTGGGATAGGAACGGTTGAAAATGTTTTTCCTGGTGTCCATTACTTCTCAGACTGCTTGCGAATACGAATGAGTACCTGCATAACACCTGGATACATTTGCACTCTATTCTTGCGCCCACATCCAAAATTTTTGAAACGTTAATGATCCTGCCGGAAAAGGTATGCTAATTTGTTGTTCCATAGTGCACATGAAGTACAAAGTTTGCTATGGGTTGGGTTTTATCATTAGACCACTATTCTACCATTAGTGGGGATTCCTTGAACCCCTTATGTGTCAGTTAGCAATAATACGATCATTTCCTAATTTGCTTCAAAGTTTGCGAGCTACTTGCGCACCATCAAATGCAGGGATGGTTAGTTGCGATCCCTAAAGTAAGATACAGAAAGTTGAGGAGAAAATCCCCGTAAGGATCATGAGGTTTGAAGAGTCATGATTTCTGCAGTTTTCCGGGAAATTTTGCAGTTTTCGGAAGAATCGCTACAAATTTTATTTCTATGTTCTGTGGTTCAGGTTTTTGGGCGAGTTCAAGTAGTGCATTTCTTCAGCAAATGATACATAATGGAATGCAATACACATAATTTGTGACCTTTATGATTCCAGGAACAAAACAAATCGCAACAAACAATTCAAATAATCTAACTCTTCAACAACAACGCTACGAATGGAGCAACAACTGTAAAATGGAAGAAACAACACGGACGTTGATCGAATTCCCAAGACACTGATACATCTGTCTATCCGATACACCCGGAGGAGCTTCAAAATCTTTTGGAAAGCACATCAAGTTCGCCACTTCTCTTGGAGAAAGTCGTCGCAGAGTTCCAACCAAGTCATCTGGATTATCCAGAACTGCATGCGTCAGTCGATTATCACTTACAAAATCAGGCCTGTAAGTGGATTTAACGAAAATCATGGGGACGCGAAGACAAAACGGAAATGGTCTATACCTGTCACAAAAGTAGGACCCACATCCAGAAATATAGCTCCCATAGGACTTCGTAAAACAAGCAGATCTCGTGGAACATGGAAGAATGATGTCCAAGGCACGCCCATGCCGTTGGATCACATCCTTATCTAAGAACAGTGAGGGAGTGCGCAAAGTTCCATCTACGAAGCTGCTGATCTCCTCTATTTCCACGGAATTTTCTTGTGGAAAACATCTTGAAATTTCTTCAGCCATTTCTCCGAGTGGAAATCGCGTAGACGCAATAAGATAGTATCGAGGACGTGAATTTGGGACACCAAACTGCAGAGGCGAAAGTATGCATTCCTAAACGAAGGGCTCCGTTATGGAATGAGAAACATCAAATGCACAACGTCAGCAATTATTGGTAGGATTCCCAAAGAAAATGTCTCTAGATTTGCTCGTTGAAAACCAAGACGTATGCTGCACCTCGCCAAAGTCACCTTCGTTCCATAGTTGAGATTGTGGAGTGTAGCGATGACGGCATCATGAGCAGAAGAATCTTCAAATCCAACAACATTCTCAAGAAGAACGAAAGATGGTCGATTTTTCATCTCTTTTAGTTTTTCCATTAGCATCATTAGCGAATCACAACGATGGTCGTCTATACCTCTCCGGAGCCCTTTCCTGAAAAGAAATTGTTATGGAAACGAGAACAGCACTTGACAAGTGTGAGCATAATGAAGGCGAAGCTAATTAAGAAAGCAGTGAGAAGAAATAAATTAAAGACGCGAATTGTTCGAGTAGAACAAAAATTCACTATGTACTCTAAGCCTGCAATGAAACCTGCTCATGATTCCTTCATGAAATTGTTAGATTAGGTTGTTAGAAGGAAAATACCTTGATAAAAACCAGCAAGCTTCCTTCCCAGTAAATCTAAGAATACGGGGCCGTTCGAAAAGTTTCCGGAATCAGAACCAAGGAGTTGTTCTTTTCCAAAAATTTCATTGCAACTCTGTTTGAGAGTCGTTTACATGGACTGACTGTGAATTTCAAATCGATCTAACGAAGTCTCTGCTTTTGACGAGGGAGTCGAGTCAAGCAACTACTAACGAGAGAAGTGCTGGATTTAAGTGGTCATTAATTTTTCGAACTGGAAGAGAAAGCCCCAAGTTGAAGGCAGCACTCACGGAAAGGTTTGGGTGGAAGATTCCGCGGTACATCGGGGTTTTTAGGGACGAAACTCTTTTGTCCACAGCGGCAGATATGTCCACGGTAGTATCTTCGCAAGCAGGCGGCCATTCAAGGTGTTCAACTTACTGTTGCGATTGTCCAGCGGCCGATTACATGGTAAGCGACATTTCAGAAGTGAGAATTTCCGTGAGTGCTGCCTTTAACCGAACCACTTGGATGCTGATTTTGGAGGATCATCACCTTCATTTTTTCGGCGATAGTTCCTGAGTTCTGAAAACCAGGTGAAGCTGAACACGTGCAAACACTAGTTCATGTGCAAAATGTGAAGGAAAGGGACCACACTAGAAAAAGTGAATAAAATCGTTGACAAGGATTTGACAGATAGAATACGATGCGTGCTACATGAGGGAATCCAGCGCACCTATTACTAGTCATTGGTTTTTATTTAATCGTCGAACGAATTTAGAGAAAAATGTTTTCAACAATGAGTGCCGCATCTGTTTAATTCCGAACAAAAACGCAATCAGCATGGAAATCAAAATATTATTTTGAATGCTTGAGTTAGATTTCAAATCGAAACTGTGATGCATTTTGGAGAACAGATCAAGCGCTACACTTTAGTCACAAAAGATGCAATGAAAACAGTAGATTGGATACGAAGAATGGATTCTGAGGAAGAAAGTGCCGTTCACTGAGGTGGGAAAGGTGTCGACGTTTGTTTTTGGGAGTTCCAAGGTTCTGATGGAAAGGCCATTGAAACTGAATATTAGGCGAGATTTTTAGAAGCTTTCGCTGCGGTAAGCCGTGCGACCGCGCAGATTTGAACAGGGAAAAAGAATTGTCGCTCCACTTCAGCATGTCCGCTCAAGCAGGTGTTATGGCTCATCAAAGAACTTGTAATAATGAAATCCAAAACTCCACCTCATTTACTGATATTTTCCTATTGGCTCCCTTGTACCTGTATCTATCCTAGAATCTTAACAGCTTCCCGTCAAGGACAAGATTCCGATCAAGAGACGAGCTAATCGTGGCCCTCTCCCGTTATTCTGAGTGCTTCAGAGAAATTCATTCTAGATAGAGAATGAAAAATTAAAAACAGATCGGACCACGTGTGCTGAGCTTCGAGGGGATTGGGTTATAAAATAAAATATTGGGTACATTATATTTGTTTTGTTTTTATTGTCATTCCGGTAACTTTTCAAACCGCCCTCTTAAGCCAAGAGAAAGGTCCAAAAAGCTGGGTTCAACTAATCAATTTAAGAGCTCCTTCATCACCACGTAGATGTTAATACACTATGTACGTACTACCTTTATTTGTTTATTTATTTATTTACAGGAAGTATTACTGAATAGTAGCTTGATGCGAGTCCACATGATGGCAGATCTCCACGCAGTCTTTGTACATCTAAACTTCAAGGGAATAACGACGATTCCAATGGAATTTGTGGAGGAAAACAACTCAGAGCGAGGAATCATTCCTCTTCTGATTTGCAGCTTGGAACTGTCAGCATCACCGGAGATCTGGTAGACAAGAGGGAGAATAGGCAAGTATACTTTGGGAACAAAGCTTTATGAGGGTGTGCCAAGTGCAATGGACACTGGGTTAGAGTACGAAGCTTTTGGATCCTTGTCTCTGGATGCAAAAACACCATCTACCAATCCCTTCTCAGCCGCTGAAAACGAAGGCTGATCGAACTTTACAGGAAAAATAGTGAAAGGGAAATATTATATGTAGATCGAACTTGATCGCTTTTTTAATTTTCATGGAAATTCCCCCGAAGTAAACTCGATATCACGCCTCTCAGTCCCATTAATCTCAGGAGCCCGGAAGCGTCATTATTCAAGTCCATGGGTATAATTACTTGTGGTAAAGTTGGGCAAAGATAGCGCTATTTATGAGTAAACATGCTGATGGATGAAAGGGAAGGGTAAATCTGGGCACGTTAACCCATGACCTATTTGCTATAGGTAATTTCAACTAAACACTCCAGCACAAACATTTTTGACGGTCACAGAGCAAATAAATCCGCTTTTCACATTTAACTCATGAAGAATCGAAACCTGACGACCTCATTTGTTTCACTGCGGAGAATCTGTAGATCCTACAGTTTATGTTTCGTCTCTGCAATTTCTCGGTTTTTTTTTCTGATTTCTTTTTTCCTTCCCCCAAGCCAAATTCTGTTTTGCAGTAATAAACGTGAAATATGTAAAAAGTACTACATACTTGGTGAATGGCTGGCAAGGAGGACTCATCATCCACAAGTCAGCTTGGAGTTTATCCAATATATTCACAGATAAAGCCTGAAAAAAAGTACACTAATTCAACTACGTAGCAGCATTCTTTAAAAAATGACAATTGAAGTTCTTGAATTGTTAGGTGAGTGCAGAAGTTCTGTGGCAGTCGAATCTATTATAATTCTTTGAACAGTCATAACTCGACTCAAAACGAAGACCTTCCCGTCCAAAAGAAGCATGACGTGACATTAGCATCGCAACGCAAGTAAACCTAATCCAGAAGCACGAAAAGTAACACACTCGCGCAACCGATGGACGCCATTCTCAAGTAGGATCTGATGATTAAAAATTTTACCGCGCTTGTAGAACTTTAGGTGATCGAATGGGCGGTGATTTGTGGTTGTGAGACAAATCTGGAGAATACGGATAGCAGGCCACAGCTCGACGCCTTACTCCTTGAAGTTAATTTTCTGCACTCTCGATACTTTTATGGATTGCGCATAACTTATGGTGAAGATACGCCCTCTTCGTTTCCTTGGACCAGCACTATGTATTTTTATCGACTTATCCTTCACCACTCCAAACAAGTGATAGTAAATGATGAAGGGCTATTATTTGTGCCGCTTTCTAGCAAGTTAGTGGGGAATGGATGGATCTAGCGGATGCCAACAAAACAGTGATCAACATATTATCCTTGCTCAGGGTTGAAGAACGATTTCACCAATTTTCGGAAAGCTCACTGGAGCTAGACATTGGGTTACATTTGTCTGGTGAAGGCAGGGTCCTGCCATTTCCAAAAGTACTAACAATAGGTCCAAGAAACTGATAGAATATCTCAGCGTCTAGGTTATACGTACTCGCAGACGCCGATGGTGCTCCTCTTCGCTGCGGAACCCGGGTGTCCAACTAATTCACCTTACCGACTCCATTTGATTTGGAGTAATTTTGAAAACGAGTGGCTAATTTCCACACCAACCCTAATCCGTTTGCTCCGGATCGATTCATCGAGCCCTTTCAGGACTATCACTTCCAAGGTCGGACGCTGCAATAATGTCGTCGATTGATTTCGTTGTCCGAATTTATAATCCTTGAGCAGGATTTCTCCAAGCACTTTTTTGTCCAGGACCTTACAACCATGTCCGAATCACAGCAATGTTGTGATGTAAGGCCCATATGAAAGTGGTTGGGGTGCCCGTTGTTTCAGACTACTAAGCGACCGTCACAGGACAACGCAATCTCAAGAAGCAAATCGAAGTTTAACAAGGAAGTCATTGTCAACTGTCCAAAACTTCTGCACAAGCCTAATAACAGAAATATATAGTACCTGTATATTGTTTTGTAGTAACTTTGTTTTCGGAAAGTTGTGGGAATATATTTTGTTGGCGGTAGTATTAATGTCACACGCAGCGAGCACGCATGAGTCTTGTAACGCATCTGGAATAGTGCTTTTAGTGGAATAGCTAATAGTAGTCTCGTTAAAGCAATAATACTGAGTGCAGGGTATGGATTCATGAACTATGAGTCTTTATACAATATTTCTTCTGTCTTAATTTACACTAGGTGCGCGCGTCAGTCGCGCGCACCCATTCGCCGAGGATTTCCCATGAAGACCTGTCAGCGCGGCATGAACATTCTCGCTGGAAAAATCTGTGGCCAACTCGAGGCCGCAAACATGTGTGTATGGGCTGTGTCGATGCTGCTACTGGGTCTATCCTTAATCATATGGATTATCACGTATCAAGTATAAATGATGCTCATATGTAGTAACATTTAAAAAGCGCGCCTTTCACTGAACTGCATTGGAGAACGTAAACTGACAGAGATGCAAACCAAACTTTCCTTACCTCTGAGAGCATAATGCATCCCACCAATTCCAGAATAGAATTCGATAGCGGTCAATGTCATTATTAGCAAAACAGAGAATCTAGAAGCGCACAGTGAACGTCGAGCAATATGCAGCCAGCGAAAGTGTAAGGATTCGCGACTGGACGAAGATCAAGATGGATTCACAGATGTCGCAATGAAGTCATCATGAAATTGAATTCGGGACATGAAACACATTATAATGACCAGAGTGAGATGGATTTAGCGCCGCAATAGCGTTGATGTTGGGGAATTTTCCAGGAAACGGAAGTAGGTTGCGAGGGTGTTGTTAATATGTTACTACTTAGTGATCTCCAATCCTTAAGATTTGACGATGGATGGTATCTTAAACTTTAATTCTTAAAGTCCTGAATTCTCCACAGGAGACAATTTGCTGTGTTGAAAAATCCTCCAAAATCGATGTCTTGTCAAATGACGTCACTTTTGTCCAGCTGCAGAAGTAATATTTGTGTTCAGCACGTGAAGCCATTGCACAGATTTTCAGAAGATTTAAGGGAATCTGCCATCATAAGTGGTCCCGCTTTAAAAGCGTATTACTTCCCTTTCATTCATTAAAATTTTCGAATCTTATTTTTTTCAGACGACTTGGCTGGGTATCTAAATGGAAATCATGGTTCGCACATTTGAGCAGGTTACCTGATAATGGTTGAAGGCTAACGAAAAGCCATATTCTGAGGAGATGCAGATGATTCATAGACGTATGGGAGAGAAACGAACAGATGTATTTTCCCTAAGCATTGAAGGAAAGTGAAGGAAGACCTAGTTCAGGTTGGAAAAGACGGTGGATGAGCTACAGTGGACGTCAATGACGGTGGCCCATCCACGGCCTCGAGAAGGACGCAACGCGAAAGCTCTGCGCGCGCCAGGATCAGTGTCCTCCGCTGCCGGGATGCTATTTCTAGTCGCTTTCTCCCCAATTTGATCAAAAATCCTGAAAATCGGATGGAAAGCTACAAGATATAGCATAACAGCAGCAGAAAACATCGTTCGCGACGCACGCGGCGCGGTAGCGCGATGTACTTCTCGAGGCCGCAGATGGGCCACCGCCATTGACGTCCATTGTACATATGTATTATTGGGGAAGATAGTTGGAGAGACGCCAGAAAGGAAAAGGGCGCAGAGAAGGTGCGCAGGAATGTGAAAGGATGACGAGAAAGTCACTGGATTTGCAGGAGTACTCAGCTAACGTCGCGTTTGAAGCAGACTATAAAATAACAGGGCGTTTTCAGGTTGGTTCTAAGGCTGCCAGTATACTCCTTCACGAGCATAGCACCTAGCATCGCTGTCGCCGTGGCAACTCCAATTTTTGATAAATGTGGACTGTGGACGGTCCGAAGTTAGCGACTGATCGTCACGACAAGCCCACAATCAATATGTATCAAAAATTAAGTCGCCAATCTTTGGCGATGCTACTAGATGCTATACTCCTCGAGGAGTATACCGGCACCTAAAGTGGTTTTTACAGTTTTCTGCGCCCTATGCTTAAGCATGGGCGGCGTCAACGCCGAGCGACCGCGCGCAGATGCGGCTCGGATGCAGAAATGCGTCCTGATCCGCTAGTAGCGGCCGGCGTATGGAGTGCGTGCGCTTGAACTCGACGCGCATTTTTGCTGTCTTGTGCCTTTCGGTTCCGGGACAAAATTCGATCTCCTGGATAATGGGGCTGGTTATCATCGTCGGGACAAAATCCGGTCTCCCGTCGGAGCTCGCGGGACAAAATCGGGATGTTGCGGGACGAAAACGCGCAGTTTTCGATGACTACCGCTCACACTCGAGTGGGAGTCATGATTTTGTCAGGCGGGACTCGCGCCCGAATGTCTGAGGATAGACTGTACAGTGAGCATTTGTGGAGATGCGATTTTCGCGTGTACGCCGAACACGCGCTGTGGCCGACCCGCTCGCGCAGGAATCGCTGCCGTAATAGCAAAACATAGGGTCTTCTTGACAATTTTCCATCCTTCCAAGAAAAAAAAAATAAACTAGTTCTCAAGAAAACCATATGGTTTGCTGTTTCGGAATCCAGCGCAAGCTACGTTTTCGTTCCAAGCGTTTTCCGAGGCCGCGGAAAACGCATTTTCGGGGCTCACTGAAGGCATAGCGTGTTTCACTGGGGGAAACAGTTGCGGAGATATTAAGGAAAGCGAAAACGGGAGAAATAGTTCCGTATTCTTATGCAGTGGAGAAATGCAGATTATAAGCACAAAAACTCGACTAGTGTCTCTTTGGAACGGACTATTTGGGCGCTGGCGCCAGAGAAGTGGGCTATGCCTGGGTTTGAAGCAAATTTTCAGTGAATTTTACGGTGACTCAGGCGAATCATCGCTACTTCACAACACACGCTACGAAAAGGCCACAACATTTCAGGGTCTTCTTTAGCATACCAGAAAGGAAATCAATAAAATGAATGAAGACAGAGGAGGTCAGTAAAAAAAAAGTAAGGTTAACGTACGAATGTAACAGTGCTGGTGGACGAACTGAACAAAAATCGAAGGGAGAACGAAGCAGCATCAACTGTCAGTCATGTGCAAACTGTTTTATAAACCGCTTTGTTCAAAACGAAGAAAAGCAATTAGCAAAACAATATAGTCTGTCCGGGACGACGAGTCCGCCCACGCACGCGGGGATCGAAGAGGCGGCGCGGCTGGGTCTGACGTTGTTGGCTGCGACGTCGTCCACATCACAGCTAAATCATTGGTCAGTACCATGAAGATAACGATGAAACGTGATACGCAGATCAGGGATGATGACGTGGAGCGCTGGCAAACGTGGCAGCTTCTTGACCCCGCGTGCGTGGGCGGACTCGACGTTCCGGACAGACTACACCTGAACAGCTGGCGGTTGGAACGCGGTCGCATTGCGTCTCTGCAGCCGGAGTGTACTCTCCAAATGCAATGGAGTATTGATGCCACAAAACTCCAAGTACATCTTTTTCAAAAATTCTTGCCTCACGCTGAATCGTCCGTCAGCTTACCCACGCCACACCACGTATGATAATGCACAGGTGATGAGGCGCTGCTTAGCAGATGGGCGGTGAAGCATGAGGCAAGTATTTTTGAGGAGGACTGTATTTGTGCAAATGTTAACCCATGTCAAAGTCAGGCCCCAGCACGAGCCTTCCGTAGGGTCGGAACAAAAACGAAGCCTGCTTTGAAAAAGCCAAATTTAACGAAGTCCCCTTTGGATAACGAGACATTGAGGAGAATTCAAATTGACGCGTTTTTCACGGATATCTAAGGATACTAGTATAAAGTTCTCTCAAAATACGTCGACAAGCGCATAAAAGTGTGCAGGACAAAAACGACGTTAGTTATAGGAAATGTTTCTAAAGAAAAAAGTACAGAAATACAGAGTTTAGAGAAAACTTTCATAAAAGTTGGTGGTAATAAATCTAGGAGGGAGAAGTGAGAATTCTGAATTCCTCTACAAGCAATGCCACCACTGATGACATAAGTGGGAGGCAGCTTAAATAGAAAAACAGCTTTTGAATGAATAGCAAGGAAGAAGACGACATAATACATCAAAGATCCACTGGAAGACGTGCAGAAACACGCTGGGCTGATTTGAATGGGGCTGCTGCACTGATTTGAATGCAAATGAAACGCGAGCTGTCTTATTGTCCGTCGGCGCATCGTAGGGTATAAAAAAGTTTACCTTTTTTGGGCTATATCTCTGCTAAAAGGATATGATATGGGACATACTAAGGTGCGTATGAAAGCACGAGATTAGTGGTATAAGTGTATGAAAAATCCACCGAAACTATTGTGCCTGAATAGAAAATCTATGCTTCTGAAGTGCCACGAAAGGCTCAGCCCTTCGTGGCTGCGGGTCCAGCCCTTCGCACGAAGGGCTGGACCATTTAATGAGCATACAATTTTTTCATTCACATAGGTTTGGGGAACCATTTCAAACACTTATTGTGCACGCTGAGACACATTTTTGCCCAAAATTTGAAGTGAATCCGTGAAGTCTGGACTTAGTTACCTAACACAGCTTTTTTACTTTGCAAATGTTTGGAATGTCTTTTCCAAGAACTCCAAGTATTCCCTTTGTTCTTGTTTCACCGAAGATTCCAAATCAATCCGTGCAGTTTCAGCAGCGCAGCAGTGCCTCGTTTCCTCCGGGTAGTGGGAACCTATGAATGATCTGCTCCAATCGAACTTTTTCGTCCTCACTCGCCGTTATTGCGCAGCTGGAAGTACCAGGAGTCGTTTCCTCGAGCTTTTTTCCTCCTCGCTTTATCAACGCATTGCACATCTTGGGACCCACAAAGACCCAATTTTTTTCGGGGCTCAGATTCGGACCCTGTACGGAGCCCCCTTTGATTTTTGCCCTCTTCACGAAGCCCAGCTTGCCTCCGGGACAGCCGTGCTGGGGCCTGGTCAAAGTAAGGTGATAAGTGGAGAAAAATTGTCGTTAATTATGTGAAGGCGTCTGCGATTACACTCTCAGTCTAAAAGAGCAACAGAAAAGTGAACAGATGGTGGTTTTGTTTTACGTTCTATGGTAGAAAATGCTGCGCAAAGGTATACAGCGTATGCCGAAACTAAATCAGCGGTCATGGTTGTGCTTTTACGTTTGCGCAGCACCTTGTGGAGTACCGCTGGAAAACAGAGCAGTCTTGCTAGAAGAGGTGTACTAACAAGCAGATAACTTGATTGGGTTTTCATGGTTCTTCCTGTTAACTCACCTCCGATGAGCGGGGAGAAGAACTCTCATCTCTAACTGCTGCATACCAGACAACGATTGCTATTTCCTCTGCTTTGGTCCTTTTTCTAATTCACCACGGTGTTCCTGGTAGTTGCCATAGGTTTTTCTCCCTGTGTAGACCCTGTGTTAACGTTTCTGCACCGGTCCTGCCACATCATTTCACCATAAACCCACCCTTCTCCGAAAAGCAGACCAGGAAACCCCCTTTCCCTTTTTACACGACAGCTGTGATGATTCGTGTGCGTACACATGACACACTCAATTTGACGGCTTTGATTAGGTCCTGTGGCGAAATTCGACCCGTTGTCTTAATCAATACGTTCTCATTGGCAAGCACATGCTGAAAAATTATGTGCATTTGGTCCAGATTGGTTCATAATCGCACTCTTCGCACCTTAACTGAATGGTTAAGAACCTCCTCTTTCTTTTCTTTTGCGCACCGTAAATGATTTTTCGTCATCTCGCAACTATCTGTTGATTTTCGATGCAGTTTTGGCAGCAAAAGAAGTCTTTTGATGGATTTCTTTATTCATTGTATTCGGTATTACAGGCTACATTTTATTGCTGTATTCTAAATGTGAATGTGAGGAGGTGATTTCTGGCTATGACGGCTTCTTCGGAAAACGTCAAATTTCTGCAACTTCGTAGTGGCGACCGTGTCAATGTGAATTCGTTCTGCAACGTTATTCATTCGGATGATGGAAAGCTTCCAACGGATCAAAAGTCCGCTGCGGTGCTGGAGTCTTATAGGGAGGTTAGTTCCCGCCACTTATTTCTGTATCTTTTTTTTCTCTTTCTTTACCTTCTTTGACTCGTTGTTTGGTATCACTGGAGAGCACGACAAGCGACCATCTGCTCCTTTTTAATTTTCGGGTCGCTTGTGTTCAATTCTCCATCATTGCTGAAATACACGAAATTTTGCCCTCAAGTTTTTCCTTTGTTTGGAGGTGGGGAAGGGGGAGGGTGCGATGAAATTGATACTAAAGCGCTGATTCCGTTTCCGTCTTTGTTTTTCATTTTAAAAAACTTACGCACATTTTTTCCTCTATTTTTTAGCATTTTTATGCCTAAATGAGACCTCATTTTTATGTATTGGCTGGAAAGGTGACCTATCACCTTTTCTTATGTGCTTCTCTAGCTTTTCGTTGAACAGTGACGTTTAATGTACCTTTCTATGGTCTGCAATCCCAGCAGGATGGTGCTAAGATTACAGGGATTCGTTCTTTTTTTCAAGAATTTCTTCTCCAATTAGGTTTTTGTGATTTCTCGTGTGACTGCGCAGATTAGACCCTCATTTTCTTTCTATGTTTTTTAGATCAGTATCAAGTGGGCATTATGCTTCGCACTTCTTGATGAAGGTGGCTATTGATTTAAAACACCCTGCTGGTTTCACTAGAAACACTATGGTAGAGTGCAGCGACAACACTTCACCCGTGAACTTCTGGAAAAAAATCTTTCAAATCCTACGCGAGGCGGTTTCTCATTTGACTCTATACCCGCTATCTTAAATACGTGACATATTTGCTGCTATTTCGTTACAGAAAATACTTTCTGCCCTCAATTATTCTGAATTTTTTTTTACAAAAGTTGAATTCATTGTTCCCTCTTACACTGAATATTCTTTGACTTGTAATGTACATGATAGGTGATCTTTGGCAAGTAGAAGCTGTCAGTGGTTTTTTTCCACGCTGTAGAGATGTGTGATGAGATAAAAATATTGCAGCACTTCAAGACCACCGACGTTTCCGTCCCCGCCGTTGAATTCAAAACAGTGGATTCTCTTATCGCTGATCTTCCTGCTCGAAGTTACCCTGAGGAATTCGTCAAGTTTGTGGAGAAAACGAAATCGGACTACGATCAAATGGTGGAGTACGATTGTGACGAAGAGGTTTCTTTTTAATTGTGTAGTCATTTATTAGGTAATGACTTGGACTTCTGATATTCAGGATTACCTCTGGATAAAAAATGTTAACAAAGCTCGGAAGAAAAACAAAGAAAAGCCCATCACTCCGGAATTAATGGAGGAAGTGATGGATAGGCTCGAAAAGGAGAGCTGCTTCGAAGTGGTGAGTTCATATGTTCTTGAATAGTTCTCTTCATTTCCGCCTTCTTACGAAAGCGTTTGGAAGCGCTGGCCTTGCCTGTGATGGTTTTTTTTTTCTTCACACATCTATATAATTTATTTCCGCATCGTGAAGTAATCGTCCAGGCTAATATATATTCGTTGCTTTTTGATCCGAATCTGGACTTTAACTTTTCATTCTACTCTTTTTTGGAAATCCGTGGCATGATCGCTACGTTCTTTCGGTCCGATGTTTGATTAATTTAACTACTTTCCAGAAACACATTTATAGTCATAGCAGTCCGTTATAGACTTAATTACAGACAGAATTTGTTATTATTTCCCTCTTCTTGTGTTTATATATGGACAACAAAGTCATGCCATCATTCTGCCAACCTTTGTGTTCGATGTTTCTTAACCTATTTATACTTGTGCACTTTCTGGCAATGTGGTGTGCGAAGTTATTCCAACACACCTGTTACAACGTTTATGTGACACTTTTGCTGGGAAGGGAAGATTGATAAAGAGTTCAGAATACGTTATTACATTGTTGGGAGTCGCTAAGGCCAGTACAAGTTTGTGACCGTCAAGGTTGTAAAGTTTCCCTCGATGTTATCCCTGATTTCAAATCTTAATGTTCAGGTGAAGGGGTCTCCTTCAGTGATGCCAGGATCCTCTATGGATGGTGATGATGTCTGCTGTGTCTGCGGCGACGGCGATGTGAATAATGTTAATCAAATAATCTATTGTGACATGTGCAACATAGCTGTTCACCAAGTGAGTTTTAGTTCGATTCTCTATTACTTGTAGTAGCTGTTCAAGCGTTTTGCATTTCATAGCCGTTCATTTCTATATCCTCTGTTTTTTTTTTTGTTTACGGTGAAGTTTTGTTTGTATTTATTGTTTATACAGGATTTTTGGGGACCATTCCAATATTCAGGATTGTTACGGTGTGCCGTATATTCCTGAGGGACAGTGGTTGTGCCGTCGATGTAAGCTATCGCCATCAACCCAGGTGGAGTGCTGTTTGTGTCCCAACACTAGTGGAGCTTTCAAACAGACAAGCGACGGCCGTTGGGCACATGTCATTTGCGCCATTTGGCTCAATGAGGTAATTCTTTCAGTTTGGGTGAACAAGTTTCTTTCCACTATATAGAAAGCCGAGTTGAAGCGATATTTGCGCTCACTGGAAATCGTGAGTCAAAAGAAATGCTGATATGTTTTTCACGTTTATGCTCTTCATGTAGAACACATGCATGTTCCGTGCATGAACGTGGAGGAATGACTGTAAAACGTCCATCTTGTACTGTTAAAGATGCATCGTTGAGCTTTGGTGCATAGCTGGAATAGTGGGGAGACAGCTTTCGCAAAAGTGAAGGTTGTCGTGAGAATGATCTCTCATACAGGTGAGGGCATGAGGACGAGGGGGGGTCTTTACCTCTTAGCCTTCAGTAAATGTAAATTTAATGGCTTTATCTATTTACTCATTTTTATCTATTTATATTAAATTTTTTTAAAATTTCATGTTATGTTCATGACCTCGTTTGAGGCATCTAAACGTAAAACGAATAGAATTTCGATACATGTTGCATGAGCTGTGAAATAGTGTACAACATGTGTTCGCAAGTTTGTTCCTGGAATGGGTCTATTTCCTGCCGAAGTACTGGAGAATGGAAAAGCAGGGTTCGCTTAGGAGGCCGTCATGGACTAAAGGATGAGGATGAAAAAAAAGTACGGTCCTACGGTTATGGGGTAAGGTTTGCTCTTTGTGGCAGTGCAGAGCAGAAGTCCCGAGATGACCTTCATCCCCTGCCATTTTCGCCAAACTTGACGAACTTTTCGTAACATTGATTTTTGTCTCCCTGTCATCGGCTCCGGGAACAAGCATACACTGATCTGAAGCATTTTTTCTATTCTCTTTAGACAAGAAATAAATATGTATTCAGGAAGTGCTAGCCAAAAAGTAAGCCCTTTCTAAATATAAAAACTCTCGAACATGGAAGAGCCAAAACTCATGTTTTCTATTATGTTCTAAAAAAAACTAGGTAAAGCTCAAATGAGATCAGAGAACTCTTCTTCTTATTTGTAGCTGAAACATTGCCACTTCTATCTTTGAACGAATTTGGAAGCATGCTATAATGGCCTTCTTTCTTTGCTAGCTTTTTTTCCGTGTAGCACTTGTCCTGTACATCCTGAGGTGAAGCTACGAGTAAGATTATCACCGGGGTCTTAATTGGAATCGCTTAGAAGTTCTCATCTTTTTTTCTGGGTTAGGGGGGATGGAGGTGGTTGCATGGAAATCAATCCAGCTATCTAAACCTGAGTATAGCACTCCAGGTTTTTTTTCTCTCATTCGATGAAGAGGAAAGGAAACTTTTCACGTTCGGAGCAATATCGCCTTGTTGCTATTGTTTCTTGTTGCTGAGTTTAACAGTAGAACAGACTCGGACACTTTATCACGGTGTTACCAGTCGCCGTTTGTAAACTGGTCTTTCTCGATCGTGCAAGTTTGGTAGCATTGCTGATATCACTTGTTCATATGAGGGCGCAATATTGAGGCAATGAAATTGTGCAGAAACGTAGTAAATACAAAATTTGACTTTCCAGGTGCACTTCGGGAACACCGTTTTCTTAGAGCCGATTGAAGGTGTTGATGCCTCTCTGGAGCGACGGTGCAAATTGAAGTGTTTAGTGTGCAGGTAGGAGAATCTTATCTTCATTGTCATGATTACATAGTGCTTTTTTTTGGGAAACTCTAGCCATTATAAAAGTCAAAAAGCTGGACGTTAATCAGTCCTATTCGTGGGTTGCATTGCGCATTCGACTCAACCACTATATTGGTGTTTTTTTTTCTAGGAAAAAGATGGGTGCTTGTCTACAGTGTTCAACTAGGAGCTGTCTGAAAGCTTTTCACGTCACTTGTGCTCAACAGTCAGGAATGGCGATGCAGATTCAGACGAATCCGGATCCTGAAAGTTCCGATCTCGTCGATGTGCAGGTAACCAAGTACCATTTACACGTCGGTGGAAAGAGCTTTTTTTTTCCTTTGTTTTTAAATGTGATGGAATGTGAATACGTTACACTACACTGAATACATAACCATCGCATCATAGATACAGACCCTACGGAAACTGTAAACTTCAAGTTTTCAACGTAATCTAGGCATTCGATTGTGCTGACACCTTATGTGGTGCTGAAAGTTGTCATAGTTCGGGAAATCCAGTGCTTTTGGAAGTGTTACCCTCACTGCATTTGAAAGAAGTCGATCGAGTTACGTGAGCATGGATAGATGCAAGAAAGGAGACCAACGAACAAACAGTTTTTAAAAGATGGAGCGCCACTAGAAGAAAAAAATGCTCTAGAAGGATGTATAAATAAAGTGCAAACAGAACAAAATTGTGTGATAGGTTTCGTCAAAGATTTACTGTTGGAGTGATATGGCAGGTAACTACCACCACAAAAAAAAACGGAGGAAAAGGAGTATAATGTAATCAAAAGAGAAAAAGACGGGATGGAAAAATTTGCTGCTATTGGGAAAAAGAATTGTTTGAGTCAGACTAGTCTGCAGCCCATTTCATTTGGTCTGAAGGACCCAAAACTGATTTAGCTTATGTTTTGGAAATCATAAGGCTGTTGTGATGAGAATACTTGGGATAATGCTTCGTGTTTCGTTCAAGGTTTCGGACTCAGACATTTGTGCGGGTGTCCCGCCTGACTAAATGATGACTACCGTTTGAGGGTGAGCGGGATATATCCAAAAATGAGTTTTTGTTCCGCAATACCTCGATTTTGTCCCGCAAACTTCGCGGGAGACCCGATTTTGTCCCGAAAGTGATACCACTATCATGGCGCGGGAGACCGGATTTTGTACCGAAACTAAAAAAACATGAGAAAGCAAAAATGCGCGTCGAGTTCCGGCGCACGGCATACGCCCCGTGCGCCGACACTTGCTGCTACTAGTGGAACCAGACGCGTTTCTGCATCCGCATGCGATCGCGTCCCACGCATCTCGCCCGGTCTTCGCACTGCGCCACGGTTGCAACCGGGCCTCAGTGGGTCAGCCCAGCCCCGTGGTACTCCACTCTCCACCGAAACGGAGAGCAGACTGAGGTCTACCTGCAAACTGAGGACCTTATATGTATACCCTTCATTTGATAAGGGTTACCACGTGATAATCACGAGCATGTATCATTCTCCGGTTAATCCCGCAACAAAACCAAAATGATGTCTTCCGCCGGTGCTCCAGATTTTGTTCCGAAATTGATAATAGGGCGTTTTATCAGGCGGGACTCTAGCACGAATGTTTGAGGATGATAGAAACCCTTGACACGCAAGTTGCGGTGGGCACTACACATGTTTAAGAAGCTATGGATGGTTTTCACGGTCACTGCCTAACGTAGGCAATAGTGCTCATTAAAGTGGGAGTATCACGAGATTGTAAATAGGTTATTTGATGGCGTTATTTGGTTACCCATAGAAAATTATTGAATTTTTTTTGTTTTAATTCCCACTCTTCTCGAGAGGGCAACGAAAGTTAGCAGGAGGACTGCGATGAGCAGGTCTCATATAATATTCGCTGCCACATTGGTTGCTGCGTATTCAGAGGATTTATACTGGCGAACTGCCCTGCTTATTCGTACTAAGTGCACTTCATTTGCTCTCGTTCACTTTGAAATGCATAGAGTTTTAATTTGAAATCATCACCGCTGCTTTACGTTATCGGAAATAACCCTAGGTACCTTACTTAAACGATAATTTCACACTGATTGGTGAGCAGGTCCCTTTTATGTAAGGGTATTGCGTATCGTTTCTAATCATTTTCATATGCTGTTTATTCCAGCGTTTTGTTTATTGCCATCTTCATGCTGTTGATGATGAATGTGATCCAGTTGCTCGTAAAAAACGTATGGACGAAGCGATTCGACGGGCTCGTCGAAGCATGGCTGCGAAAACGTGTAAAACGCCAACTGTGAAGTA
This sequence comes from Ancylostoma caninum, assembly GCA_037903475.1. NCBI lineage: Eukaryota > Metazoa > Nematoda > Chromadorea > Rhabditida > Ancylostomatidae > Ancylostoma > Ancylostoma caninum. The sequence continues at coordinate 257,425 of JBAJFG010000462.1, read as the reverse complement.
TGCTGAGACGATTCTGAGTTCTTCGTTCTACCCCTCACTGATACTTTTAGCATGCCTATCTTATCTTCGGAAGCGGTGGAAAATATAAGGAAACAAGTAGGATTTATTGTCGATGACATTGTCCAGTACTGGTATCTCAAAAGGAAGAGCCGATGTGGTGTTCCTCTCATAAGGAGGTTGCAGGTTCGTTGCCTTGCATTTTCTGCTAGATATTATTGCTGAAATCTCTATGCGTGAATGTTGCGGTATGTGAAAACTAACCCTTTTCAGCTTAACCAGAAGGTGTCACGATCCTCCAACTTCCTTGCTTCGGAACTCGACCAAGAAGATCAGTCCGTGTATCAACAGTTTGCCTTGAAGCGAATGAGCTTGGAGACCACCAGACTCTTGTGTGAGCAAGTGAAGAAAAGGGAGAGCCACAAAAGAAGCCATGTAAGAAATCATTCCGCTTTGCCCTTTCGCATAGACTGTTTTTCAGTGATTTCTATTCCACTGTTTTTCTCACCATTATTAATTTCATTCTATAGCGGAAAGCATCTTGTATGCTCATGTCTGCATTGTTCAAGCCTGTTTCTCTCGTGCTTGAAGAAATACTTGATCGTCTTTCTGAGAAAGATAAGGAGAAGGTGCGTTGGTTTGCAGTGCTTTTCATTTTCCAAATGAAAATATTACATTGCGGTTCAGGTATTTGCGGCTCCTGTTACTTTGGATGGCTATAAAGATTACATCAAACACCCGATGGACCTTTCCACAATGAGGAAAAAAGTTGAGAAGGGGAAATACGGTAGGATCCAGTGTCGTTTTCTCTACCTTTTACTCCTTATTCTCTTTTTGTTTGTTTTTGTCTGCTGCGCTTATCTGCTGATGCAGCCCATGAAATATGCTTCAATAACATGCTCGGAAAAATTTGTTTTTGGACTTAAGGTAACTATGAATAACCAAAAAAATTGGAAGTGAATTGTTAATCAAACTTTACTTGATTCTAGTACGTTCGCTCCATTTTGCGGTGCTTTCTTCATTGTGGAAAAGTAATTTCAGAACTATATTTGAACTTAATTTTCAGTGAACGACATATATGCATATGCATTCACTCTAAGATGAAAATAGATGGTTTTCGCACACTATTTTGCATGCTTCATAGTGTTGTTATACAGATTTTATATTTTCTACTACCAAAATATTTTTTCCACCTTCTTTCAAATATTCTTAGAAAAAGCTATGTTCTAAAAAAACATTCTTCACTACGAACCATGTGGAACTTGTTGATCCGCACCTAGATGTAAGACCCTTTTATAGATTCGATAGCTGCATTGCGGACCGATGTGCTTCTCATGACCGATAACTGTGAGAAATTCAACGTGGAGAACTCGTACTTCTTGCAGTATGGTCGCAAGTTTCGCAAAATTGCTCTCCAGCTTCTCGACAAGGAAGAGGATAGGGAACGTACGCTTGAGAAGGTATTGCAATTACATATTTTTTTCATCGCATGAAATTTTCTGCATTTTCACCTTTTTCACACTGTTTACACCTTGCTTTAACTTACCAAACGTATCTGTGACCTCTGAATAAATAGGTAGTTTGGAAAATAGTGAGGTATATTGTTTGGCTTTTAATGTCATATTCTCTATTTCATCCATTGAAAATTTGCATGCGATGTGATCACCACTGTTATCAGTGCTTCTGAAAGGACGGAAAAGGGGAAGTGGGAAACTCGGAGAGGCCAAGTTGAAATAGTACTGTGGGTGAAACACCGTGATCCGTTCCAGCTCCTACGGCTTCTGGATGGTGGTGAGAGCGGACGCGGGTAGTCAAAGAATGTATGTAATGTAATCTCTATCCTTGTTCGTCTCTGCGAGAGCCGGAATCAGCCGTATGTAGACGTCAGCAGCGGCTATCACCCCTCTGGCAACTTGTTGTTCAGCATTCTTCTGGAATCTCAGCAGATACAGCAGGAGCGCTGTTTCACTAGTTTCCGGACAGCCTGTTAATTAGCTGTGTAGTTCTATTCCATGATTGCTGTTTAACTTACAGTTGTTGTCTTGTGAGCCAGAAGAATCCATCTTGGCGGAAGTGTCGCGTGTTGGATTATACGATGTACTTGAAGCTGACATTTCCAAAGAAGAAAGTGAACAGGAATCTGATTTGGATAAAAAGAAGAGGTCCTCTTCACATCTGTCGCTAGTTTATCCTTCATGGTTTGCACTGTAAAGGATATTCTTATTTAAACTGTTTAGAACGCATCGACCACGCGAAGCGAAAGATTCTGGTGTTTCTTCTACAGCTGAATCAAAACAAATGGGAGGTCTGGGGTTGGGTTCATTTCTCGCTCCTAACGTGCTGAGCGGAGGACTATTCACCATCAATGGTATGTTTTTTTTCCTTCAAGTATAATGCAACAGCGATAAGCGTTTCAATTTTGTTCTTAGCTGGAGTTAGGGATACGGCGTAGTTACAGTGTGTAGCTTTTCAAACACAAAGTCGCTCCTTGTTTTCTATTTTGAGATGTTGACACATTCTTGCAGTTCTAGGTGCGCTGATTCGAAAGGTTTGCATGAGATATTCCGAAATGACCTATAAACCGTTTTGTCGGGGTCCATGTAGTTAATATTTGTATCAGGAGTCCTTGCGTAACCTAAGTAGCGAACGTTTTTTACTATTAGGTGTTAACATAAATCCTTGCGCTTTTTTTCGTATGCACTCTTCTCTACCTATTTGTCATCTTTTAGGTACAATTCATATACGATTCGAAAGCGCTGTTCTTCCTCTACAAGAATGTTGTAAACAGTTTTTCTTAAAGCGATAGTTTGCTTAAGTTTTAAGCCTGCGAAGTGGAGCAAAGAATCAGTAAAAAAAAGCGCAACCGACAGCCATCCATCCTATCTGTCAGTTGAGGCCCGAGAAGCCATCAAAACTGGCCATGTGATCTGAACTATGTGTGAAGGAGACGTTTTGCTTCAAATGACTGGTCATCAGCGATTTTCTAAGATCAAAGAGGACATATTTGGTCTCGATGACACCAGCCACTTCAACCGAACAAATTTCTTACACGAAGACCGGGAATGGCTGCGAAGGAGTCGTATGGTCTAAATGGACATCATACTTCTCAAATTTACCAAATACCTGAGGTAGTTCTGCTAAAAGAATCCAATCTCGTGGTCTAGTCATCTTGTCCCATGGTGACGTCAGACCCCATCTTCCAAAAAATCTTCATACTTGCGCTCCATCAAAAAATCTTCGAACTGGCGCTCCATCAGTTCCACTGATGATGTTCTTCGGCATTTGTATTCTACAGAGCCTACACGCTCAAACAATATGGGATACTTTCTGCTCTCTACTGAATACAAGAAGGAAATAGGGGTGTTCCCCGAACTGCCGTTTTTCTTCTTCAGTCTAAAAATTAGTAATTCAGTAGTTCTGTGGAAACTCTTGTTAACAGGATAGTAGAGGAAGGACAGCGCTTTCAGAATATATGGTGCATGTTGGAGAGAAATGGCAACGAGGTGGAAAAAATCGCAACCAAAAAAGCGCAAGGACTTATGTTAACACCTAATATTGCGAAAACAGCACAACAACTACACCTCATCTGTGGTAAGGGGCCAATCTCATCCCACAGACAGACAGAGCTCCGCCTGTGCTTACTGAAGAATTTGCCTCAAAATCATGGTTTCTTGGCAGTTCTGTGGCCTTTCACGTTACCCACTGTCCTAGATAGCTCACAGAGGTTCTGACTCTGTAAAGATCTTGAACAAAGTTGCTAGGAGATGATGATAGAGTGAGAGAGCATGGAAAAAACCATCATTGTGTTTAGGTAGTACGTCAAAGACGAAACGGAGAACGAGTCCCGTCGACAAGACTCCAAGCCATAAGAGACGAAAGAAAGAAACACTTTCTTGTGAGTTTTAATGCCACATCTAGGACGATTACTGGTGACGTTCTCTGCAATTGAAGTGAGATCTCATCTGCATATGTGACTTCTCAAAAGGAGAAAAAACGATGACCATATAGAACCGTTCATGTGCAAGACAACCAAATTTTTGTAAGAGTTTCTTTGCGCATTACTAGTAAATAACCTAATGCATTATGTAGTAGAAAATTTTAGGATCTCTTAAAAGTATCGTGTACGTTAGTTCTGCTAACTAGAAAGCCATTAATTACGCTATACATGCAGGTACTTCTTTACGACAGTCGCCAATTACTTCGTTTCTTTCACCATCACCGTTAACTGGCAGACGATCTATAGTTCGGCAAAACGGAACCGCACCTCTTATGGCGTTCCGTAATAATTCTGTGAAAAGGTGTGCCACTCGCTTCTATGCCATTTTTTTTTCTTTGAGTAATCCTACATACACTGCTTCCTCAATCTTTTCTATTCCTGTTCACTTTAAACCAAGTACATTTTTCGTTTCAATAAATATTCCGTTTGAGATCTTCAATGTTGGTTCTTATTTCGTACCTCCGTTACCAATGATCACAACGATTATTCCAGTCCTTTGCCCGCCGACGTTGCATCTTCTGAGTCATCGGCAGAAGAGGAAGATGGGAACACAAATCGCCGACGAACTCGATTTGGCGACCACGCTAAAATGGAAATACAGGTTTGTGAATTTTATGTGTTACCATCATCGCAGTCCTCTCAATGTCGTTTGAACTGGAATTTCACTGTAGAATTTCAAATAGGGCTCCAGTAAATAAGTGGCTTTTCTGTCGCAATGCTTTGTATTCGTGATTGGCAACTCTAATTTTCGCTCCTCCAGCTGACACTATGTCCGTAATGGTTTCATTGTTGTTGCTCCGCATGGCGTTTCAGCACACTTCCCCTGTACGCTAGCGATTCAGGAACACCAATAGAATCATGCACCTTTTGTGAAGCAGGCCCCATTCATTCACACTGTTATGTAACCTTAATGGCTGACTCCGAGCCCAGCCATTCGAATCAATAGGTTTTCATGAGTTGAAAGGAGATGTGCAGTCACGAACGTGTTGTTTTCACTAGGAAGGCCTCTAACACATTCTTTTTTTTTGAGTAGGAATAAAAATTTGAGAATCTATACGATTGTTTTGAAGTTTTCTTATCATTTTGTGGGATAAACATGTTCCTTATGGAGTGAATATGGTTGATTGCAAGTTTACAGCTCGGTTTTTTTTTGGAGGGGAGAGGGAACGTTTTGCCTTTATACTACATTTTTTTGAAGCGAAATGAACTCAAAAATGGAAATCAAAAGAAAGAATTCTCAACACAATAGCTGTAGTTCCAGAGGTATATTCATTGTGCGATCCACCAAATAAGTCTTCATTTTCATTCGAAGCTTGCAGTCAAGTGATTGTACGTGAACAGCACATTTCTTTTTCGTATTTCATGTGTCCATTCTACGCGCTACGAGTTGGTCCTAGTTGTTAGTGAGCTTTGATTTTCAGGAGCTGAGCGATTTCGACGGTTACCACCACAACGATCTAGTTGTTGTCGACGGAATTGCTGGGCGGTTCGTTTCTGATGTTGTTTTGGCTCTGTTTTTGCAGTGCATATATTCATTTGTTTAGAGTAATTGACCCTGTTGATGCACGTGTTGACGGCGGATTACCGAGTGAGCTTGTTAGCGAATGTAGGATGTCTGCTCACCGAAGGGAATCCCAGATTTGTGTCTACCTCTTTGAAAACGAAAACAAATGGTGAGTTAGCTTCTTCTAAACGATGTTGGAAACTTGTTGAATTAGGTTCATCATAACTGTGTCGCAAACTTGCTTTGGTATAACAAGATCCTCGAAACATCTCATGTACGTTTATAACATTCATTATAAGTTGTTTCCCTCGCAAGCTTGGCTGGATATTTGTATACCGATAGTAAATTGTTTGGCTTGCCTAATGAACATGTCGCGTTGACCGGTCTCCATATAATAGCTTCAGCAAATGAATGCGTACGTCTGACGTGCGACAGGCGCACACATCTAGTGTGAATCGTGGCGAGTGCCATACCTCGCCAGTAGATCAGGAGAATGAGGAGATGCAGACGTAATCGGTGATGATAACGGACTCAGACATTCGGGCATTTGAAGCGCCGGCCCACACCGTTTCTCGCGGCATGACACCTGCGGGACAAACGCCTATTCCGCCGTTAGTTGCGCCTTATGTATTTGACCTGCTGTGATCCTGCCACCGGAGAGAAGGATTAAGGCAGGTCATATTCCATTGCAACGGTTGACTACAAAGATAATACAAAATTGAGTTCGCTGGGCACGTATGTGCTCCCTGCGCCAGCGCTCGACGAGCCGGACATCTGCGGCGATGCGGATTCTCCCGTCCGCCCGCATCCCACGCATCTTATCTGGCCAAATGGTACACGGGGCCAGAGTTTCAACCGAGCCTTAGTTGGCCAGACAAGTCCCGTAAGACTCGTCTACTCTCCGCCAGCGGAGACCAGACTAGGCTTTCACAGCCGTCTGCTGGCTTATATACACTTCGGCTGCCACGTGGCAATGGAGAAAAAACAGGGTGCAGGTTAACCTGCGTATATCCTGGCTCATGCGCGCGCGATCACAGCAGGTTTTTCTGCTCCATCCGCACCTTCAGCAAGTATTTCTGCTCCACCCGCGACTACCTGCTCGAAGCCTGTATCGGTCAAAAATGGGCGGGTTCACCGGCGCTCCAAACGCCCGGATGTCCGAGGATGAGAACCGTTTCGACGCTGCAATCAGTAGTCATTATCTCCACTACCGCTATCGAGCTTAGTTTTGAACCTATGTTCGAGAAATACAAGCGATGAACACTGAAGGGAAGCGATGAGCTATCCAAGGCATCAATGGATGTGTATTCTTTATATCATTACAATGCCTGTTCATTCTTATTCACTTTGAGCTGGGGAATTCTGAAGATGCTCTAACCTTCGCAGCTGATGTCTTGTCTTTCTGGTGATTTTATTCTACTTTTCAGGGGGTGGTACTCTTCTCGAGATGTCCGTTATCTTAACACCAATGGCGACAGCATGTCTTCATTATCATCCTTCAAGTTAGCTATGAAATGGTAAGTTTTCTTCAATATTGTTGTTGGTTTATCACAGACACTTCTTCTTCCTCAGCGTTCTTCCCGTTTCGTAGCGGGGTCCGCTTTGCTGATCCCTCGACGCCATATTGCCTTGTCGTGCGCCTGATCGGGATGGATCCTTGCCAGTTTGTTCGACTTGAGGCGGTCTGAAATTTACTTGTCGCACAGTACATCAGTCAGTGAGCACCACTTCAGCTACGCAGCGCTGACGCGTGCGATGATCTCATGAGCGAGATTACCGTCTGATAAAACCATTGAGCCGAGGTACTTGAAGGTAGTGATGTCGGAAGATCCGTGCCATTGACTTTGATAGTGCTGGACTCATGTTCATCAGAGGTTAGATACAAGGTCTTTAAGGTTGAGGCGAAGGCCAAACCGCACCAGCCGGTCACTCCACACTTGCTCTGCCGTTCAAGTTCGCCCTTGTCTTCAGATGCTAACTTTACGTCGTTGGCATAGAGCAGCGTCCAAGGCACTGGTTTCTGGAGGTCCTTTGTAAGGACGTCCATGACGATGATGATGAAAAGGAGCGGAGAGAGTACTGAGTCTTGGTGTACGCCAACGGTGATGGGGAACTCTGTCGATGTGCCAGCGGCCGCCTGTGCTTTACTTCTGTGATCGGCGTAAAGCATCTGCATCCACTTGAGAAGCTCTTCGGGAATGCCATGAAGTCGCAATGCGTACCTGCGTATGCATTACCTCGTGCGGAACGCGATCAAAGGCCTTCTCCAGATCTAGTAAGGCTGGGAGCAACGGTCGTTTCTTCTCACGATGCTTCTCGATCAGGAGACGGGCAGTATGGATGGGATCGGTAGTGCCGCATCCGGATACGAAGTCTCACTGGTTGGGAGATAATTGAACGACTTCGCGAATCCGGCGATCAATGATGCGTTCGAAAATCTTTATGATATGCGACAACAGACGGATTGGTCTTTATCTTTCGCGTAGTCGGCGGGGCTACCTTTGCCCTTCCAGATCGGGATGGTGGTGCTTCGCTGCCAGTCCACAGGCACCTTCTTCTCCGCTATGACCAGGTTGAAGAACTTTGTCAACCATTCAGTGGAGCTCCAACATTTTGGCTTTCACACTTCCTCTGCCATATCATCTGGACCAGTCGCTTTGCCTGGCTTCATTCGCTTCAGTTCAAACATGGTCTCTTCGATGTGATCGGCTGTATCGGTCCGAAAGTGGACGCGACTTCTGGAGTGGGAGGATATACAAATGGAGACCTTCTCGAAATCCTTCTATCGCTGCGTCGCCATCTTGCGATCCATCAGAAGGTGGCCTTGTTCATCGTTGACGCCGTGAAACTTTTCGACGTCGGCTGCTTGGTGCTGACACGACTTCACAAGTTGGTAGATGAAGCGCTTCCCGTCTTTTGAGTCTAAATTCTTACTGACTTCATCGTAATGCGCCGCTTTCGCTGCCGCCACGGCCTTCTTCGCAGCCCACTTCGATAACTGCTCCAGTTGCCCGCCGTTTTATTCTCAAGGAAGAGGTGGTACAAACACTTTTTTTTTCGCAGACTTTCGTTCTCACTTCCTCCTTCCAAAACCAAGTCTTTCTTTCGATTTTCCGTCGGCCTGGTTTGGTAGTGCCGAATACAGAGCGAGCTGCTGCAAGGATATCATCGGTTACCCTTGGCCATGTTTCGTCCACATTCGTAGGAGGTGGCAACTTGATGTTGGAAGTAACAGCTACTTGTCTCTCCGTTAGACTCCATCATCTGATTCGAGTCGGTCCGCATCGCTCGGCGCGCTTCTCATCTGGCGGCTTGATTTTCATCGTACAGATTAGCGGTTGATGCTGAGGCGTGACTGTCTCGTAGGGGTCCGTGACGAGCTTCTGGTCTCGGTACCTTCTTGTTATTGCCACTGTAGAAGGAAACGATGTGGGATGGTCGCTTTCGAAATCTCGTATTCGCAATGACAAGGTTGTGAGATTCGGTGTAGTCGAGAATACGCTCACCATCGTCGTTGCGCACCCCCTATCCGAAGCCATCATGGCACTTGTAGCCGTCCTTCGTAACTCCTACGTGGCCATTCAGGTCTCCCGCAATGATGACCGTGTCTTCTGGTGGTACTGCTGCGGTCTTCTCATCAATCAGTGCCCAGAAATCGTCCTTGACTTGATCCTTGCATTCAGTCTACGGGGCATATACCGAGAAGAAATGAATGCGCCGTTCTAGCGTGACGATGACAACCTTCATAAGACGGTCGTCAAAACGCTCTACGCCTTCTATGGAATCCCTAAACCTTTTCGTGATCATGACGCCTACGCCATTTCTAGTACCTGGACTTCCGGTGTAGACGATTTAAAGGCAAATCCGATGTCGTTGGACTTGCTGCTGGACCATCTCGTCTCCTGCACCGCGCACAAGTCGATTCGGCGGTGCTGCAGTGGTGCAGCCAGTTCACATGAGTGGCCTGTTAACGTGTCGACGTTCAAAGCCGCAATCCGCGTCTTGGCTACAATGTGATCCTGATCCTTAACGACTCGCCTGCTTGTCCCCCGATGCCGCCGTTCGCGAACCATCGAGGACCTTCGCATATTACATTACTGTCCACATTCACAGGGTTCCGCGAGTGGGTGAATGCATGTTCACACTCATATGCCGGCCGTATGAATCGAATCCAGCACTGTTGAACTGAGGAGTCCATCCCCTAGATCTGCCCGCGTTGCAGGGCAAGCGCATGGCTGCTTTTGGTCCGCGGTAAACCCCCTATCCGCCACCGGTGATCGCGCCACGTAGCCTCGCAGTAAATTGGTGGTTATCACAGACACTAGCATTTCTTATATTTGTGTATCTGCTAGCCATACGACGTTCAAATTGACCTTGTATCATGACTGAGCCCATGTTCCTTGTAGCGTTAAGACAGGCACTTCCTGTGCGAAGAGTGAAAATATGCTTTTTACGCATATGTTTACTCACGCTTTTTTTTGGCGTCTGAGGATAATCTTGTATGGCTCATCCGTTGTACGAGAGTTTGTCAGAATCAGAAATTTATAGGTCCAATTACACATCGAGTTATAGTATATTCACTTGGTGCGTACATTGCAAATCACGCTCCAATCGAACGCGGTGGCGTGGCAAGAATGGCCGATCAGCTGTGTATTCGTTAGCAGCAAGTGATCGGTCTCTCATGCTACTCAGCCGCATTCGATTGGAACGTGATCTAGAGTAGATCTAGATTAGACGCTCCAGATGAACGGACTATGTGTTATGATTTATGAACCGTGTATACGTCGAGTACTTTGCTCTGATATTTAAAATAATAAGGTTCAGTTATACATGAAGCTTGAGTGGGACTTCCAAGAATATTCTGAAGGAGAATGCATTCGCACGAACTGATACGTACTTTTCAGGCATAAGAAAATGATGGAAATGTACAGTGGTAAGCAAGTGATGCCGTCACGATGACAGTTTGTCTGCTAGTTGACATTCTGAACGCACCAATTCTCAAGATGTCCAGTCCGAAACTGGTTGTACGTTCTGCGGAGTAGCCAATTTATGCGGTTAAAATGGATTTTATTGTATTATGTTTTCTTGCGATATCATCTAGTGTCTTATCTCATTATCAGTGTATGCGTTAGATGAGTATGGCAGTTTCAATGCGAATTAGGGACCGCATGTTCAGACTTGTACATTGTTGTGCTGAAGTTTAGGTGATGTGTCTACCATTCTCATGCTAACGCGCGAAATTCTCATTGAAGGTCTCATGATATTCTGATTCACTATTGAATTGTTCCGATGGTGTTTTTCTTTCTTTCTTCCCTCCCGTGGACTTTTTTATATGCATGTTTTAGCGGTGAAAATTTTCATTCGTTAGTGAAAATTACCAGCCAATTCAGCCCGAGACACTTGTATATCCTTCCCTGTTGCATTGTTCCACATGTACAGAACATTTGTTGCATTGCTTTATTCATGAAATTTGTCCGAGGATAACATGTTCAGCATCATTTTCTGATCTATTCTGGTGTTTCGGCAACAGTGACGGGTCGACATATTTGACAGACGAAGAATTTTTACTGTTGTGGCCGTGTGTAACTATATGACCAAAAGCTGTGTGCCTACTTCATCGCAATGCGATGACATCCATGACGGTCAGAACATGGGCGACGTGAAAGGTAGCGAAGTTATGTAAGATTAAGACAAATAGATGGAGGAAGAAGGGAACGAGGGCGAATTCTAACTTCGTCGAAATCAGCACATCGCGCTTGCTGGCAGATGCTTCCAAATTCGGTCCAATCGTATGCTTTTGAGTGAAATACTGTGACAATAAATTATCAATGTCGAATGGCTGAAGGGCTAGGGTTTTTGTGTAGAAGTGGGAAGTGTTCTTTTTTTTGGTGGGACAGGAGTCGTATGGGGAAGAAGGCCTTTGTATGGGCATGACTTTATATACAGAAAAGGGGGAGGTGTTTTTGTCGGATAAAAAGGGGGAGGAGGTCGTTGCAGGAGTAATATTTTGTATCGAATTATGGGTGTAAGAAATTGATGGCACTTTCAAAGAGGGAATGAGTATTAGAGAGAAGGTGGAAAAGAATTTGCTGCGGCAAGATGCGAAGTTTGCCTGCAGAGCAATGGGCTACTGCGCAGCGGACTTTCTATTCATTTCCCATTCTGGTACATGAGTTCTGTGTTAAGAATTGCACATGGCCGCATACAGTTCGTTGCGGACAGCCGGCCTTGGCATAGCCTCTGCGGCTTGGTTGCGATACATCTAATAGCCCAACCTGCTGCGGGGCGTGGCCGGCTTCATACAAACAGAAGTCGATGTGACTAGAAGACGATTATAAAAAATTTGATCACACGCACAGCTCTAGTCGGAGAACTTTTCAAATGGCTGATAGGATCAGAAGACGTGCAGCAGAAGCAGTTCTTGTTGTGGTCATCCATCGATTCTTGCCGTGGTTCCTCTGCACCGATTAGGTCTAGCAGTCCTTCAGCAAGCCGGTGCGAGTAGGGTTAAAAGTCCCTCAGAGTTCCAGGATATCCATAGAACTCGTCTGCGTCCCTTTCAAGACGTGAAGCCCTCTGAGCAATTGGATTGGCTTCCAAAGTAATTGCGTACAGAGAATGCTAAGGCCCACTCTGCGCGTTCGCCGCGATTGGCAAAGAATGAGGCTGGGTATTAGGTTCGTAGTACGTAAACGCGGAAGCCTTGGCCGTTTTCTTTTGATAACGACAACAAGTTCCTAGATCTGGCTTGCACATACAGTAGCGAGCAAAAAGATTGCAACTTTTGTTTTTTCGTCTATATCTCCATTCAAGGCAGAGCATGGAGGTTCAAATTTTTATGGGATTTGTAAATACTCATGTGGGATAGAAAAAAGCTAGATCATCCTCATTCCATGAACTTCCTTTTTTTAAATTTGTTCGAAATCCGTTATTTGGCACCATCCGGAATGTCTAACAAAATAAAGTCTATCGTTGGTATTTGACCACTTATTGGTTCCTTGGTGCAGAATCAGCCTTTATACACTAGAGAACGTGCGTGTGTTTACCACTGCTTGACTTCTGCGAAGATTATTTGAGGTGGATTCAGCAGTGATCCTCCATGGATATTTTTGTCAGCCTGGCTCCTTCTTTCAGCTCTGATTGGAAGGGATAGACGCTGCCGACGTTCCTATAGGTTTAGTCGCAGGTGTTCGGCTTTGATGCAGTTGATTGCCCCCTCAGAAGTCCGAAATAATCCGGCTGGTTTCAGTGGAGCCAGTTGTGTACATCACGGAAAATAAAGTTTGGAAATTTTTCTGTCTTGGGGAGAAGGCCACCGGAACGATCCTATAAGTGGTGAGGATGCTACAGGATTCCTGGAATATTGTCAAGCACATGACGATTCATGGCGCCTTGGATTTGATAAGGTGAGTCTCACAAAGGTGCAATGAAATCTACGAGACATCACCGGAGCGAGATACTGTAGTCTGGATCTCTGAAAACTGGTTAATTCAGTTTGATTTGGATGAAGCGAACTGGACGAGACATTTTCAGAGCAAAGGCTCCGGATTCACTGTGAAAATTCGTGTGTGGGGCAAGAGAACACACGCACTCGTCGTGTGTTCTCTTGCCCCACTACACCAATACGATGCGCCAATACAATCAGCACCATAAAGCGTCCAGAAGTCCAGCAAAAAGCAGCAAATATGACCAATTACAAAGAAGTCAGCGAAGCCAGTTGGACGGTAGGGATGTCGCGGCACAAAGAAATTCTACTAGGTCAGCCCAGTGATACGGCACATCCAATAACTCCGCTCCATGAACGAACACACACTGGTGCCACTACAGCACGCTCACCACGTCAGTTGGCCAAGACGCCCTCCTTAAAGGCAGCAAGAGTTGAAATCCTCGACTCCGAGCTGAGGTGTGGGTGATGAAGTACAGACTCAGCACATCACAAATGTGAAACGAACGCAGACAATGATGGCTTACCTGCAGAGAAAATGGAACCTTCGTCGCTAACACGCCTGGCGGTGTTCGCGCGCGGACGAGTTTTTCCCGGCGCAAAAGCCATTGCGGTGCGTGGTTTGGCGCAAAGGGAGAACGAAATGCATTCAATTCACAGGGTTTCATGGCGGGACTCGGCCAAAACCACGCGCCGCAATGGCTTTTGCGCCGGGGAAAACTCGTCCGCGCGCGAACACGGCTAGGCGGGTGTGGGTCATGATGAGGCAAAATGGGGCGGCGCCTTCCCGCCCTTTGGCGTCGACTCGTCCCCACTCACACTCAGATTTGCATAGGCAAGTATGATGAAATCGCGCGCGAATCAGTGCGAGTAGGTCCTGAAGGGCGGAGCAAGGGTTTAATTGAACCAATCGCAGACACATCGCCCACCCACTTTTGCCTCATCATGACCCACACCCCGGCTAGGCGTGTTCGCGACGAATGTTCCATTTTCTCTGCAGGTAAGCCATCATTGTCTGTGTTGGTTTCACATTTATGATGTGCTGAGTCTGTACTTCACCACCCGCAGCTCAGGTCAGAGTCCAGAATTTCAGGTCCTGCTGCCTTTAAGCAAAATCCGCGGTACTTGCCGGCACTTCGGCACACATGTGCGCCAACTCGCTGTGGAACCGACAAGCTAGGCGCTGCCAGGAACACAAAGTCAAGGTAGAACCGAACTCCAAAAGAAAAGGCTGTTCCAGCAACACCGAGAGAATCGCTGCACCAGGCACCATCCAAGTGGCAAATGAAAATACTGAACAGTCATGAAATTAGTGGCCTCATGAACTCTATGGTGCCTAGCGAAAAGGATAACAGACAAAACGAGTACCAAAAAACTAAGCTAGAAAATGACTCTACTCATAAAGAAAGAAACGCTACTGAAGGCAAACTGGTAGTGTTATGAACACATTGAAATGCCGACCCAAAAATGACCGTAGAAAAGAAGCGCAGAGCTGAATAAAAAAGACAATTATGAACTAGAAAGATAGGCAGAAATCTATCCAAAAAGCAGACCAAGTCCCAGTGAGCCGAAGATGTGAGCAGCGAGCAAAACGGCATCAGTGCTAAAAGACAGCATGAAAAAAAAGAACAGTCAGCAGGGGCTATCAATATTCTAAAGCTTGAACAGGTCTAGTTTTTTTTAGTTTATTTTTGAAACTACTACTAGTGCTAGAATGCAACATCAGAGGGAAGCTTTTGGAACCACCTGACAGTGCGACAAAAAAAGAGTTGAACATATGGTTGTAGTATGACTTATGAATTTTAGGATAGTGCAGGTTAAACCCACCGGAACGCGTTGAAGTAGGCCTGAAGATCCAGTATTTACTCGCACGTAAATTAACCTCCTTTCGTAGTATACGGAAGCAGAAAACTAGATCAGCGAGAACGCGTCTATATTTTAAGGAGTGCATTCTCAAAAGCTTGAGTCTGTCATGGTAAATTGGTAAGCTGTCAGAACTACCGCAAGTACGCAAGTAAAACAAATGCCTTGTAAATGTCTTCTGTACTCGCCCCAATTTTTCTATATCCTTTTTGAGACCAGGATTCCAGGCTACACAGCAGTATTTTAAATGTGGTAGTACGTAAGCATTGTATAGCCGCTTCAACAAGTTTGCATCGTTACTGAAAACATTCTGAAAAATGGCAAACAGAACGGCGTAGGCCCTCTTTGTGACGTGTTGTGATCTGAGATCTGAGAATTTGAAGTGATGGTCAACGAAAAAGCCAAGATCCTTGGCTGTTCCACAAACCTGAAGTTTAGTACCCCCGATGTTGTAAGTATGTGCAAGCCCGGGTCCCAAATGCATGACGGAGCACTTCTTAAGATTAATCGGCAGCTCCCATAACGAAGCCTACTCAACCATTTTTGCGAGAGATCTACTCAACGCAAGGTGCACCTCATTAGGATTCACGCTAGAATAGACTCCATAAATCTTTATATCGTCGGCATACATCTGTACTCTTACTTCAGGTGAGGGTCTTGAGTATATAAGGAAGATCGAGCGTATAAATCAGAAATAAGAGGGGGAAAGGACCCCACCTTGGGGGACCCCATTGGGACACAAATACCAGCGGCGGACGCAGAAAGTGGGCGGGAGGGGGGGCGTGGGAAGAAAAGTGGGGTCTCCGCCGTTTTGGGGACCCAGACGGAAAATAAAATTAATAATAATATTAATTATAATAATAAACAATAAATAAAAAATATATTAAAAATAATAATAAAAATAAACAATTAAAAATAAACTAACACAAGATTTTTATTTGTATTGTAAAGTAATTTCGAAAATTTGGCGACCCATTCTCGGGGGGGGGGGGGGCGCGCCCCCCGCCCCCCCCCCCTGTGTCCGCCACTGACAAATACCTATCGGAAAAATCGCAACCCACTCTAACAGTCATATACCAAGATATTCAAGTTTAGCAAGAAGCTTTGCGTGACAGACCTTATCAAACGCCTTAAAGAAATCAATGTAAATTATATCAACTGAATTTCCACTGTTCAATGCCAAGTTCCAGTCATAGAGGCTGTCAACTACATTGGTGGCAGTTGAAGCACCTGCAAGAAATCCGTGCTGCTCCATGGGAACAACATGAAATCTGTGAAGCTAAGACGAAATCTTGTCACGGATCAACTTTTCCATTATCTTGGATGGGGTCGGGAGTAGACTGATAGGTCGGACATCGGATAGTGAACGAGCATCGGTGTGTTTGGGGATGGGGAATTCGCGCTTACGTTCTTCCGGTGTCATGCTTCTCCGAATGAAAACATTCGGAAAAACAGAACTGCGAATTAAGCGCGAATTAGAAAGAGATGTACGCCAACAAGATGTGGACGGTAAAACAACTTTCACAAGCCGTGGTCTTGCTGGGTTCGGCCTGCCCATCCGGAAAATCTCACTTGGACGAGCGTCCACCTTCAGGATTTCCAGGATGTCACAGACCTTACCCTCAAAATCAAGACCACGGTCAAGAAGCCGCATGTTCTCCGCAGGTTCTTCAAGGCCGCTTATCACTATGCTGCGGCCATGTCTGTCCGCTTCGATAAGTTCCTTGAAGTCCTTTGGAATCTTAGATGCTAGATCAAGCAGCAATTGCTGGATACTGGGGTCCTTGTTTCCCTCAATAATCACCTTCAGAAGCTCAGAAGCAGACAATGAACTGGAGTCGACATCTAAAGTACTTTGACTGCTAGTGTGATCGACTCTGCTTGATGTATCACCGGAAGGAGGAGAATCATTCGCAGATAAAGATTCTTTCCTCCTTATGATGCGAGTTGGTTTAGCTGGCATGGCGGTTCGACGTACTTGACAATAGTGGACAGAATCAAAATCTGGGTTGAGAAACTTTTATACGTGCAAAAAAAAAGAAAGAATCAGATGAAACGTGTTATTAAGATATATTAGGTGCGTGCAAAAGTTCTGGGGCAGTTGCACCTAATTTTTCAAGACGTCATAACTTGACTCAAAGTCAGCAATTTCGTTCAAAACAAAAAGCTTTGGCATCTCTGTAATGTTGCCAATGTGGCACAGAAAAGATTTTTCCAGGAGCTAAAAATTTGACAGGTCTACACCTGTAATAGGGACACATGTCGTTTTCCAGTAGGGTCTGTTCATTAAAAGTTTTACAGCGGAGGTAAAGTCATAGAAGGCTGAAATGGGGGTAGTCTGTAAGAGGCAGGTGTAAGGAGTAATATAGGTTAGGCTGGAGTTTCGGAGCACGAGTGGCCAATTCTTTATACAGTTGACACTGCAACATGCTGGTGTGCGTCAACCCACAGCTGGATCAAACCACATATCTCCGCCTGTATAGGCCCTATGTTTAAGAGTTCTCCCGTGATTATTCTAGGGAAAATAAACTGCTCCAGGGCGATTATTGTGCATTATTAGAAATTCATTAGAAAACAAATTCATTGCAGATGAGTCACGTTGCTGACCATGAAAGGTCAAAATTTTTTAAAAGAAGGTAGTGACGGTTCGGCCATTTTTTATATGGATGGCAGGAGCCCGGAGTTTGGGATGATCTCCTCCTATTGTCATACCTGACCCATTCTCTATCAACAATAGCAATTCTTCCATGAAAGGAGTTGTTAGAAAATCTGAATGTCGAATATCTGCAGACTTGCCAGTGTGGACGTTGGTGCTCTTCGCTCAACTTACGTAAAATCCATCTACTCACCCTCCCCTTCTTACCGATTTCGAAGAGACATTGTTGATTAAATTCTCCGTAATGTCTTGCGCAGTTTGCACAAGGTCTGGTTCAACCTGCTCTTTCCTGGCGCTTTTGCGATGATCAAATCTCTGACCTTCTTCTGAAGCATTTCCCAGGCTCTCATCTCCGCTCAGAATTTCTAGTAACCTTCGAGCTCCTGGCATTTTAGAGAACACATTCTCCACAAACGCACTATTGATGCTATGGGTCGCTTTTCTTGTTGATCGTCCAGATTTGATTTCATGAAGTGAAATTCCCCAAATTAATGCACAGCTCATGGCATTGGTTTAACACCCAAAACAGAGCAACGCTGTGGCATAGACCCGAGCCAAAAGTGGTATAGGTAGCAGATGTTTCAGGCTACCAGCTTATATGAAAAACGTTGCACGATATCGTAGAGGCAAGGAGCAAAATGGCGTTGAACGGTGAAATACCACCAACTGCCACGGAACTTTTGCACGCACCTAATAGAAGGAAGGATGTTGTAGAGATTGAACGGGAGAAAAAACCGAAAATAGGGGAAAACTTAAGGGAAAACAAGAAAAAATTGATGAGCGCTAAAGAAACCGCCGCACACGACGCTAACAGATAGAGAATATGATCTGAGGTAAAGAAGTAGGTCTGGTACAGTTTGCAGTTCTTTCTTTAGGTGGAGCAATTCCTATCATTGAACTGAATTGCCACGCGGAGGTCTTCGAGCTGCGTGGATCCAAAAAAAAACCGAATCCACCCCACCCTCTTCAACACACCAGATCTAGCACTAGTCCCTTGTTGCGAAATTCGTTACCGTAATGTTTCCGAAGTGCAAATACAGTAGAGGCCGGTCCACTTTCCAGGTTTCGAGTAGCCCCAGCACTCCGAAGACAATTGTAGAACTGACCCATCGAAGTCCTCATCTCATGTACGAACCTTAAAAAATGTAATAATAAGAACATTTCAAAACATAGGTAGATAGACGTGTACATACATAAAATCAAACTTACATTTCCTCATTCGCAGGAACTAGTTTGTACAATTACCATTCGCACCTGCCCATCGGTTAGGATCTCCGAGTCCGACCCACGTCCCCTCCAACTAGGAGTCCAAGCATGACCTCTTCTATGCACTCGGCGGCCTTTACGCCGCAAGAGGCAAACGGAATAAGCCGCCTCGCACCATCGAGATCTTCATACAGAGCATCATTCTCTTGAGAAGAAAAGTTTGTTTGTTCACTGATTCCTAGCTCATTTTTGCATATTTCTATGACTGTATTCGTCCACCTGGTAGAATATATTCCCTAGATAGATATAATTATAATAATATAATTATAATAGTTATAATTATATCATTATAGTATAAACCGTTTCTTTGATGGCATTTAACACACTAGAATTCATCTTTTCACTTGTTCAGATATGCGTTAACTTACTACCATACTACTCTCACATGAATCTAGGTCATATTTGAGAACCTATTCATAAGAATTTGATGAGGATTTTTTAAAATCATTTTGAACATGTCGGTTTCTTCTCATCTATATCTGTTTCAGCCTCACTCTTCTAACATGTTCATACAATCGAAATCACGAATGCTGTTGAAATTATGGCAAATTCTCCGAAAAGTCACTAATCAATGCATTAGACCCACATTTCCTTACCTTTTTCATTACAGCAATGGATATTTTCTCCTGTTTTGTAGTTTGCTTCCTCTACAAGTTTGACAACATTACCTGTTCATCAAAATAGATCTATCTCTTTCATAACATTAGCCTGCAGCCCAAGATTTCCTTTTTTGGCTCCCAACTCCTTTTCCTCCTGCGCCATACATTCGATTTCATCTGAGCATCGTAGAGGCATTGAATGTGTATGTGCCCTGTACAGTGACTTGTGGGGGGCATCCGATATACCAAGTCAGTGCTTCATCCTCCCATACTCGTCTGGTACCATTTTACCGAACCCGGAGGGATGGAGGGCTTGGTTGGCTCGGGCGAGGTCGAACTATCGATCGTGCGAGCGAACAGCGGGCTACTGCTCTACGTGCGCTCCCTTGACCCGATAACTCCACTATTCCTCTTATTACGGCCTACTATAGAATAACTTTCCATTCTATCATCCATTCTCTCGGCTCCTATAACGACTTAGACTTCGTTATTTTTGATACTGTATGCATGCTCTAACTCCGAGCCAGAATTCCTGCGTTTTGAGAGTCTAGGAGTCACTCTATTAGCAGGAATTCAGACTTAGACTCGAGTCGTTTCGTTTCAGGAGTCGTTTCGGGCTCTTTGTGCGCGGACTGACTTCTTTCTTTATCTGCAGCTGCACCAGCTGTGTCAGTCTGCGCACACCCATTCCATAAACATTGCAATGTCACTTGTAGCAAATACTTCCAAAGGAAGTGCCTTCTCTGTATCCTCATCTCATTGCCATTATCGTTACCATTGCGACTGCCATGAATATTCTGTTAGTGCATGCATTTTTAGTGTTGTTGAAAGAAAGATATAGTTGAATTACCCATGTTTGTCTTGGCACGTGGCTGACTCAGTTTATATCAGAAGTCGCGCGTGGGAACTAGGTGAGCTATCAGACCAGCTCTAGCTCCTTTCGCACCAGGACTCGCACACGTAATGCCGCATGAAGGTTAAAATGAAAACAATTTGCTTCTGCAAATGTTCACGCTTCTGAACTTTTGTTCACTCCAGATGGGTGATCACTTTTTCATCCAACCCAACTTCAAGGATGCATCACGAAGTCAACTACAAAACCACACATACGCTTCATTCTTTCACAACTCCACCGCTTCCTTGACTATGAACGAAGTTGATCCGATCGTCCACTCGGAACCACTCACTCAAGTAGTGAAGCAGATGCAGATTCAGCTCAACGAATTCTTGATTTCTATGGCCTCTAAACTCTACGACATTATGCGTCTGCCCAAAGTTGTAATGATTCATTCGACGAAAAATTTCAGATCCTCCCTGAAGAACCGAACCCAAGTGCAAGTGTGCTTTCTGCACTTCAACAACAACAAGGTTTCACACCCCACGAGGCGCTGTTGTCGATTCTCTGGAGTTTCACGAGATGTGCAGGCTGCGTGCCTGAGTCTACGTCGGAAGTGCCTGCAACACCGTCACGACAACGAATGCGGCATCTCTTGCACCTTTTGCGGAAGGGAACACAACGGCCTCCTATGCTCCAACAAGGCCACGGTGGCGCCTATCCCTTACAAACGCAGAAAGGTCAGTACCCACATATCTTTCAAAGAATTAAACTCAACCTTCCTCTACTGGTCTAAGGCAACTGCTATGTCTTGTCAAAGAAGGTGCCATGCTTTTGTCACACTTTCCGCTCTGACAATCTTCTTTGCTTCGCCTTCTCCCGATGCGTCGTCTCCCATCCCGATGGTGCTTCTTCAAGGCATCAATACGCGATCTCCAGTCGTACAATAGAGCAACAACGCTTTCGCTCACGTCTTGACTTCGTGATACGTAATCAAGTTCAAAATCTTATGCAAGTTGTCGCCGCCTAATAGTTGAGTATGTTTATGTAGTGTGCTTACTGCTGTATAGCACTATCGGTAGGCTATACAGGGTAGCGGGAAATTACCCGTGCACTAAAATGCTTTAATCAGGTCACCAATAGCAGAGACCTCGTACTTCCGTAGAATTTTGCTGATGGTCCAAAATACGTTCAAAACACATTAAGCTTCAAAATAGCTTTCATTGGCAGAAACGCTGGCTCTCAAAGTCATCATATGTGCAGAATATGATCCTCGCAGGCAATCTTCACTCATATCGTCCCAGGCCTTCTTTAGGGCTTCCTTCAAGGAAATTGGATAGAGCAGGATTTTCTCTTTAATATTCACTTCAGGAAATATCCGTGGCATTCGAATTCGGGCTGTACTGAGGCCATTTTGCTTGCCTCATGGATTTATGCGAATGCTCACTACTACTCCAATTTTTAACTATTTTTGCCTCTTGTGCAGGAGCAGAGTCTTGTTACAGGATTTGTCTGCTATTTTCGAAAAGTGCAGATCTCGACGATTCAGAGTTGCTCTACAGAATTATTTTCTTTCACACATAAGTACAAGCTTTAGCATCGGAATCCGCAAAAACTAGGCGAGCCCTTCCACTGGACATTATGTCGCCCCACGGTGCCAAGGATGGGGATTGACCTGTTTTAGCAACAGTTCTGCCTTGCACTAGGACCAAGCAGTTGGTTCAGCTATAACCGCTAACCCCTGTCACTCTCTGCGTTGGCTACAGTGAAAAGTTTCTCGCCAGTGAGGACGATCGAGTCGTAGCGAGAATGAGGGATTCGCTTCAGCATCTGCCTGCACAAATTCTTCCTGTTCTCTTTGACATTATCGGGTAAGGTGTGCGTTTCTGGTAATGGTAGATATAGGTGTTCAGCTTCTCTCACGTAAGTTTTCTCTTAGTATCTGCAAACAATTCCGACCACTGTCGCCAGTTTGCGCAAGGAACCTACGGATTCCTTTTGATCCCGCTCCGATCAACCTTCACTTCCTTGGGAGTGGCTGGAGTAGTAGAAACATATCTACCCTCTTTGTCTTTATTGTATCCGAGCTCTTCGAAGCTTTTTATCGTATCTCGAACAGTGATTGAGTATAGGGGTAACGTTTTCACAATCTACGCCACAGACCTTCAGTCCTGATGCAGATGAATGTTGATACTGCTCATGACGTTGGAGGCAACCATCGCGAGATAACTACTGCTTGGGAATCGAAGACAAGGAAGTAATGGGAAAACGAGGAAAAAACTCGAGAAAAATCTCTGAATTTCGCAGGAATGGGGGTGCACGGGTAATTTTCGGCCTCCCTGTATATTATATATTTTCGGCCCCCTCTCCGGCTGTAGTGTCGTGATAAAACACGGTTAGTCCATGGTTCCTTTCTAAAAAGGCATGCAGCTGCCGCAGATGTTAAGTCCCTATTCATCTCTTGCTTCTCACATGCGCGGCGGCCCTCTGCATAAAGCCCTTGCAGTTCACTCTAGACGCTATTGCTTGAAATAATATAATAAACAAGTAATACATAATACAGTAATGTAATAGTAATACAGTAATGTAATAACAGCAACAATAAAAGAAATAATAAATGTAATAATACTCATAAAATACTAGCAATATATAAGCTATAAATTCTGAACCACCAGCACAACTGAGTAGACCAGTAAACCAATATTTGAATTAGCAAAAGAAGTGTTGGCATGAATAGCTACAAACTTTTAAAAAATTATGAAAAAAAGGAAAAATGCCAAAAAAGCAGAGGTCAAAGTATAATAGTACCGCAAGAAAGTACAATTAGGTAAAGCCAAGGCTCATTGCTCGCAACGAGCAGTTTGTTACACTGATCTCGGATATATTTTCTGAATATTTAGATAATCTCGTTTCTTCTCCGGAAGCTTTCGGATGATGATGCTAGCATGGAATTATTGGCGTTGAAACTATTATTAGCATGAAAATCCAAAATAACAGCAAAGAAACCAAAGACAATCATTTATGGCAACAGCTGGAGAAATCATGGACCTTTCTGCTTGGGTCACATGAGGTAATGTTGCTTGCCCGCCTTTCAAACCGTTGACGATTCTGGTGATGTGTTTCCCCACATATGTCCATATTTTCTCCTCTTCTGTACTTGAACTCGATTGAAATCAAAAAAAAAAAAGAACAGATATCCCTGAAAAAATCGTGAAGATAGACGGTACAATATCTTTATTCACGAGCTCTGAGGATATCTACAACGAGAAGTCAGTAAGAATGAAAACGTCACTGCTACTAATGCAGTGTAGCTGCCACTGTGAACAGAACGAGAGACAACGCTAAGTTTGCACTTTGAGGAAGAGCTCGGTAGGTGCTCTCAACGTATCGTTGCGAAATGGTGGCCAGTATGAAAGATATCAGCATGCCAAACGGAAAGGCTGCAATAGGCCTAATTTCATTTCATTCACTTTGCAATTCAATAAAAAGTTTACCAACGTACGCCAGTGGATGTAGTCTGAATAGAATTCAACAATATGATACACTGGGAGATGCGCTAAGTAAAGTGCATAGGAAATGTCAGCGAAGTGGGCGACCACTGTGTTAGTGAGTACATTTATCTAAATACTAACAACAATGTGCGAATATATCCAAATGTTATGGCTCCTTTTATATACTGGCTATGATGTGGATTCTTTTCAATTCGATAGGCTGCGATTGTTTCCGCTTAGCCTTGATTTCGAAGAGTAGCAGCATTTATGTAGCTGCTAGTTGCAAAAGGGTAAGGCTGCTGATAAGCGTTGATGAGAGTCGAAATGGGCTCTTACCCAGACCTCCTCTTGTTTAGTAGTTTTTGTATTTTTTTTCTTCGTTCTTCGGAAGACATCTTAACCAAAGCATTAGTAAGTATTGGTCTGATAGTGACGAGTGTCGGCTACATGGCTGAAACAGGACTCCCCTCTTCTGTTTTTTTTGTCGAGTATCTTTCCTCTCCTTCAGATGGGCCTGGTCAAGAAAATTTTGTAGTAGTCGTTATTTTGACAGGATAATGCTAAGTGGTTGGCCTACGTGGTACGTGTTTCAGTTGTTGTAGATAGAGATCTACCGTAATGGTCTATATGGAAGTCAGGCCAATTCTTTTACATTTTATCATGAAGACATCAGGTGGAAAAATTCGAGCAGATTCCGCTTATTTTACGCGTTTTTTTGTCTCGGGAATGAATTTTAATTTCGATTAATTTTATTTTTTTTTTCATTTTTTCAAATCCTTAATTTTTGTCGATTCGAGTAGAATCCGCTGTAATTTACACGTAAAATAAGCAAAATCTGCTCAAATCTGCATTTCGCGCATATTAGAGCAGATTTCGTGTAATTTTCGTTTAATTTTCTGGTAAATTCGTTCTCACTAATTATTGTCGTTGCTTTTCCACCTTCAGAAATGGGTTATACCTGAAAAAATTCCTCATAATACACTCATCATAATAACCAAAAACTTTGGTAGATTTATTTGATGCATACAAATATTCCATGCAAACATGAGGGATAGTCGCCAGCTTAATCTAGGGTGCACGTCAACTGTTCGATAGCACACGTAATCTGCTCGAATTTTCCCACCTGATACAATGCCTTTATTTATAGGTGGGTAACAGTGGCGGACGCAGAAAGTGGGCGGGAGGGGGGGCGTGGGAAGAAAAGTGGGGTCTCCGCCGTTTTGGGGACCCAGACAGAAAATAAAATTAATAATAATATTAATTATAATATTAAACAATAAATAAAAAATATATTAAAAATAATAATAAAAATAAACAATTAAAAAAAACTAACACAAGATTTTTATTTGTATTGTAAAGTAATTTCGAAAATTTGGCGACCCATTCTCGGGGGGGGGGGCGCCCCCCCCCCCTGCGTCCGCCACTGGTGGGTAACCATGTTTGGAGCCGAGTGGCGTTGCTCTTTTTTGTCATGCAGCATCGATTTTTTGCACATGCTTCCGTAAAACGGTAGTTTCTTATTCGGTGTTGAACTTAGTCCGAGAAGCTTGTTATTAAGAGTACTAACTAGAAGAGTTTGTTTCATTGCGGCTTTCACCTGACTCCAGTTGACAACCTTTCAGATTAAAAAAAATCGGAGTATTGTCAATCGAGCCAGGCACCAGTAGGTACGCAAAGAATTGCCCTTTAAACTACATTAACTGCTGAACATATTTCTTCAGTTACACTCTAACAGAGATGAAACGTTTACGCGTTTATAGTTTTACACCCTAGTGGTATTTCTAGACTTTTTAACTTGTTATTTCTGTGAATAATTTTAAAGGGTTCTAATGTTATGATTTCTGCTAACGAGCCGCGTCCTGCTATGCAGCATCGATTTTGTGCGCATGCTGAGTTCCGACTTTCTTCTCATGACCTCGTGCTGATCCCACGCCTATTCAGCTACCGTTCATGCTTTGCTGTTACCTCAGCTGTGTTCGACAAAGATTGCTTGATTCCTATCGAACAATTCTGAAAATATAAGAGCGGCTGGAGAGCAACCATAGCGCACTTTAAGACCTCCGTGACAATGTGCTCAACCGATTGACACGCATGGTGCGACGCATGGGAGCGCCCGCTCAATCGGGCGAGCACGCTCTTTTCGGAGTTATATTCCTGTGAAGCAGTCATAATTAGCAAACTCAAATATAGTGTTAACAAGTGTCGAAGCTTTCTACACATGCACTGGGAATAGCAGATTTTCCCTCATACTTGTTTTTAACATATGGTTGAAACACACGCCGGAGAGAACGATAGATGTATGAAGAAAAAAAACTACAATCAGTATGAAGAAAACGAACGGAAGACATTTGGAGACACTCTTGACGATTACAAAAGAGAAAACGATCGGGCTCATATTTGCGCAGATTCGGTGTATTATGCGCCGGACAGAAAATTCCTACCAGGTGGGACCACGTGCTCAAGGAGTTGGGCATGGGACCCACCCACGTTCAAGTGCGCGTGTCTCACGCGACGCACCATGCCAAAGCGTAAGGTCGCGAGTGTGTTAAGAGACACCAAAGCCCGAAAACTGTCAGTTTTTTGATACAAAGCATTTTCACGAAAACTATATGGGGCTTTGGTACTGAAAGAAAAGGAAAAACATATTACTAGCAGGTAACATCGAAACACCGTACTTATTCGTGTGCATTTTTACACCTAGCAGATTGGAAGTTTTGACTACTTTTGACTACCTACCGTAACAAGCTATTATTTGGGATGCGGCTTCTCTTCAGTGCTTGGGTTCATCAAACACCAACCAAGCAAGTCAACTATAAATAAAGAGATTGATTATCGTACAGATCACATAGAGTTAGGAGGCACAGGATGTGAATGTTGTTTTGGTAATCTAATTCGGTCGGTTATGCTTTTTTTGGTCCCGACCGGGATGGCCTACCCACACCTTACCGGTGCTTGGGCCATTAATGGTAGCATATGCGGTTCAGGCATCTGGACCTGTGCTGTGCCACTCATCATTTCCTTAAATTGTTTTCGGTGGCCCGTTTTTAGAATCTCAACGATGGTTGCCGCACTTACGTGAGGTTTATTTTACTGCAAGCGAGACCCTGTAACATCGATGACGATGACTTTGTCAATCTTGGACCTTTTCCTAAAACCTACAATCGTGCCGGAAGCTTCTCTTTCCGGTCCAAGCAAAGTCCAAAGTTGTCAATATGACAAACATCAGTGCAGCACAATAAGGCAACTATTATGTAATGCATATAACATAAAAAGGTAGGGTCAGCCATGAATTTTGATGAAAGAGGGTAGGAAGACCCCACTGTGTCGAAATTTTGAGAAATGGAACCTCTTCTCAAATTAATTGATTGCAAATAGGTATTTTACGACAATAAAGCAAAATGATAAGCTGAAGAGAAACGTCTGTCTCCTTCATGAAGAAAAATCGCTACAAACATTTTTATCCATTCCCTGCAACTACAATACCGCCCATAGTTTTTGCGAAAAAATCAGGTGACGACGGATTAATCGTTAACAAACCGTCGCGGTACTGTAACTCCTTTGAAAATGAAGCTTTTCTAAATCTGAGCACATTTTCGGATTCCTCATCGAAATTGGAATTGAACAGTATATGAAATCACTTGAACTTTAACTTCAAAACATTTGTTTTTTCGAAAATTTGAAAATTTTCCAGAATTCCAGCAATCAGGCCAAAATCTGAAAAAACGTTAAAAACCGAGAAAATAATTGAGGATTGAGGCTTCTGAACACGGTCATTGGATTTCGCTCAATTCTCGGTTTTTAACGTTTTTCAGATTTTGACCTGATTGCTGAAATTCTGAAAAGTTTTCAAATTTTCGAAAAAACAAATGTTTTGAAGTTAAAGTTCAAGTGATTTCATATACTGTTCAATTCCAATTTCGATGAGGAATCCGAAAATGTGCTCAGATTTAGAAAAGCTTCATTTTCAAAGGAGTTACAGTACCGCGACGGTTTGTTAACGATTAATCCGTCGCCATCCGATTTTTTCGCAAAAACTAGGGGCGGTATTGTATTTCAGACCACAAACAGATTTGCTTATTCTATCTTTCTGTCTATGCCTATAAATTCTTTGCGTCTGTAGCCTATCTAACTTTATCTAACTCTATCTTTTTGAATTAGCTTTGTTAGCTTTGTTTCGTCTAAAGTTTCTCAAAAAAAAATAAAAAAGAACCCTCTCTAAGGTCTTGCGTTCTCCCAACATCTGCAGTCCTTGCGGTTACCCACCGATGTTCACTCGCTTTTTATTCCATGCAAAATTTAGTTACAACACTACGAATGCGTACTCATGGCTAGTTCGGTTCTGAGTTGTAATTATTCAATTTTGGTACAGCTAAAAGGTTTCTGTAGAAAAAACCATCTGATTCAGTCTATAAATAAATAACCATCTTTTTTTTTTAAATTTTACTCCTACGTGTACCTAAGAGTTGCTCTATTTTAAGGCTTATCGATACATATTTTTCATTTCCTGGAGATGTTTTTGATGTGTGACGGCACACCCTGTGTGTCGTACGAATAAATAAATAAAAATGAGGATAATGGTGGTGAGAGATCAGACGAGAACGCACCCGCTCAAATTCAATGCAGACTATCAGCAACGTTGTTACAGTGGCGCACAGTCGCATTTCAATCATGTTGAAAGGAATAGGGAGCAGAGCCGCAAAAATAGGGAAGAAGAAACAAATGTTCAGAAGGATATCAGATTTTTCATCTGGAATCGAGTATTACACTTTTTCATAAGTATAAGGAGATCAACTAGTGCGCCTTTTTTATTTTTCTATTCGCTCCTACTCAGAGAATTAGTAACACAACTTTGCACACTCGGCTTATAACTCGGCAGAACAGAGATAGCTTTATAAAGAATGGTGATTACGACAATTTCCACCAAATGCGTGTATAAGTCGCGCGTCACACGCACGTATTCATTTGCCTAGCTAATCCATGGAGATTGGTCAACGCGACATGTTCATCCTTAATGAAAATACCGGGCGGCCGTTGCAAGCCTGCACATGCGTGAATCTCTGCTGCATCAGGGTTGCGACAGGGTCTATTTGCCATCATAGAGATGCATGCGCTTCAAACGCTCGCATTTGGTTCAAACTGTCCTATACTCATAATCTTTTCAAGGCCTTTCAAGGGTATCAAAAAAAACTAAGTATTTTGAGAGTTATTCAATTATTTTTATATATCAACATGGGCCCACAATTAGAAAATCAACCTGAACACAAGTATTGTTATAGAAGTTCTCACTGATTGGATTTCATCGAAGGAGTAGGAAATACAGGACCAAAATTATTAAAGGTGCACTTCATATTTCAATCTAAGAATAAGCTTGACTATAAGCACGAAATGACACTTACTTTTCGTTTTATAATCCAAATTAACTGTATGCTTTGGCGTATGCTCCTTTATGCCAAAGGGTGTTCGAAAACCTTTTGCTGATGACTGCAAATCTTTTAAACTGTGTTATTTATGGTTATTTATGTCGCCAGTGGAATCTGATGATTTAGACTCACTCGATGAGCTACGAGGTACGCTACCATTCCCAAGCAGAACTGCCAAAGTCTGGATAAGATGCAGTAGAACGAAAGCGGCTCAAAAACGTAGAGATGAAAAGTAAGAGATAAGAGTGAAATGACTGAAAAATGGAGATGATGTGTTGGGAAGCCATAAGAGATAATTTTCAAAAAAAAAATGCATGATTAAAATTCTTGTTGCAATTACTTCTTAGTTACCTGCACGCATCGCGCTTGTAGAAAAAATATTATAGTTTGACTGCTTCTCTGCTTAGGAAAAGTTGCTCTCGTAAGCATTCCCATTTCTACATCTGTTGTTTGATTCTACATCCTCCTAATAAATCATGGTAGTGCAACAAAATTTTCTAGAGTGCAGGCGTAGGGGGAATAGCACGTGATCGCATGCTTCAGCCGTGGGGCTCAATTATGGACTGTGGCTCGCGAGGATGCGCAACTGATGGGGCATTCGGCCGATGTTTCATAGGTGCATAGACGCGGTAGAAGCCGGGTGCATTCGGGATTTCGCGGTGGGGACCAGCGGCTAGCTTTCTCGAGCCCTCCGACAGTGTTTACAGCAATTTGACGATGCATAGCAGCAATGTACGGAGCAGAGTAGCCCCTCTGATAGAGCTTTGTCACTAACTGCACTCACTCTTGGAACGCTGGACGTCAATCACTTCGAAAGGATTGGAGGCCGTAGCGATAGGGTTCACTCGGTTTCCTCATGTAGGATGTGCTCTTTGCGCAGCTATCATTATTGAGGTCCATTGGGGATTATGCAGCTTGGGGATCCATCTGTTTTTAAGAGGCAGTACAATCAAATACACAGGATGAACAAACGAAGAAGACGTCATTATAAGCTGTTATGACATTTTCTTGAACCATATGTGCAACTGATCAAACTTTCTGAATATTCCCTAATTTTTTTTCCATTACTTTCAAGATTTACAAAGAGTGCAGGTGCACTGATGACGGACTGATGTGCCGGGCTCCGTAGTTCAGAACAACATCAGGATATGTGTCCAACGATTGAGAAAGGGTCCGTCATGGCCCAATAGTGGGGAAAACGCTAGCATACGTGTCCATCGATGGAGAATGGGTCAGCAGGGAGCCCAATATTGAGGAAAGCGCTGGGATACCCTGTCCTGGCCCAATAGTGGGAGGGACGCCAGTATACAGATCCATGAACGGAAAATGGGTCTTCCCTGGCTCAAAAGTGGGGAAAGCGCCTGGATACGGGTGCACGGATAGAGAGTGAGTCCGCATGATTCCCATTGGTTGGGAAAACGCCAGCGTATGGGTCCACGGATGGAGAATGGTTCCGCCGTGGCCCAGTAGTGAGGAGAACACCAAGGTGCAGGTCTACCGGTGGAGAAGGGACACGCTACGCGCTCATTTGTGTCTCTGTCGACCTCTTCCTCCCTGTATATTGAAGCAGAAGCTCATCAGTTGGACCATCTCAGCAACGTAAAGCTTGAATCATTTTAGGTGATTATTCGCAAGGCATTGATTACACTGTGTTGTTAAGTACTAAAGCCATGTGAAAGATACTCCTGCGTATAGTTGGAAGTGGCCGCTCATAACGGGTCCACAGGCATGTAAGAAATGTGACAAAAAAGTAGGTAGTATCATTGCATCGGAAATTAACTTCACATGTAGGTGTGTGATTAAGAATTTGCAAGCAAGGCTAGGAGTGCGAAAAGACTCCAAGCCCGACGTTGATGAGGCGGCCAGACTCGTAGAATATACGCAACTCATGAGATTTTCCTATTCGCAATTGTCATTCCTCTTGAAAACTGACTTGCGAAGACTAGAATTTCGTTGTCAACCACTTTCCGTTGGATGAAGAAAACCAGTGGAATGAGGACATAGGCTTGCATCTCCACGCAAATAGACCATGTGTGAGAAAAGAGATCCTCATAAACGAAGTGCTGCAAGGATGAGCGTCATAGCTGTGAGAGGAAGGAGACGGGAATGTGCTCACCAGTGCGTCAACATTCTCTTCCGACTTGAAGTTGGACACCAGAAACGCTGCCTTCCGCGCCCTCTCCATATTTATTTCCTCATATGATTCGGGAAATCCAACTATAACCGAAATGATTGTGAGAATTATTGCAGCATAGTACAGCGGTAAAATCCTCTGCGCCCTGAACCGCGAATAGTACGGATTGCTGCACTTGCTATTTTAGCCTGAAGAAATTATTGAAAGCAGATTTTTTCAGCCCTAGCGCAGCAAAAGTTTGGGTTATAACGTCGATCGTGTTGTAGATATAAGGTAACGCCTACAACAAACACAGTATCTTTGAATAAGTCAGGAAAAAAGCTGTATTGAAAGCAATTCATAATTCAAAATGAAGAAGGTGACTGTTATCTATAAGCAATACGTACATATATGGAGCCCTTCCTCTGGGCCGGTAGTAAACTTCGTATGTCGCGACACCTAAAATGTAAACTCGTTGGCGGCAGGTCCACGACATCTGCGCCCACTTCGCGAGAATCTCGCGACATCCATGCGCATTTCGCGAACCAATGCATCTCTGCTGAACTTTTTCAATATAGAAATTGTTCGCATGCCGCATGCCCTGGTCGTCAGCGCGGTTGCCGCTAAAACGCCAAGATTATTTTGCTAGATGGGTTCGATTCCTGATTCCTGAGTTTCTAATACATATTTTGCAAAACCATAGCAAGACGTATATCCAGTTCTTGAAAACTTTGTATGCGGAATGACTGAGTAAACACCTCCTAATCAAATGAAAAGATCTCACAGACTCCCTCTTTTTCTCAGAATATCGCGTAATTCCTAAGAGGTCTAAACTCCACAGAATTTCTTTTAATCCTTCTCTAGTACCGAAAATTCCTACTTCAAAGTTCGTGCCAAGACACATCGTTCAAACAAGAAT
The DNA here is from genome assembly GCA_037903475.1 of Ancylostoma caninum. Classification (NCBI taxonomy): domain Eukaryota; kingdom Metazoa; phylum Nematoda; class Chromadorea; order Rhabditida; family Ancylostomatidae; genus Ancylostoma; species Ancylostoma caninum. The sequence continues at coordinate 225,321 of JBAJFG010000462.1, read as the reverse complement.
AAAGAGGCCCCCTACAATACCGCCCATAGTTTTTGCGAAAAAATCGGGTGACGATGGATTAATCGTCAACAACCGTCGCAGTACTGTAACTCCTTTGAAAATGAAGCTTTTCTAAATCTGAGCGTATTTTCGGATTGCTCATCGAAATTGGAATCGAACAGTGTATAAAATTACTTGAACTTTGACTTCAAAACATTTGTTTTTTCGAAAATTTGAAAATTTTCCAGAATTCCAGCAATCAGGCCAAAATCTGAAAAAACGTTAAAAACCGAGAAAATAATTGAGGATTGAGGCTTCTGAACACGGTCATTGGATTTCGCTCAATTCTCGGTTTTTAACGTTCTTTCAGATTTTGACCTGATTGCTGAAATTCTGAAAAGTTTTCAAATTTTCGAAAAAACAAATGTTTTGAAGTTAAAGTTCAAGTGATTTCATATACTGTTCAATTCCAATTTCGATGAGGAATCCGAAAATGTGCTCAGATTTAGAAAAGCTTCATTTTCAAAGGAGTTACAGTACCGCGACGGTTTGTTAACGATTAATCCGTCGCCATCCGATTTTTTCGCAAAAACTAGGGGCGGTATTGTATGTCAACTGGATATGAAGCTTTCGTTCTGCATTGTTCATACTCCTTTTGCTATTTCTCGCTTCTTTCCGCCCCCTAACTGCTTCTCTTATTTAGTTATACCATACGCCTGAACCTGTGAAAGAGTTCCTCGTAAAAAAATCTATCAAGATTACCTTATTTGCGGATTCTCCCCTCATTATTCAACAACTAATTCACACATCCCCTTGGAACGTTAAAACTGCTTATGAGCGTTACGTACGAGATACTCGATGAGTCTCTAAAATATCTGGATATCCTGGCATCTTATGTCCTCTTATCAAACTGTATGTCGAGTTTACGATTGGACAAAACCTGCGATGTGGACGAAGGTTCGAGAGCTCCATAAATCTGTGCTGTTTCAGAGGAGCTTCGTTTTGATCTTGACCTGAGAATGACCAATCCCGACACCTGGCCATTGTGACCTATCCCGATACCTGGCCAACTTCACGAACTCCGTTCGTATTCGTGACATAGCACCTCTTTGAATTCCATGCTATTTCTCCCACTTTTGCTGCCTGCGCTTCATGAACAGGAGCTCGCGAACATGGTTCCCAACCACTGTCGCCATATAGCCATTGAACTGAGCTGCCAACTGTGTCTCGCCATCGACGAGAACGCACCCTTTATCGCAGGAGTTTCATGAACATCTCGCGGCAAATGTGAGCAACACTGTCACTACATGTTGGCAGCTTCAAGTTCACGGCATTGGGGGGGGGGTGTACTACCAGCCGTGTCATTGCTTGGAGCAGAAGGAACTAGACAGTTATTAGCATGTGTGAAGTTTATTCATTCGTTCTTCTGCAAACTTACTACGTGAATTTGCTGTAGCTGGTATGCTTCATTTAATATTAGGTTGTCAAGTGTGGAATGTCGGATTTTATTAGCGGTCAGTTTGGCAGTCGCCACCTTTGAAGCTTCATCTCAGACACTTGGGCTGGCCAGCTTGATCGACCAGTAGGTGCCGGCCGGCCGAGCTGCAGCCCATCACTGGCCGGCGCCCGGTTTAACATCGTCCATCGACAGCAGCGCATCACCGGCCAGCCGGTCGACCAATCCAGCTTTCCGGCCTGCCCGGTCAGAAAGGTCGGATGACGATAGTAGAAATCTGATAGAAGATGAAAGGCATCAGCCGATTGAAGCAGGTTGGAAGCACGAATGGCCGAGTGGATGAAGCAGTGGACTCTCAAACACTCATGAACAATGGTCAGGTTGGTTCGAATCCAATCGATGGTAGAATAAAGCTAGCACAAGGGAAACACACAGGGGCTTTACAAAGAACCATATTTCCCTATTCCTGATGAGAATTTGCTTATTTGTGTTGCGTTCATATCACTATGCATCCAGAGCGGCGTCGAACCTGGAACTCTTCCGCGCGATGCAGTGCGCAACCAAAGGCCGAGCTGCCAGAAGTCGTCACACTGCCTGCGGCCAATTGACGGGTAATCTTGGACAACGCTATCCTGCGCACTCGATTTAAAGTAGTAACACCTGTACCCACTCCACTTCGAGCAGTTGCGGCTCAGCAGAGGCCCACCATCGGCCGGCCCGCTCTACCAACGCCGACCGGGCTCCGCCACGGTGATTCCCTGGCCGGTAATGGTAGAGCGGGCCTTCCGCAGCACTTTTCTGAGATTAGATCACCTCTCATCCTTTTTTTTCATTACGAAGATACATCCACCATCTTTCGAAAACGCCTCCTTGGTTCTTCATCACCGTTTAAATTCTTGTTTGAAAGGATTTTTTGTGAAACTACTGAAAGATCAGAAGTCGTGTCACTTTGAATGACGGGTCGCTTCTTCAAGCAATCGGCGCAGAGAGAGCTGAAAACTTTAACGAAGTGTTTGGGGGATCTGGTTAGTGAAATCACTGAGCAGCATTCGTTTGGGAAGTTCGGCTAAGGTGACATGAAGCTGCGAAGTGAGCCCTGTGATGAACCTGGATAACGATGAGCAGGAAGCTGTAGCAGAAGCGGATTGTGACCTCCACAATCTAATAATATGTAGGTTTTAGGGGCAATACGACAATTAAAAGTGGTACGGCAAACATATTTTCGAAACCTTGGCCCTCAAAAATTGGTGCCAATTTCTGCCCACCTTTCACAAATCTACGCTGCTTAAGGCAGAGGAGAACGGCTGGGAATCCACTCAGCCACACACAGTGTAATGGCAAACCTTGCTCTACCGGAGCGCAACTCCTTCCTCCTTTCTTCCTAAAAAAGTGTTCAATTTTGGACATGATGTTGAAAACGCCCTTCGCCACTTTATCGCCACTTGCTTTCCATGGTTCAGGACTGTTGATGTAACCAAGTCACCACTAAGACGGCAAGGCTCTGCCGGTAATATAGGAACATATTTGTATATCTCATAGTAAATCTTGCTTGAGAAACAAAATTCAAAATCTCCTCATTCAAAGTCAGACATTTCGCACTTGACGACCTATTATATAAACAGTTGAAACTTAGTGCTTAATTATTAGTATTACTTGTGCGTGATGGTAGATCTGTCATTGCAAACAATTTCTGGCTGCTAACATGTCGTTACAGCCTTATCATATTCCACGTGCACTGAATAAACTTTCGACAAGTCGCCGATATACAGTGGACGGCAATGGCGGTGGCCCATCTGCGGCCTCGAGAAGGACGCAGCGCAACCGCGCCGCCCGCGTCGTAAACAATGTTTTCTGCTGCTGTTATGCTATATTTAGAGCTTCTCTGCCCGATTTTAAGCATTTCTGACCAAATCGGGAAGAAAGCGACTAGAAATAGCATTCCAGTAGCAGACGACACCGGTCCCGGCGCGCGCGGCGCGGTTGCGCTGCGTCCTTCTCGAGGCCGCAGATGGGCCACCGCCATTGCCGTCCACTGTAAATAGGTAGTGTCGTAGTCCCTTACGACACTGACATTGGCAACTATCGGCAGTGGCCAGACCGTCGCACGGTCGGTGCTGATAGCGACGCATGTCGTGTGGACTGCCAGTGTTGAGGAGGAAGAGGATCGAAGAAGGAGGCGACAGCCTAGGAATCGTGGACGACAATGCGTCGCCAACATCGGCGGCCATAGCAATACGCGCGAATGAGGTGTGCTATACAGGGCGCAGCACTAGGTGGTCATTGACCATCAGGACTTAGTAGCGTCCTGCAGACTCACGGGGCTTATCACCAATGTCCGGGACATAGCCAACCGCTAACCGTCTACTGATGTCGGACACAAGCTTTCGGAGAAGCACGTCTGGAGGATCATCGAAATCGTAGCGTTGCTGAAGATCACTGTCGTTCAACCATTTACTCCATCCCTACCCTGCACCCTGGTGCGCTCCAGTGATAATCGGGCGTTGCGCAACCTGTAGGAGACGTATCAGGTTGGAATTTTGAATGTAGATGCGCATTACACCAACAAGTATGCCCCCCCCCCCCCAAAGTACCACACTTCGTTTTTCAGAAACCGTCTTCGTTTTTGAAAAAAAAATGTCAAAAATGGTCAAAAAGTGGTTTTTAAGCATTTTTTGACCATTAATGACGGTTTTTTCGAACGAAGATTGTTTCTCAAAAAGGAAAGATGCCATCTTTGGGGGACAGTTGATACCACCTAGGCGCACTTCTTGGAGTGGACAGCGTATCGGAACACTTCCTCAAACGGGAGAAATTTCCTGGAAAAGTTCCGGGTTTGGGAAAAGCGCGCTCCAATGACAATTCCTTGTATCTGACAGGTCCTATAATAAGTTCCAATGAGTTCCATCGGATCCAAAGGTTCCGATCGGTTTTTCGAAGATTTCAGTTTGCATTTGGGATGATTTAGGCTCTCTTCGCTCAATAGTACCCATTTCTTGCCGGAACTTCATTCGTCGTCTCACTAACGGCTATTTAACTCACTTTTTAGTGCAACATTCTTTCCTGAAAGAACTCTAGTATGTAGGTACATAGTAGCTCATTTCGGAATCCGACTGGACTTAGTACTTCCCAACCGACACTGACCACCTAGTGTTGTGCCCCGGTGTTGTACTGCACGTGCAGCATAATGGCACCTAGGCTCAGCTACTATGATGTATTGCTCCTTTGCAATCATGTTAGGGTGCACTACAGCAGAGCTCTTCTGGGAAACAATAGATACCAACCCACCTTGCTGTTACAAAATGGATAACATCAGAAAGTTCCATTCTGTCGTGTTTCTTCAGCATGGAAGCGATAATGAAACCAGAGACAACAAAGTAGCTGCATAAATGGTAGTCAACAACGCTGACTTTGTATATCATTGACAAATTTACGAAGCTCAAAAAATTGCTATGATTTGAAGGGGAACACAGTGAGCCCGGAAATTCGGCCGTGCCCCCTTAAGATGTGTAGTTTCGAAAACTGCTCGGCACTGTTAAACCAAAGGAGAACACGTTTGACCACTAATAATTATAGTATTATAGATCTTTGTGGGATGCTTTCCTTAAATACCAATGATTAGAGACGACTAAACAATTCCTTTGTTATGTTTGGTGGAGTTAATCTCGTTTCGGGACATGATAAAACAATGAATACAACGCAATGGCGAATCGGGCACAGCCCGCAAAGGCCGCGCATGCTTGTTGTGGGTCACACTCATCTGCGGTGAGGTACCGACTCCTCATGTTGCAATGTTGGACGCAGAAAGTGGGCGGGAGAGGAGGGGATAGAAAAAAGTGGGGGTGGGAAAAAACTCTCTGCTGCCTTGGGAACTCAGATGGAAAATGAAATCCATAAAAATAATGATCACTATAATTGATAATTGATAAAAATTATTTCAAAAATAATGATAAAAGAAACAATTACAAATAAACAGATGTAAGTTTTTTATCTGTATTTAGGGTCAAGCGTACGATGGTAATTTGCCAAGGGGGGGGGTCGCCTTGGAGGGGGGGGGGAGAGTAGGGGTCGCCTGAAGAAAGTAGTATGATAACAGCAAGGTAGGGAAGTTCGTTTTTCACCAGCAAGCTCGAAGTTCGATCCTCGCGAGGGTGGTAGTGTTGCAAACACTTCAACATGCTCTTTTTCCCCATGAATGACAAGTGTAAAATCGTCGTGAAATATTCAATTTTCTCTTTGCAACACCAGGCTGTTAAGGTGGAGCTATTTATGGTGACCTGACACTTCGACGAGCCCCGTCTTCTTCAGAGGTCTGAAGGTGATTCCAGCGTACTTTACCTGTGCACTACACGGTCAAACGTCTCATCGCACTTTGCCAGTTCTCGACGTTGTCCCAGGCAAGATACAATGAGAATACCGAGACTCAAGTTTCAACCCACCCATATTGCCGCGGAAGTTACCCACACTGCTCAAGATCTCTTGCAGCGGACCAGTGAGTATTACTCGGTGTCCGGATCTCATTTGATCTACATTAGATACAGGGCATTCACCTCGGAGTAAACATCGCGCGCGATATTCTCATTGTATCTTGCCTGGGACAACGTCGAGAACTGGCAAAGTGCGATGAGACGTTTGACCCGTGTAGTGCACAGGTAAAGTACTCTTAAACCACTGTCAGACCTCTGAAGAAGACGGTCCTCGTCGAAACGTCAGGTCACAATAAATAGTTCCACCTTAACAACCTAGTGTTGCAAAGAAAAAATTGAATGAATACTATTGAAGATGCCCAGGTTTAAAGAAGAACGAACATGGAAGCCGTCGCTAAACACTTTCTGCTCAAGCGCGGACGCTTTATTTGACTGTAAATCAACTCCTAGGGTCCAGTAAATATGTAGCTCAGAAAGCAATTCCGTGGATGGTGTCCTAGGGCCTCTGGAAATCACATGGTGCTCCGAAGCTGTGGAGGCGGTTTCCAGAACCAAACCTTATGAGGACGCAAATCTCACGACTTCTCGTTCATTAGAAATTTTCATATAGTGAAAAGACTACATGAGACATAACCGCAAAATTTGTAAAATTTGAGGTATGTTGACACTCAATAACTGACAAAATCAGAAGGTCCTATGAAGAAGATACCCTATGCGAAAAAAAAGAGCAAATTTTCTTTTATTGTAATGCCTTGGAGTTGTTCCCTCATATAAAGTAATCATGAAGTTATTCTTCTCAGATTAACACTGTCGCGACTTCGTGCGACTCTTCTTTCATTCCATCGTTCGTTCGCCAGGTCGCGCGCGCAATGCTCCTACGCTCCTCGCATACGCACGTTAGGCTCCGCCCCCTGCGCCGAAACTGCATAAATAGCCGGCGCGCGTGCACTCAAGTCTCATTCCTGCGTTGTCACTCGAAGGGAGCGGTTGCGAAAGAAGTCAGAGGATGCGAGTAGATGTTGGTTCACAAGTGTCGTATAACATCAAGCACTGGAACAAGGACAGAAGAGGAGCAGCGCCAAGAGAGGTAACTCGGCGTCAGTAAGGTCTGTTCGAAGGCGTTGAGCACAGGCTCACCCTGCCAGCTTGTCCGAACGGCCGAGGAGTTGTGTTTGCTATGACCCCTAGTTACTGGGCTGGTTGGATTCTTCCCCTTAGTTCTTTTGTTGTACATCTGTGTTCATATTTATGCGGGCTATGAAATTGGGCAGTTTATGTGTTCGTGTTGTGTAGCAAGAACTGCAGACGTGTGCCGCAGAGAGGCGGTTGTATAGACAGTACAGTTAACATCTTGCATATGTGCAGCGCTGACAGGAGATGGTGGCAGCTCTCTTGTATCGACACATGTGTCGTACTGTTGTGTCACATGAGTCAGTGTTGGTGCATCCTCGGATGCCCGGGTGCTAGTTGTGTAACAAGAGTGTTTGATATGGTTGGTAGCTTAGGGGCCTCCACTGCAGTTGTGCCTTGAGTTACGTGGCAGGTGAATACATGCATTCTGACGCAAGCCAACGTGCTATCAACCTTGGCGGGTTACATGTCCCGTCTGCATTAGGTCGCGGGTTTCCTGGTAGTTGCTCAACCGATGCATTAGTTCTGGGTCTGCTAGTCCACGCGCGAGCGACGCCGGGAAATCACGACATGGTGCATCTGGACTGTGATCAGCCGTGGGGATGGCAAACCCGCGTCTGGTTATTGCGATCGGACCCTGCTTGCGTTTGCTACCGCATAGCCCACTGCACAACTGCTTTGTAGTTAACCTCTAACTATACAGCGCAAAACTTACGCACGTCATAGGTTCGTAGATGGGATTCGGCAAGGGCTAGTGGTAGCCGAGGGGATAACAGGGCTTTGCAGCTAAGACCTACTTGGCTCGCTATCTGCAGCTTGTGTTACATAGGGAGAAAAAATTCCCATCCAAGCGTAGGAGGTAGGTGACCGCGGACCCTAGGGCAGGCTTAGTCCCTATCTGTTGGCCAGGTTTTTGTTGCACATCCTAAAAAGCCTTCTGCGATTACTCTCGCATGGTGCAGTGGCGTGTGCTGCACGTATTCGTCTGTTGTGTTCTTTATGGTCGATGGAGCTTGCACTTAAACACGCCTCAGCGTTATCTAAGACTTTGGCCCTGCTGGCAGTAGTCGTTTCTCATCCCGTTCTTGTGCTCCGTGCAACCTTGTGGTAAATCATCACAATCTGTTACATTCCTTGTGCCTTATGCATTGTCGCTTGTGATCATTATACACAGCATTCCTTGTTGCATTCGTCTGTACCATTGCTGCACAACACTTTCGCATATGGCGCACCTGCCGTCGTTCCTTAGCTTAGTATAGTGTGTTCACGAATTACGATTTTAGATACTTTGGGTAGTTTGTGTGCAGTTACTATGTCCTGCGAGCACTTCCACTCTTCGTTTCTATGACCATGACTATCGCAACTTACATGATCCGTGTTACCAAGGCGATGGAAGATCTGGACATCGCAACGAAACAGGTAAGTTCCACACCCTTTAGATCCGTGTGTGCAAGACGCTTTGGTTAATAAGCAGTTCCATCAGCTCCAGAAGCGTCAGGTAGCTTCCTTTTTCACATTTTGCATGGCAGCCTTTCTATCCTTTGTGAACGTATGGATGTGTTGTTTTACTATCTCGCCTCGTCGAATCTATCAGGGTAACATCAGGCTATTTACGACGTCGGCAGCGACACACTTCATTCGCTCCGCATCCAGATTCACGCAACCGTCGTTGACAAGGAAACCTTCGTGACTACGCCGGAATCAGCTTCACAGCGTTCATTGGAGCGCATTGACAGTGTCGAGCGTCAACGTCTACGTCCTAAGTCCATGTTCATGTCAGCGTTCTCGTCCACAGTCACTATCTGTCATATATGATCCGTCTAAGTGTTGTTTCTGTGATTCGTTCCCATATTCGTCCAGACGATGTGATTACCGATTGTAGGGACCGCAGAGGACACTAGTACCATCTTATTTGTGTTCCTCATTGTAGAAATCATCCCCATTTAGGTGTCCTCTCCTCTCGTCTAGTTGCGGATTACAGGATAATAGAGCTAAGTGTGGCCTTTGTACTGACTCATCACCATCAGTGAGTCCACTGCGCGATACTCGTAGATCCCGAGACTGTTCTCGTGGTCACAACCGCTATCAGCGCGAAAACGGCACATATGGAAGTTGTTCGGAGTCAAGGTAAAGGTAAAGACGAAGTTCACGATGTACCTGATCAATTTCAGGGCATCACGGTATTCCTCGATCCAGGATCTCAACTCAGCTTTATAACAACAGTAGCTGTGGACAAACTTGGTCTCCACATCCCCAACAGGAAACTGTTCAACCATCGGAGGTAATTCGACAATTGGACAATCAGGTACGGTTAGGGTTACATTTGAACATCTTTACGATAACCCTTCAACGGGTTTGCTTCATTCTAGGAGCAATCCTATTACCCGTAGTCGTTAATCACAGTTGTCGTCATAGGATACTAAGTTTAGTTAAGATTCTGTTCTGATTTACCTCTTCACCACATTGTAGTTACAGTAATACCAAACGTTCTTATAGGTATTGACTATTTCGGGAACACCGTTTGTGGGAAACATCCATGTGTCTCATTTTGGGATTAGTCTTTACCCATTTAAGGTTCTGGACCGTCCTTTTAGGTATCTCTTCCTTCAAGCCATATTCCCAGAAACATCCTTAGGAATATAACAACTCCTTGAGGGTAACGACGACGGTCGAGACACCGCTTCAGGCCCAGAAACCTCAACGTTTAGGCATTACTGACAATTTACATTCACAACACCAGTTTACTGGTGCCCCCGATATTTCCCCGTAGGGCTTGTAGTTTTACAGGTCCATGCATCCTTCTACCACCTGGGAAGGTAAGATGTGTTCGATCATGTTTCAGGTAGGTGTGGTGGTAGTAGATGCACACATTACTCGTATAGTGGCTTGTGAATTAGCACATTTTATCTAACGTGCTCTATTGCGATCACATGTTACGGTAGCTCACGTGTTCAGCGTCGATTCAGATCAGATACCTTTAGGTATTCTAAGTAGTTCCTTAACTTCACTGATTTACCCCTTCGCTAAGAAACTCATTCTCTGTCCGTTTCATGTGTCACATCATCTGATTATCGATCAGCCTTTTAGTACATAGTGATTCTCCTCTTTCTTCACACCTTTCCTGTCATATAATCCATCTACACATATTGCGTTATTACATCCACGCCGTTTGTGTAGGCCTTTTTTCCTCTTTCTCTATCTCCTTCATTACATTTCCTTATTTCTTTTATACCCGTAGCTTAAATCAGTCACTAGTGTTTAGTTTGCTAATTTAGTTTTTTAGCTCTAGCTTCTAGCTTCTACTTCCAAATAGTATTTCGCGATTACATCTTTTTTCATCTTTCCCTTTTTCTATCCCTCCTCTAATGTAACAATAGTCCATTAGTCCTTCCACGTATTAGTGTTAGGTACTTCTATTAGGTTTAGTATGTCCTACTTGGTTGACCGTATAATCGTTTACACATTGCCACTTATCGGGTATAACCCCTCACAGTGCAAGTAACATTGCATGTGTATCTCACATTTCACATTTCACATTTTAAGGTGTCATTGTCAGTCTGCCTTGTTAACTATCCTCTCTATTACAGGATACATTTTCAATGACAGCCTGACAGCTAAGCGATAACAACTGCGTACTAGCTATGCAACGTGTTCGTGCTACCATTGCAAGAAGAAAGCGTCGAGGAAGCGCACAACCTTTAAGACCTGTGGTTTCCACGCAGATAGGTTTGCCACAACCTTCCGCTTCTTCTTCCAGCAGTATACGTCGGAGGAAACGATCCTACTCCTCACAGCCGACACGTTTGCCGACACCTTCACAAGAGTCCCGTACTAGTCGGGCTATAACATCGCAGCCGTCTAGCACAGATTCTCTTCTTTCAGACCGTATGTGCAATGTGTTAACTTGTGCACAGTTAGCTACTTCTTCTAAGCATGTTGGTACCTTTCCCTCTATCAATCTGTCCTCTTTGCATGTTCAACAGCAGTTCGATCCGTACACTTGTCCAGCCACAGTCGTCGAACTGATTTCAGCCATTGCTAGAGGCCAGAATGTCAATCGCAAGTTCCATCATGACAGCGATAACGATACCCAGGCATTCTCGGTTCCCCGTCCGCATCGTTCCACCTTGCAACTAACACAGCTACTAACATCTTCTCTTAACCCAGATCGCATGTTTAACCCCAACCATCTAGGGTTAGGGAATATATTTCATGGCCAAGGGTGTTTGCGATCACGCCGAACAAGGATAGGACTCCGTCGCCCACGCCGTCCATCGAATTTCTTGAAGAAGTTCATGTACAGAAGCCATTGGAAGTCAAGACACTGTCGGCTCAGCCACAGCGTGTTGCCGGCCCCGAGGATGGGCCCTCAAAGCCCATTCTTTCGGAGCAACAACGGGTTTTTGCGAGTTTACAGCGACCCACGTCGCCATCATCATCTGTCACATGTTTCTTCTGTAATAGTCGACATTGTTCCTCCAACTGTTTGGTTATTTCCAGGTTGACGGAACGCATGAAGTTGTATGCGAATCGTGGTGGTTGCTTTCTGTGTTGTGAAAGACATGGTGAGACCGAATGCCCGCTCTCGGAAACGAAACGCTGTAGCGCTTGCAATTCGAAGTGGCATGACACATCATTCTGTGATCTCAACAATGGTGTGGATAACGACATCGATGCGGCAGCATACAGTGGTTTCTTGGAACTATGTAAGAACATGGCAGATATGGTGAGGAAAGGTGAGAGCACCGGGTTCCATTGAATCCGTCAAGCTCTCAAGGTAGGTTTTCTTACACAAGTTTCGTTCATTTTCATAACTTACGGTTTTTATATTTTTGTTTTCTCGGTGGACCTTAAGTTCACTTTTGTCGTTGTTGTGCCCAACTCTATTTTAGGTACGTGCGCAGCAATGACTTCACAACTTACGTCGTTCACAGTGTACGAGTGCTTTTGTAGCACACTCAGGGGCACGGTGGGAGACCGTGGTTTATCTTCTTGTGCAGATTTGGGTATCCCTTTTCTTTCGCCTTCTAACTTGACCCCAGGGGTTCATCTTTCGCCTGTGAGGTAAAATCTCCCCCTCACTCAAAACACAATTCCCCTAGCGCACAAAACGCGCTCGTAGGCAAAATTTATTTCTTTTGGTTCTTCGCTTCACTCTGTTGCCGTCAACATCGTCACGTCAAGCCACGCCGATCGTCAAGAACATCCAGCACAGTGTCGAAGCCATGTACATAGCCGTTCCTGCCGAAGAAGAAAGTCCCATTCTTATCCCGCCGTAGGTAATAAAAAGTCACACCAAACACGTCTCTTCTTGCTTACCCCGGGTCCAACCAGCTGTTTGAACGTCAAGGATTAGGCCAGTCTGGTAGGCGTCACTACGGTTAACTCGTAAATGTATGTCTCGTTTAACTCGTAGGTAAGGGCAAGCACAGCTCAGCCTCGGATCATTGTGTCGCCCCCCAGTGTCGCGACTTCGTGCGCTTCTTCTTTCATTCCATCGTTCGTTCGCCAGGTCGCGCGCGCAATGGTCCTACGCTCCTCGCATGCGCACGTTAGGCTCCGCCCCCTGCGCCAAAACTGCATAAATAGCCGGCGCGCGTGCACTCAAGTCTCATTCCTGCGTTGTCACTCGAAGGGAGCGGTTGCGAAAGAAGTCGGAGGATGCGAGTAGATGTTGGTTCACAAGTGTCGAATAACATCAAGCACTGGAACAAGGACAGAAGAGGAGCAGCGCCAAGAAAGGTAACTCGGCGTCAGTAAGGTCTGCTCGAAGGCGTTGAGCACAGGCTCACCCTGCCGGCTTGTCCGAACGGCCGAGGAGTTGTGTTTGCTATGACCCCTAGTTGCTGGGCTGGTTGGATTCTTCCCCTTAGTTCTTTTGTTGTCACGACAAACACCACATTCTTGAACTTGTCAAAATTCAGGTTTCTTTCTATGGCTTTTTTTCAGCGCATATCTGAAAGGTGACAAAATTTTAGAGATGACTCTGAAAGAGGAAGTGAAGTTCTATATTCAGATAAAATTTCAGCTATCAAAATCGCCTGGGATGAGTTTTGTTCCATTGGAAAACCGATGGTAAACCGTTGGTATAAGTGGCAATTTTCTCAGCTTTTTACCACGAATTTCCACCCTCATTTATTCATAATAAGCCAAATTTTTCAAAACAAAAAGATGTGCCTCAGAAAGCGGAAAGCGCAAAGCAAATCTTACTGATAGCAGAATGACTTAAGTCATTTTCCCAGGTCACGTGCCAACCCTTTTAAACTCGTGACAAACAACGATACATCTAGACCAGGGTCAAGCGTGAAGATGGTAAAAAGTCGACCCCCATACGACCCCCCCCTTGAGCCATCAAAAATACGACCCCCCCTCCTTTGCCCACAAATTTCCTTCCATGCTTGCAGAATTTAGATGTTTAGATATCCCATTTCAGGTGTTCGTACTGCGAGAGGTGTGGCAGAGCCGGGTGTAGGTCGTAGGGCGCGATTCTTCGGGTGGCACTATGGACAGGCTGATTCTACTACCACCCGCGCTGCGGTTTGCCTAGATCTGCCTGACGGAGCAACTCGTCCACTTTTCGGCCATTATTAGAGTGTTGCATTCGAAAATTTTTTTCGAATATTCGAATATTCGAATAATCGAATATTTCGATGTGGCCGAATATTCGAATATTCGAATAAACGAATATTTTGAAACTCCCGAATATTCGAATATTCGAATAAACGAATATTTTGACGTCTCCAAATATTCGAATATTCGAATAATTCGAATATTCCAACCTCTCGAATATTCGAATTATTCGAATATTCGATCATGAACTTCGAATATTCGAATAGTTCGAATATTTGAGAAGTTGTTCTACATTTATTTCGGCTAAGTATGCAAAGGGTAGTTCTCTGAATAGAACAATTACTCATTAGGTTTCCGCGAAAGTTACTTAGTCACTTTACTACTACTTACTTACTTAGTCAAAGTCACTTATACTACTACTTACTTATTCAGTCAGAGTCACTTACTTTTGTGTGTTGCTAAATTTTTCGAAATTGGTTTGGAATTTTCTGTCCAGAATTTATATAATGGGTAGTCAATGCTCTACCTATATCAAGTTTTTCCTATAATTCCGTTGCGATCATGACTGAAAACATTCTCAAACAATGGGGCGGACTGACCGCGGTACCAACATTTGGCGGACCGTAGCCAACTCCGCGGTCAGCCAAATAATTGAGCGCGGTCAGCCAGATATCGGTGCGCGGTCAGCCCGAGAAAGGTCCACGGTCAGCCTGCGGAAACGATGTCGTGACGTGCTAATAACGACAGTGATAGTTACTGATGATGCGTCGATGACATTTTAGCGATCAAATTTAGGATCAGACGAAAAATCTCCCTTTTACCTCTGGAAATTGCGCAGTACAAACAATTTTGAAAAATAGAAAGGCCAAGACCGCTAGGATTTATTTGCATTCTTCAGATTATGTCCTTTAAAGTTTTCCTTGTGTAGCTGTTCACTTACATTTTGTAAATGTTTGTTATATTGAAGACAAAGAATTGATCCGAAAAGACATCCAAAAATGGGTGAAACTTTCGCGGAAAAGACAACACTGAATAGAGTTAAGAACCGGTGTTTCGAACCTGATTTCAAGTGAGCCCAGTTCTCAGCTGACGGGATCAGCATGGAGCTACTAGCAATTGCATGAACTAACCCAAACCCAAGACAGTGAAGCCTCAAGATATGCATGTAATATCACACTCGTTTCTGTAATAAGTCTGCGTAAGTTTGGCGCTACAGCAACATACGTAGAATGTTACAACCATTTGACGAGTCGGCATGAGTTTCTTAATAGGTACTGAAAAGAAATAGGAGCATTTTTAGGAGTTTTTGACTCAGCAAACTAGTACCTCAAACTTGTATATATTGGGTTGTTCGGAAAGTAATTGGGCTTTTCGAAAACAGTTTTTTCAAACGCTAGCTTTGGAAGGTTTTTGCTGTTATTATTTGTTTTCATTCGATATATATTAGGAGGACGTATTTGTGTTTCTGTTTGGAGAAAGTGCGCAGATTTCATTTCCATTTGCATTTTTATGATCAATTTGAACATGGAGTGTCAGAAGGAGCATTTTCGGCACATTTTGCTTTTTTACTTCCATAGTGGCAAAAGAGCTGCTGATGCTTTCCACGATATATGTAAAACATACGGTGTTAATGCCTTATCACAGAGCACATGTGACAATTGTTTCGCAAAATTCCGTTCCGGCAATTTTTCACTTCAAGATGAACAACGTTCTGGTCGGCCAGTAGGCGTTGATGATGATCAGTTGATGGCATTAATCGAAGCCAACCGTCATGTAACCGTACGAGAGCTTGCTGAGAAGACCAACGCATTCATTGGAACAGTTCACGAGCATGTCAAAAAACTTGGACTAGTAAAAAAGCTAGATGTTTGGGTGCCACATGAGTTGAAGGAAATTCACTTGACGCAGCGAGTTAGTATCTGTGATTTGCACTTGAAACGCAATGAAGACGACCCATTTTTGAAGCGAATAGTACCTGGTGATGAAAAATGGATTGTCTACAATAATGCTACTCGCAAACGATCATGGTCAAAACCGGATGAACCTGCTCAAACGATGTCCAAAGCTCATCTCCATCAAAAGAAGGTTATGCTATCAGTTTGGTAGGACTACAAAGGTGTAATATATTTTGCGGTGCTCCCAAGAAACCAGAATGTCAACTCGGACCTCTACTGTCAGCAACTGATGAAATTAGATGAGGCAATTAAAAAAAACCGGCCAGAATTAGCGAATCGCAAAGGAGTAGTTTTCCACCAAGACAATGCAAGACCTCATACATCTTTGGCGTCTCGGCAAAAATTATTGGAGCTTGGTTGGGAATTGATGTTGCATCCACCATATAGCCCTGATCTCGCGCCATCCGATTACCATTTGTTTAGATCGTTGCAGAACTATTTGAATGGGAAAACATTTAGCGATGATCAGGATATCAAATCTCATCTAGCCCAGTTTTTTGCCGAAAAAGACCAGAAGTTCTATGAGAGGGGAATTATGAAATTGCCAGAAAGATGGCGAAAGACAATCGAACAAAACGGAAAATATATCATTGACTAATGTTTTTTCATTGTGAGAAAATAAACTTTTTTCTGAAACCCCTAAAAATCCCAATTACTTTCCGAACAACCCAATAATTGCTAATCACATTGCGTTGGTTTCCATTCAACATCTCGAGATCGTTTCTCGGAACGGGTGCTTTGTATTGTACAGATGAATGAAGTTAATTTCTCAAATTTTGTGCACAGAAGTTGCAGTGGCATGCTAGTGATAAGGTTGAAGGAAGGAGTTGGAAAAGTAGGATTACTCGAAATGGAGGCGCAAAGCCTTCATGGCAGACCAGTATCATAAAAATTGAAAATCCGCAGTAAGCTCTCAGCTTTTCCAAAGGATTTTTTCATCAAATTGAAGGCTCAAGACGTGCCACAAAATTGTAGCGATCTGTCCACGTCAGCAGGTATTCTCAGACAATGCGTGGGTGAACCGCGGTACCAATATTTGGCGTAGGCAGTCGACCAAATAATTGAACGCGATCATTGAATTATCTACGAGCGGTGAGCCTGCAGAAAATCTGCCGTCACCCCACTGAAATGATAATGTGGCGTGCTGACAATGGCAGCAATGCTTACTGGCGAAGTGTGAATGAAGTTTTAGCAATCTCAAATTTAGCGACGGTAGGTGCTTGCTGATGAGGCTTGAGAATAATTATGAGAGCGAAGGTGCTGTTGAAAATGGCTTTGAAAAGATTCCTACCTTTCATCTCAGATGAAATGAGTAATGCGGTACGAAAAAGTCTCCGTAAAGCGGGTCTTCAAGATGTGGTGAGGGTTGTGGATATACCACCCACAAACCTCAAAAAGAAGCTAGTTCGCAATCGCGCGTACGATCGCCTCTGCAATACACCCGGATGCGTTATTTGTCCGAATGGAAGACCTGGTGACTGTATGATGTCAGGGGTAATTTATCTGATCACCTGTCAATCTTGCGGGGACGAATACATAGGAGAAACGGGCCGCCCTCTCTGCATTCGAATAAAAGAACATCTAGATGGGCTCAACAGATCAAGACCTTCCACCCCACTGGGAGCTCATCGCATATTGCGCCATGAAAACTCTACCATCCACGTAGGAGTCGCGATTTTGTCGTTGGAACCTGAGATCATAGCGCGAAAAACATTGGAAGCCTGCTGGATTGCCACCAAGAGCCCTAGAATGAATAGAAAAGATGAGTGTATTACTATCACTAACGAGTTGGCCTTGTATCACAATCTTTGCGGATTCTGATTCGATTATGGCAGATTGTTAAGGCACACTATAAAAGGCAGTAGGAGTACAGTTTCCGGCAATTGCGGTCTGCCTTTCTACCATCTCTACTGCAACAAAGGTGAGCACTGGCCGGCTGTGTGTGCTTCGTTGTGTTTTCGATTTGCCTTGTGACTGAACTGTGTTCTCCAATGCGATGAGGCGTTTGAGAGGATGGTCATAAATGTTGCCTTCGACTTCCAGGCTCTGACGAAGGCGACATCGCCGAAACGTTAGTCGAAGTGGAGAATAAAGAATTATAACAATCTGGGCAAAAAACAGCTAGAAAAAGAAATACGTCACTAGAGTATGACTAGTCGATTATTCGAATAATCGAATATTCGAATGAACCCACCCCGAATATTCGAATATTCGAATAATCGAATAATTAAGAGTGATCGAATATTCGAATATTCGAATAAACGAATATTTTGAAAGCGTCGAATATTCGAATATTCGAATAATCCGAATATTCTGATTTTTCGAATATTCGAATGTCTCGAATAAACGAATATTCGAATATTCGAATAATTATTCGAATATTATTCGATTCGGTCAACACTCTAGCCATTATCCTACTGTGGAAGAGAGCGTGCAGAGTTGCAGATACCTCTATGTAACGGAACTTTGGAAATTGGTTCCAATCCTGTATGCGCTGTACTTTGACATAGATTTGATAGAATTTTGACGGAACTAATCTTTACATAGATGGACTTGGCGTCAGGTATTCATCTTTAATATTAGGTCATCAAGTATGAAATAACCGATTTTGCATGAGAAGATTTCGAGTTTTGTTTCTAAAACGAGATGCAGTATAAGATAAATGATCAAAAAGCCAGGAAGTGGTTTTGAAAGGAAAAGGATGTACCTTCATAATGAAAATAAACATGAGAAGAGATCTAGTAAATCTTCGAAGATAGAGACTGTCAAACTGACCGCTTATAAAATCGGACATTTTATACTTGACGACCTAATAGAATTCATTCCTAGCACCGCTGAAATGTTCAAGAACTTCAGAAAGCCAAAATTTCGAGTAATTCAATTATTCAGCAGGTTGAAGGATTCTGTATTAGGAGTATTCGTTCGAATGTTTCAGAAAACTTCCTATCCTTACAGAGTATTCGTTGAGATTCAGTAAAAATTCCTTTATTTCGACAGTACATCCACTTGGATATTCAGATAAGCTTTATGTTCGAAACGTTCTTTCATCCGTATACCCTTGAAACCACTGGAACAGATAGTTCAAAGTCCTTCTCCACGGTCGGATGGTGGCTGGATGGACAAGTTGCTCCGTGAGGCAGATCCACGCAAACCGCAACGCATGACCGTAATCGGGTGGTAGCAGCGTGCCCCAGAGTCAGCCTGTCCATAGTGCCACCCGAAGAATCGCGCCATACGACCGCCCCCCGGTGGAGCCAGAGCATAGCAAGGAGAAAGAGGCTCTTTTGTATCTAACTAGTTGTTTGGAAGTTTTTTTGGAAAACGCTGAAATGTGCGCGGTGGACGAAAAACGTGCATTAACTATGCAATGTTGCTTACGTAACTAATGAGGCTCGAACACATCAAGAAAGAACATCTATATACATCATCTACATGGTGAAGGGTTCGATCCCTACCGAGGCAAAATTTTTTGCTGAGGGTTAGAGCGTGTGCGGTGAGCGAATTTCAGTCTGAAAGCGTCCGTACAGAGTTTTCTAAACGAAATACCTTCGTATTCGTCACGAAAAACAACCATACACATGATCGACATGGTCAAGGGTTCGATCCCCTCCGAGGCTAGAATTTTTGCATGGCGTAAAATGACACGCGCTTGTAGTAGATACGAGATGGTCGACCGTAAAGCACGAAATAGCTGTTTATAGAGGTGGAGGACTGGGTAGGACTTTCAATACGGACGTGCGAAAATTTCAGCCTAAAATTTTGACTCGTTCAGAGACATGGTTGTAGTCGGACACGAATATCAGAAGATATGGCCCATTGAGGTCCCAATTTTTTTCAGGTTTTTAATAGCCGAAGTTTTGCGCTGTCAGGCTGTACAGCTCGTTTTTCCGCAGCTGCTTCTACCGCGATTCAACTCCGTCGATAAAAACATGGAAAAAAGGCTACTTTTATCGACGAAACCTCATCTCCGTAATTCCCGTGCTGAATCTTTCCTCTTGAAGCTGGAGACCTGAAACTTGGGGTTAAAGCACTGTTGGGTAGGATCCATAAAATGGCTTTTTACCGGCCTGCAGGACTGGGTCGGACTTTCAGTACGAACGTGCGAAAATTTTAGCCTAAATTTCTACCTCCTATTCCACACTAAGGCACCCCCTCCCGACCACGACCCCCCCCCCCTTACGATCCCCCCTCTTTCCCCACCCTCCGTACGACCTACTTGATAATTTATCGACACACGCTTGACCCTGATCTAGACGTTTACTATTCTAATTTTGAGTGAAAGAAAGCCATTCAAACGCGGCTTTCATCGCTCGAGAAAAGGTCCTAACAATTTATTTTTGTTCACACGCGTAGATACTTGACGCCCAACTGCTCTACATGCATTTTTCCATTTTGCAAAGATTACTTTCTGGCTAGGATCGAACCCTGGACCTGTCTGAACATGAATACGACTTCTCTTTACTCCAGTTGCTTATAATAATTATGTAGATGTGCGACATAGACATGTGCGGGAACTGACTGATTGTTTCATTGATAGAACGTGAAACTCAAAAATAAAAATTAAAAATTGATAAGTTAAAATTTAATTTTAAAAATTAATTGAATTAAAACAATATCTTCCGGATATTTTGAAAGCTGTTGAATTACAATGACTGAAAGCGTAAAAAATCAAATGCTCTGAGGAGTTCGCATTTTCCCCATCTACAAGGGGGGGGGGTCGCTTTGGGGTCAAGTTTTTACCAACACCACGCTTGACCCTGTCTGTATTGTAAAATGATTTCAAAACTTTGCCGACCCATTTTGTGAAAGGGGGACGCCCCCGCATCCCCCCGCCCCTCGTCCGCCACTGCCATCTCGAGCATACTGTCGATCCATTCCGGCCAGAAATTTTAAAGTATTTTGCCGTGTGAGGATGTCTATGCCAAAATGGTAGTAGGTGGACACCTCCCTCTCAAGTACTCACAAGAACACTCGTTATGAGCATCAGGGCGCTCTTTCGGAGAACTTGTACTCCTATTCTCTCAATGTTCCGCATACCGCAAAAGTTGGAAACAATATGTAGGTGCCAATAGTCACAGTGGGGCATACGTTGTTGTATTATGCCACGTTTGCACGATTATTTCTGGGCCAGAAACCCATGCTTTGTCAAGCTGCTAATTAGAGGAGAGTTTGGAGTATTTTTGAGTTGGCTTTGAAACACATATGTACACATATGTATTATACTTGGAAAATGCGGGTTCGAGATAATTTTATCTGGAAACTCGAGAAAATCTTCACAGATAGCTCCGATGATCACGCGACTAAAATGCGCGAGAACGGTTCTTCCAGAAGATCCCTTGACTTTTCATGAAAATGAATGACTAGAAATAGGAGAAGAAAAGTCTACTGCTACTCCATACCCCGTGATAGCCAATTTTCACCCAACCTGCGTTCGAGAAGCGTATCCAGTGCAAAACGGGGCCATATAGAATACCAATATGTGGGTGCGATTTGAGAACTTCATATAATAGGTTAAAAATATTGCAGCACGGCTGTAATACGTCATCTATAGGCTTGCGTATGGGCCAACCCTGACCCTCGAAATGTAGCTCTGGTTTCCTCATCCAAGCGATTTCCGGAGCATCCTCGTTCTCTCTTCTCACTAAGATCTTGCCATTTTGCGTAATTATCTCTTGTTTAGGTTTATCAAGGTTGTTCAATGTTTATTTCACCTCGAACTGTTGTCAAATACTGTTTTCTTTTGGCTGTTTTGCTCGAAAATTGCGGGCTGAATCAGTGCATTCAGCGGCAGCGAAAGTCTTCACTGGAAATTCGCGTTGAAATTTCTGAGTTGCGCCTTAAGTTTTCAAAGGAATTGCAGTAGAAAAAACGGTTTAGATAGCCGTATTAATTGTGCTCGAGTTCAGCAAAAAAAAAACATTCCACCTCCGAGGAGAAATATGCCTCCTAAGGGTGTACAATAACTTATGCCACCCTGTCTGGTGATGGCCTCAATGGTCATGATAGACTAGTATGGGAGTGCAGGTCTTACGTTTGCTATATTTCTATGGGGAGGAACTCATTCGTTCATGCGAATTGGCTACTCAGGAGTACTGGGATAAAATTAGATGAAAAGATTATAGTAGAGCCATAGCACCCGCAGAAGATATTGAAGTTAGAGGCAACATGTTTTTCGAGTGGTTTCAGAACTATTGATGTGTAAGATTCTAAGTGCAGTGCTATAGAGGATCGAAAATTCTTCCGAACTTGTGGGTTTTTTACCTCTCACTAATCTTCAGTGACAACAATAAGTCGAATCATTGGAAAGTTTCATTCTCTTGTTACAGTTCATCACGAAATTCTCATTATTCGTGGGTAATCTGCTTTGCCAGCTTCGGGCAGGCTGCAAGTTTTTGGCCGGTGATTTCCTGAGCCTTTTAGAGACAACACCTCATAACCAGGGTCAAGCATGACGATAGGAAAAACCGACTCTCAATACGACCCCCCATTCCCTCGTCCAACCCCCACCTTTTCACGACCCCCTCCTCTACTCTCATGTGGTTTCTCTGTACACTGAGCATTTTAAAGGAAGAGGACACGAAAGAAACACATTAAAAGGCCCAGAATTGAAACTGAAACAACCTCGCAGTCGATATGCATCCTTTCTCATTCGATAGGACCAGACTGCCAGCAAGAACAATCACGTTATTACGTGTCAAAACAGGACTGATTGGCAGCACATGCGAGGAATCGGTTTCAGCGTTGGCTTTGCGCGCCCACGGGTTCGATTTCCGGCGCCTTCAAGAAATTTTTGCACAGGTCGGAACAGCTTCAGAAATTAGTGTGGAGTAGAGAGGATGGAAAGATTTGAAAATGAAGTGAAAAGAGCGAAATCGATCGATTACCCATGCGAGGATTCGCCTGCACGGCCCGCCAATTTGTAGAAAACTAGGGTGAATTCGACCTCGTACTGAACTTTGCTGACTTGAAATCAACAGATGCTTTTCGAATTTTCCATAGAGGACGATCAACACTATCTTCCCTCAGAATTTCAATTTTCTAGAGGTTCATACATTTTTGGGAAGTCGATGGGAAATCGATGGGAAACTTGCCCAATTTCCCATCGATTTCCCATCTAAATTTAAAGGCAGCAGGAGCTGAAATCCTCGACTCCGAGCTGAGCTGTGGGTGATGAAGTAGAGACTCAGCATATCATAAATCTGAAACGAACACAGACAATCATGGCTTACCTGCAGAGAAAATGGAACATTCGTCGCGAACACGCCTGGCGCAAAGGGAAAACGAAATGCATTCAGTTCACAGGGTTTCATGGCGGGACTCGGCCAAAACCACGCGCCGCAGTGGCTTTCGCGCCGGGGAAAACTCGTCCGCGCACGAACACGGCCAGGCGTGTTCGCAACGAATGTTCCATTTTCTCTGCAGGTAAGCCATCATTGTCTGTGTTCGCTTCACATTTATGATGTGCCGAGTCTGTACAGAGTCGAGAATTTCAGCTCCTGCTGCCTTTAAATTTAAGAAAACGAGCGAACTTCGTGGAGCCAGATTCTAATCTTGAATGGGAAATTTCCTTACTTAAAACTCATAGAAGGAAAGTTTCTGTGATATCTGCTAATTGCTCCTTAATGGTTTCCCAAACAGATTTACTCCATTCCCACCATCTGTTCGAATTGCGAGGTTTTCACTTCTTCAACCCCCATTGAGTGAGTTTGCCTTTTACCGAAATTTCACTGCCTAAAAGAGCTCCAAGCATCCATTCTTCATCATCATTACTGCGCCCCAATGTTTGCTCCTGCTTGAGAGAGTTAGATGGGAAATTTCCCCTCGGAGAGCCAGAAATTTGAAAAAATTCCCATCAAGCTCCCAAAAAGATACAAAGCTCTAGAAAAATGAAACTCTGGCAAAAGATGGAGCTGATCGTCCTTATGGAAACATTGAGAACCATTTGCTGATTTCGAGTCAGAGAACTTCAGCACGAGGTCTAAGCCACCCTACTTTTCCACGTTCTGACGGGCACTGCAGGCGAATGCTCGCATGT
The DNA here is from genome assembly GCA_037903475.1 of Ancylostoma caninum. Classification (NCBI taxonomy): domain Eukaryota; kingdom Metazoa; phylum Nematoda; class Chromadorea; order Rhabditida; family Ancylostomatidae; genus Ancylostoma; species Ancylostoma caninum. The sequence goes on along the minus strand of JBAJFG010000462.1, from coordinate 201,771 downwards.
GCAATCGATCAATCTCGGTACCCACACTTCTTCTTCTAACATTTCCACCCTCTCTACACCACAGTTGATTCTGAAGTGATTCCGACCCGTGCAAAAATCTATTGAAAACGCCGGGAATCGAACCTATGCGTGCGCTGAATTTGATTTCTCTCATAAGCTGCTAACCACTCGCGTTCTAACACGTAATAACGTGATCTTTTTTGCTGCCAAGGGAGAAGCGTTTGTCATAATGTCATAAAAGTCATAATTTACACTCAATGGTCAAGTCACCCCTTTAATAACCCCACTGCCCCTCTAATAGTAATAATAAATGAAGCCGTGTGGGGGTAATGATAGCTACTTTTCCTTTTCTCGAGGATGTTGATGATTTAACCATCAAACAGTATCTACAGGATACTTTCCGACCACATTTTAACAACTTCATAGAAACTCGTTATTGCTTACATGTCCACTCCGATGTATCCATTGGGAAAGAAGTTTGGATAAAACTGGAATAGCACCACCAAAATAATTGCCCATCCTCGGAGTCCTTGAATATTCTCCTTCCTATGGAGCATCATGTGAGTCAAGTTGAAATAAGTCAAAAAGATCACTGCAACCCTGAAAATGTGCTCACTTGATAGGATTACGCTAGCAAGATGACGTCAATGGCCTGTCAAACGATTATTATAGCACTAAACATTTAGGAAAAAATCTGGAAAACAATGGGAAAGTGCTACGATATTCAGTCTGCTTTGCCCGCAAAGGTCATCTCGCACTCAATGTCTTTTGAAGATCTAGGCCAACGTTTTTTTTTTGAAGATCAGGGCTAGATACATCAAAATGGAGTAACCTGCTTTCTGCTTTGTTGTTCACTCATAAGGGTGTCTTTTAATCTGCCGGAACGAATTCCCATTGACTGAACACAAAGTTTTCTTGGACGCCATACAAAAAGCAAAGAAAGCGTACGCTAAGGAAAGAATGCGGCGCAGATGAAGATAGTCATGATACTGCAGAAGTAAAACGTTACGGTCCGTCTCCATTATTCTTTTCACGGTTTCTGCTTCTATATTGTTGTTCTTTTCTCGTTTATATCGAGGTTTTGTTTCTTTTTAAATGATCAATACTATCTGGGGATTTTTTTTACTCACGAATATGTTAATTCTAGGATCTACAAGGTAATATTCGTGTTCCGTCCGAAATGTAGTCTTAGTGAGTTTTGTATTTTGTCCTCTATTTCTAAGAAAAAAGATAACCTTCGCGTTTTGTTTATATTGAGGTTCCGGTTTCTTTGAATGGTCATCACTGGGAAATGTTTTCACTTGCGAATGTGTTGGATTGGACAATAAGTTCGTGCTGTTTTTTCATAACATTATTTTCATTGGAGTTCAAAGTTTCTTCGATAGGTACTGTGATTCATCTTGTTGCGCCTGCCTTACTCTTTACGAATATTGAAACCAATTTCCTCAATTCCTGCTACAACTTCTTTTTGTATGGAGTGTGAACCACCCATTTTTCAAGAACAGACATTTCCGACGCCTCCCTGTGTTCGATTTCGATCGTGTTTCAAATGCAACTCAAGCTGCTAAGCGCATTAATGACATTCATGGAAAGTGCCTTGGTGTTGAAGTAACAGTGTAGAAGCAGATATCCGCTTTAAATATATCAATTTTAGCCTAGTGGATGCCTTTAATTCTGAACGTGCAGTCAGAAGAGTGACGAGATGATTAACCACTAGGATGTGCTCTAATTCTAGAGAAGGATCGCTAGGGATGGTGAGTATCAACAGTACATAAGTTCATCTGATCCACTCCACGAGAAACAACGGAATTGTTCAGCACGAGGGTGATCCTTCAGATTGAGAACGTGCGACTCTTTTGAGTAAATTACGCCACAACGACAACCGAAATGCTGAAATAAAAGGTAAATCTACTCATTCGAACTCTGCAGACATGAGCCGATCACCACTAATCTACATATTTTCAGTACTTTCTCAGGCATTTAATAGGGCTCCATTTAAGAGTTGCAGCAGAGAATCATAAACTAAGTCGTCCTAAACGAAATGGCTTTTTACTTAGATGAAACAGAGGAGTTGCTCTGCTTCTGGAGGTTTTGGTAGAGGAGGGAAGCGCTCCATAGAACAACTGGTGTGAATGATGCTTTTCTTGAAAAGCCGAAGATTTTGATGTCTGCGAAAAACCGCACGAACTTGTATTACCCAACTTAGTAGATCCTAGAAACAACAAACTCCGGCCCATTCTCCATCTGATCCATGATCTTAGTGAATTTATTTCGGGTTCTTCTCCTAGATTAGTATTCCTACCTTGTTTACATTGAGGTATTGCATCCCTGGTATTTGAGAACTTTTTTTAACCTTATGAGTGTTAATTCGAGTATCTGCGAGGTTCATCACGTGTTGTGTTCGATAGTTAGGGTAGCTTTGTAGTTTCGCTTTTCTTCTTGATTATTGACTTCTTGTTTATATTGAGGTTTCCTTCTTTCTAAGAAGTCACTGCTCAGACATTTGGACCAGCCGGCCCGATCGATCAGTAGGTGCCGACCGGCCGGCCTGCAGCTGATCAGCGGCCGGCCCACTCTGCCATACCCACGACCGGCAGGGCTGCTTTTGATTACTGGCCGGCCCCGGCTTATCAGGATCTACCGGTTGGCCAGCAGCTCACACCTGCCGGCCGGTCGACCAATCCAGCCTTCAGGCCTGCCCGGTCAGAAAGGTCGGATGATGTTAGTAGAGAACTGATAAAGATGAAGGTATTAGCCGATTGAAGCAGATTAGAAGCGGGAATGGCCGATTGGATAAAGCAGTGGACTCTCAAACACTCATGAACAATGGTTAGATTGATTCGAATCCACTCGATGGTAGAACAAAGCCAGCGCTACTGGTAGGTTTCTACTGCGAACGAGTTTCCCCTCGACGACGAACAGGCCTGGCTTCAAATCCACTCGATGGTAGAACAAAGCTAGCGCTACTGGTAGGTTTCTACCGCGGACGAGTTCCCCCTCGACGACGAACAGGCCTGGCTTAACATGTTGAAAAGTGGGCTGCATTGAAGCCAGCACGTTGAGTGAGAAGGAAACTCCTACGCTCACGGACCACTCCGCCCAAGTCTAGAGTCTGTTGATATCTAGAGCTCACGAAACGAGGTGACACACCGCTTTTAAGCGTCCGAGAGCCGTACTATAGCCAGAGCAGGGAAGATCGAGTGATCCAGACGTTTCTGTGTTTTTTTTTCAGATTATAGGAATTTTCCATGCGTCTTCGGTCCTTCCTTTTACTCTGCTATCTGCACTTCGTGCGACAAATTCCCATTGGATGTATTCGTCGCATTTTACGAAGGATCAGTTTTCGTGCGACGAGGACTGCGCATCTGTACCGTCCACAACACAATGACGCATGTCTTTACAATGAGGGCGCACCCTTCACTGCATCAGATTTTTTTAGTGGTGATTATTTCATGGAAAGTCACTGATAATAAGTGTACTCTCGTAAAAGTGGCTCTGCACTGAATAGCGAGAACTGATAGATAACTCGCATAGCCTAAGAATTCTCCTTCCAGTTCCTCTTAATATTCTGCATCAACTATTTGATGATTTGTTCTAAAACGAGTAGGTTCAGAAGGTATTGAATTTCTTATATTTAAGCTTGTGGTTGCTTTAAAATTGTGAGCAATTCTATAGTGTCATTGTATGCAACGTGTTCAATACTTTAAACAGTTAACATTGAGAACTATTTTCTAAAGGTAAGGGTACTAGGTCGAAGTGGGCAACGGCCAGGGAACAGCACGTGGTGGTCATTGACCAGCAGGACTTAGTAGGCATCGAGCATATTTGGGGGAATTTAGTTAGCGTCCGGTGATGGTTTTATGGTTACTAGATGTACTGTGATATACTTACTAGATGTGATGTGTCCATTGATGATCATGGTTTTTATTCTTTCCCACTTCTAAAGCATTTTCTTTAAAAGGCAGCCGACGATATATGCATAGTCTGAATGAAAATTAGGGTCAAAGCCGCAAACTTCTAACTTGCTTCTAAGTTGCGTCTGAGAAGCGTTTGAGCTGCGACTGGATCAGTCCTTCATGAAATAGACTCGTGCTTGCCGTACACACCCATCTAATAAAAATTGAACGGACTGTAAATCACTTTATCCTTTTCTTAAACACTGACGCGCTCCAGTGATGATCAGATGCTGCTCTTCTTGAAGGTGGTGGATCATGTTAAAATTTTGGGTTTGGGTGCGCACTACACGAGCAATAATCCACGCGAAGCGACATCCTTCGTTTTTGAGAAACTGTCCTCGTTTTTGCGGAAAAAAACGTCATTAATGGTCAAAAAATGACGAATTTCGACGGTTTTTCGCAAAAACGAAGATGATTTCTCAAAAACGAAGGATGCCACTTTGGGGGAGAATTATTACCCCCTTGGCGCACATTTTGGAGTTGACAGCGCATCAACACGTTCTTTCGAACTAGAGAAATTTCCTGAAAAATTTTCGGGGTTGGGATAAAAACGTGCTCCAATGACAATCTTCTAGTTCTGACGGGTCCCTTAACAGTTCTAGGGGGTCCCGACAGTTCCTGGCAGTAATCGGTTTTTCGAGGGTTTCGGCTTGGATTGGAGATAGGTTGCACCAAAATGTTCGCAAACTTCACGAACCACGAATTTAAATTCATTTTCACCTGTTTTGCGTTTTAAGCATATCTGTTCTTCAGTTTTCTTTCAGTACTCGAAATATGTTTGCGTATTGCTCTTGTTATGATGTTTTCATATATGGAGCACCTTGAGTGCATTTATAAATAAATAAATAAAACTAGCTGAAATTTCATTGTTGGACTTTAGTAGAAGCTATTGATATCACTCTTGTTCACTTCATGTTTTCCTAATCCTAATTTAATGTGCGTTATCATATGCAGTTTGCAACGCTGGTCTCGAATCCGTTGCGAAAATTTCCTGCAGTCTCTTCTGTAGTGAGTCGCACCTATCATTTTCCCGCGCAGAATTAGTACATGTTACAATTAGTGTACAAAATACTCATATACGATTTGAGGTCCACACGCTGCTTGGAAGTTGTTTTAGTGCCTACCAATCACTAGATGCTTGTTGAAGGAACGAGAGTCATGGTACCGTTCAGCTGATCCGTATGAGGACCGTACTCTTAAGTCAATCCAGAAAAAATTGGACCCAACTGTTCATAGAGAGGCATCCAGGAGGTTTAGACAGCGGATCCAAGTATAGTACAAAGTGCAAATGGCCACTCTGAGCAAGGATCCTTTCCATTTTAGATGAAGTCACGGGTACGCTGTCTGCTTTAATTTCGCCAGCTACTGAATTGGTGCAAGTTTTGAGGATACACACTCAATGATCGTTGCACATATTCACCACCCTCAAGTATCATGCTATGACTACTGGTGTGCCCATGTTCTCCCATAAGTTCATGAAGAAATGATTTTGAAGAACGGCACCAACCATGCTAAGTATTATACGTACATAGTCGATGTATATCGATTTCAACATGTATCTTACAAAAGAAAGGGCCAGTTCTCAACTTTTTCTCGCAATGAACTCATTTGAAGACCAAGCAAAAATGAAAATTATTTTTTTTGAAACATCCACATTTGGATATGTGTACGCCTGACCCGTATGTATTGGTCTGCTTTACAGTCATTCTATTTTATTGACTCATGTTACGTGACGTGTAAAAGTGATAAGCAACAGCGATGGAGAAAATCACATCATATGGTGCCACTACAGTTTCTTCTTGAAACGAATGAAAGCAAAGGCGATAATGTTTAATGACCTCATGAATCATTGCTTTCCAACACGTAGTGTTGCTTTGCTTTTTAGAGCTGACCTAATTTTACGTATTTTTGGGCTTCTTCTTATTTCTAGAGTTCTTGAATCCATTATTACCACTGTAGAGTTAGGGCGTACCTCCAGAACTCCCATAATGAAGGCTTCCACCAGAAAGGAGGGAATGTAAGAGATATTCGGGTGTGTACACTACAAGGGATTATGTGTGATTATATGCAGAAACATACTCTATGGGGAAAAATGCGATAAGTCAAATGTTTTAATAGAGACATGGCGACAGCGCCTAATATCTGAAAGAAAAAAATGCAATATGTGAAGAAGTTTCGAGCTCTCCTTGCACGAAACCTTGCCTCTATCAGGATGCCTGGTCTGGATCCCCCTACTCATGTACTTTTATGGATACCGAAAGAGTAACTAGGAACACTATGTAATACATATGTATATGTGTGCTATTAGAAAACGAAAGAAAAGAAAATACATGAATTGTGTATCGTGAATCGCGCAGATCATGTCAAAGTCGCCGATGTTCTCTATAGCGATATTCTGCTAAAACTCAGCCAAAGCAATGGTTTTAATTTGTGTTTTGCTCGGTGTTTTAGAATTTAATTTGTGGCGTCTTCGTGATTTCGTCTCCTGAAAATTGTTGTTTTGGAAGAATTGTGGGGTGTCAAAATCATTGTGAATTCTATAAATAAAAACATCGATCAATGATGATGTGGATAGCTGTACTGAAGAACCTCCCCCTCATCTCCACATTTGCTAAGGCGTTAAACACCTTCGCTTGGTCCGGGGTTTTCTAAACGGGAACGAAAACCGAAATGTTCTTAGAATATTGGAGCTGTGATTGTGTAGAAGTGCAAGCGCTTGCCTACTTGTACTTTGATAATTTAATAAGTGTGTTTCAAATTCCAGATGGCATGACATCGCCTTTCTTTAATCATCCATATTTACTACAATACTTCCGGAACTCAATGAGCTTCCCACACTTATTCGACGAAACTGTTCCAAAAATGCACTGATTCCTCCACATCAGCATTCCTTAGTTGAGTTTTTTCTTTGTGAAACGTTAAATGACATTTTATAAACGCCACAGCAAAATCCGAGCTTTTTACATCACGCCTTTTTCGCTGCATGCCTTAACTGCATATATTTATTATATAAACAGATTTCTGATGAAGCTTCGAAACTAACCTTCCAAAAAACATCTGACGATCAGGAGTGAATGTGCTGTCCGACCCTTCGTTTATTGTTCGTTTATGTTGCATTGCAATACACGGCAGTGTTTTCTTTTTGTTTTAGAGATGCGGTCTCTCTTTGCTGCGGGATGTTTGGTTATTTTGACGTTCGCACAAGCGACGCAACACAGTAACTCTGCAGTCAGACCAGGTACTTGGGCTTACTGCTTCAATGTATGTACCAGTTGTTCGTGATGGAAAGGCTCGTGAATTTCGCAAAAAGTGCTCTTAACAATTTTTTTCGACTTCTCCCAAAAGAACTTACGGAAGCATCCATAACATAAATAATTCATCAGACGGGAGTAGGACGTGACATGTCACATCTCTGCGTTATCTTACCTGTTCTCGATGAAGTGAGAGCGAACACATAGACGAAGAGTGCAGAATCGCTTGAATTCAGGCTAAGGATCTTTTCTAAGTATGTAAAGGTGAGGTTCATAAGATCCACCCTCCCCATTTCACTTTTCCCTGTGTAGCCCTGATTGTCTACGATCCGTAACTTTCTCAACATTCAGATTACCAAACATTCAGAATCTTCTCATCTAAGATATGACCGTAAATTTTGGTACCTTGCCGAAATGAAGTATGCATTATTCAAGTGCTGTTTTTCATCTACATTTGCGTGCATATAGCTTACAGCTAAAGGATTAATAAAGGATCGAACTCTGTTCATCCATTATGATCCACCACTGCCTAATTCAATTTGAAAAAAAAACCGTTGTTCATCGGTGTACCTAACTGAATGAAGCAACCCGAAGCGTAATCATATCCTTTATCGTGGTGGACGTGAGGTAATGTTTAGCAAAGTGGCAAAACGCTCATCTTGAAATTGAAACGCGCCAACTGCGCAAGATTTTCGGAATGGACAGTTCACAGAACACCAGACTTTGAGGGAATAAGAGTGTTTATCCGCTGCACTGATATTCGCTATCGCTTCTTCTCAAAACTTCTACTGGTATAGTGGCGGTCGATGGCAACAAAACCATGAGGCATGTAGCTTTTTGCTTAGAATAAACACAATCGAACTCTACTTGAGGAAGCCAGAAAGGGTTTACTGAAAAGGCAATAGTTTGGATACAATAGCAGTGCTATTAGGGCTCAAAGAAGCGTGAACATTCCAGCAGCTCCCTCAGCTATCAGAAGAGATGCAAAAATAAAGTGTCACAATGGTGGAGTTTTGGATGCAAAGAAGACTTCTTGCTTCTGTCCACTAGGTTATGCGGGAGGCTCTTGTGAGAACATCGTGGGTTTCAGTTTTCTTTCTTCTTCATGATTCATTAAACGGTCTTCGATGAACTTGGATTTTGTCCGAGAATTTCCGAATTTTTGCGTGAACTCCACCGTTTCCCTGTAAGCGACGCCGTTCCGCACCCAACAAAATACAAGAAAATGTATTATTAATATAGTGTACAAAATATAGCATTACGTTGCTGCCTTACTATTCGGTGTCCGGTTCATTTTCGTTGAAGAAATTCGGACTTAATTGCAACTTTCTTACGAAATTCGTCCAGAACATTTGTAAAGTTCCACCGATTTTTTGAGTGCCTAGCAATTATATACATTATTTGGAACACGCAGTGGCCCATCGCCAAATTTTAAGAAGCTGAATAATCTTCGCCTTTCTGGTTTTGAAAATGATTTCATCGTCGAAACACGATGTTACATATGCACATTTGTTAACTATGCTTGTGCTGCCAAAGTCGGCGCTGAAGTTCCCTGAATCCTCTAGTACCAGAAACTACGCCGAGATCGCGCATTAGCCGCTCTGCAGTTCATGATTTCTCGAAGTCTTAATTTATTTATTTATGCATTCATTTATTTGTTGTTTGATACACTGCGTTCACAGTGTGCCTCGAAGTAAAAAGAGAACATGTTAGTAACACCTCAGTGATAGGCGAAGAAAAAAATGTAAAACGAAGTAAGCACCTTCTGCAGTTGGTTACAATAGAGACACTAATATGTTGACCAACATGTCCATGCAGGCCTGCAGGACTGATAAATATCGAAGCAGAAAAAAGAACATCACGTGCTACAATCCACATCCACACCAGAGGCCATATGCCCAGGAGCCAATTACGCTTCCTGGAGTATGCCGGCACATCGGCGCGCAGGTAACCCAACTGAAGCCCCTGCGGAACCAACACACTGGAATGTAAGATGCGGAGCTTGACCTGGTTCAGAGTAGGTGAGACTCATCAAGGTAGAAGTCAGAAACCGTTGCAGAAGGTACCAACTAGGATGGTTAGTATAAAAAGGCAAAGAGCAACTCAGAACAAAACAACTTCGGTTAGGAAAGTAGCAGTAAAAGAAAGACAGCACTACAGCTGTCATAGTCGCAGCGTCCAAAATAGCATCGGTAATTGAAAATAATTAGAATGCGGAGCTAACAATACGATTCAAAAGCTATACATCCCTGTTTTTCAATTTCTTCACAACGCCAATTCTTCTGAGTTCTCTCCGAAATGTGGCGACATTTGGCGAGTTCCCTAAATCCCTTGGCAACTTCTATAACCATCTCGCACAACGAAAGAGGAACGAATTAAGAATAAGTGAAGGCATTCATTCTATTGGTGGATATAAAAGGTGCCAGAACGGCCATGAGAAGGTCGAAAGATCCAATACTTGCTGTGCTAAAGCTTCAAGTCATTTCGAAGTATTTGGAAACAGAAAACTAGATCTATGAAAACACGTCGATAAAGTAGATTTTTCAATCGTAAGTTAATAAGCCTCGTTCTATACTCAGGTGTATCAAGTTCGCCATTTTCATAGAGGGGGATCCTCGGACAAAGAACTCTAGTAAATGTTCGTACCATTTTTCCAACTTTGCTTGCAGTTTCCTGCTAGAAAGGCTCCATGTTTGTAGGCAGTATTCCAAATAAGGAAGAGCGAAGCATTTATAAAGCCTCAACAAAATTTTAATGTCAATCGTACCGACATTTCTAAACAGCATGAATAGTGAAGCGAATGTTTTCTGGATCAGAAGACTTATGTGAGACTTGAGAGACAAATCAGAGCTTAAATGCACTCCTAAATCCTTCACAGAGTCGGTAACATCCAGTTCAATCTCATTGAGATTATTTTTATCCGCTCATTTCTCCCAATATGCAAGACTTTGAGTTGTACAAGAGCGTAGTGTAACGAAAAGAATATGACTACTCACTTGATTTTTTATAAACTGAATACTGAGGAATATCTTTTAGTAAAAAAAAAATTGAAAAAGGGCCAATTTCTATGAACACAAAAGTCAGAAAAGAACACCAGTTAAACGCGCACCAATTCAATAGTTGTTCAAAAGATAGTTGAGAAACTTTGAAGAAAAGGTCATTTATGTCATAAAAGGTCTGTTACAATGGAGGAATTGCCACTGCAAACCGGTGCAAATGCAAGGCTGAGTGGAGTGGAAAGTTCTGCGAAATAGGTGAGTCATTTGAGCACCGAGTATGCGCGGATATCCGGCATTGCTTGTAGAACATTTCAGCGAAATGTCTCAAAAAAGGAATTTCACCAGAGACTATGCTAAGCGGCGTCGACATAGTGTTTATGGTTGAGCTCACACGTCAGGCTCGCGATCAGGTGAAAACACACAAACAATACTATAAACTACCAATGGATTGTGAAGGGATGCGATTTTCAGTTACGGTCGTTCAACGAGCAATTCGCCGAAATCATTAGGGATATTCAGCAGCAGAACCCTTCATGGATCAAAAGATTCCACCTGCTGGCCTTCAACTCCACTTGTTCGTTGACGATCGTTTCATTCTTTAGTTGCAAATTAATTGCAACTTCCTCTAGTCTGAAGATCCACAATTTATTTATTTATTTATTTATTTATTTATTTGAATACATTCAATGATGTCCCAAGAAATTAGAGGGAGGGTACCACAGGAATAAAAAAATGAACACTAAAGAACGACTATTATCAGGGGCCGATGTACTGGCCACGTCTTCTATCAACGATCCTCATCGGATTATAAAAGAGCTTAATGAACTGACTAACAGCAATGTAACGGATACTGGTTGTCACGTTAAGGTAAGTTACGTTGCGTTTCAGTTCGCCTTCGCTTAGCAGTTCTTTGAAAGTAAATATCGCCCTCCTCGCGAGCTGTTAATTAGATATCCTGCTATCAAAATTGTTAACTTGTACAGAACTAAACAACGGAACAGTCTCCGCGTTGAACCTTTAGAGAGAACGTGCTGACTTACAGTCATGTGCTGAAAATCAAAGCTTATTTTTGGGCGTCATTTCCTCCCATCATGTTCAGATTCCCATTTCAAACTGTGGGAAATGATCGGTGCCTATCACAGATTTTCTCTAGTAATAGCGTGGTTTTTTTTTACTGTGGCAGGAAGCCTCCATTATACATTACATAAATTATATGTACACGGACCACTGGTAACTGCCATATTTGGTTGGTCTATTATTAGTCGACTATTTTGTACCTGTATGATCTGCAGCACATTTTTCAGCTTTGGAAAGGATTCCGACATGCACTGCAACTGGATCTTCCAGCAGGCTCGCTGATAGAAGTTTTCCTGGTGGGTGAAGGACACATAAATTAAGTATTCGTTGAGATCTCAACTGGAGTCACAGCTGCATGCAGCTCTTGCTGCTTGAGGGGACCGTTATACATTTGTAAGAGCTGAAAGTCATGTTTGAAATATTTGAGTGTTAGTTTCCGAGAAGAGTCATGTGAACAGCTAAAAGCTAGAAGCAGAGCAGAAGCTGTTGAGCTGACAACACCTCTAAGAGTCTCCCATAAAATCTCATCTTCTTGCTCGTCTGGAAACAATTTTTTTTGATGGTACTACGTTTCAAGTTATTTCAGACATCAACGGATGATAGTGATAATGTCGATCAGGTTGAAATGGTTTATGAAAAAATAAGACATCTCTACATCAACGTCAATGTTTTCCTATCTCACGCGACGTTTTTCAAACCGAGTGGCTTTGCATGTAATGCTACGCAGGTAAAGAAAGTCTTAAAATCCAACTACATACTTCTGTTACAAAATGGGAAATTTAAAAGAATCCTAGTCCCACACTACGTGCGTGTACGGTGGGATCCGCCGCCAACTAGTAATGGGTGCTGGACGTCGGTGACCGCACCCGCCCATCAGCGCCCTCTCCTTCCTGGTGAATGAAAAAAGAACTGAGAAGGTTTACCTGAAATTATGTGTGGGTTCGCAAAAAGCACATGTAATTGAATGAGTTGCAGCACTTTTTGTGCACGCATTTTTCTTTGAAATTTTATCACAACGACTTTTTCTAAGTGTAGACGAAACTAAATCAGTAGCCACAACTGTTTATTTGTGTTCAACGCAATATGGAATGTGATCTTCTCTTTCGAGTAAGTGGGGAGATTTTGGCTTATGCTAGCTCTGTTGTGCATTTACTGTAGTCCCCAAGAGGACTCACTCACTTTTCCTGCGACCTTATCACCATTGAAGACCTAGAATATCACATACACATCGTATCACTACTTTTCACCTTGTTGTGTAGAGTCTTTGCAAGGAATTCTTATGAACGAATTAATATATTTGCTGCAGTTCAGCAGATTACCTGAGAAACATTACAAAACTCCAAGGAATCATAGATATTTTATTAGTGCACTTGCTGATTAATTGCTATACATATATTTGACTAAAAATACGCAAAATCAGTTTTTCGCGCGAAACTCGAGGTGTTTCAGGATGATTTCAACAACTTGTACTTATTGACTGGAGGATTTAATGGGAAAGTCTATCCTATCCAACCCAGAAATGCTCGCGACGTAGTTTCTTGGCTTTTCTTCCGTATTCTCATCAAGGTATCAATATTTTGAAACCAGTGAATCATTTAGGTGGCGCACACAATTCCGCTACAATACCAAAATGCTGAAGTGTATCGACAACGAAGCGACCATTGTGGACAAACAGTGGATGTACGTAGGTTCCTGCCAGAATTATTCAATTTGCTCATATCAGGACCTCAATTTATGGATGCCAGGTGTACTTTCCTGTGGACGCCTATACTCAGACTATTCAACTGAATACCTTGGGGTACCAGAAGTATGTGCGCATCTACGATGGCAACGGTGAGGTCCAAATAACAATACCTCCATTGTTCCAGGTCTCTGCACCCCAACCGCAGCTTAAAGACAGCACTCACGATAGAGAACGTTTTCGATTTTTTCATGAGATTCTACTATGAAGGCTACTCTAGTGCCCATAATGGAGGAAAGACTATAAAAAAAGGCTATGTTTGTGCAAAATACTGTGTTGTATCTTGCCAATACATGTGCATTTGTACGAGATCTATCGCCTGAGATGGCTATGGCAGCCGATGTGCGGAAAGGATCACTGCTATCCGAAAATACTGATCGATCCTGTATCAGCAGAAACATAGACGCACACGATCAAAGAGAATGGGGCGGGGTTGAGCATGGCGGGCGCATTTGTACATGCGTACGAGTTCTATTACTCGAGTAACTGCGCGATTCGGAGTGATTCCTTTTGCAGTTACGCTCCAATTGATGGCATCTTTAAAATAAGCACAGATGCAGGAGAACTTTTTTCAGCGTGAGTGCTGCCTTTAAGTAGAGTTCTCCATGGAATTCTTTTGTTTTTCTTTCAATCTTCTGTTCGGAATTAGATTTTTGACATTTGAAATCTAGAAAGAATTCAAAGCTCATTTTTCAAAAGATTTCTGGTCAGATATCGTCAATGGTCACACATAGAGACATCTCCTTGAGAATGCCCGTCCTTTCATAGCTGCTTTCGTTTTGTGTCATTCGTCTATTTCTATTTCAGCTTTTTTAAACGTTTGTTTTGTTCTCGTGGTTCTAGTCTTTAGACGCTTATCTTTCTGCTGTTGTCTAAAACCGCAAAACTCAGGCAAAAAAGTGGAAGAATTCACTCTTGCAAAGGATTCTCAATCTGACTGGGATATTTTCGACATCCGTGGCGGCGAGTTCATAACTTCTTCGCACGCAAGTTTTCTCTGAATAAAGGAATAACTAGCCAAATTCAAATTCTTTAGGATGTGGCGAAGGTTGGCAGAAAGTTGGGCAATATTGTCTGCAATTCGTGGTTCTGCCCAGAGGCTGGCATGAAGCTCAGGACTATTGTCACAAAATTGGCGGTAATCTTATCGATGACATGAACACAGCGAAACATGTTTTCCTAGCAGGTTAGTTCTACAGTTAGCAAATGAGAACAAATTCACGAGGACTAGCAAATAGGTGATCTAATTAGGAACATTTTCGTGTGGCAAGTGACGCAATGCTGTATACAGAAGTCCCACTGAGACAGCACAAAAGACCGTGAGATTCAGAGTTGGATAGCCCAGTAATACGAATGGAGTATATTAGGATCAAAACACCTTTTGTGGTTTAAAGCAGTTTCACATGAGAAATCAATTTTAAGAATTTGCATAGACAGAACCCTTCCAAGCCAATGAGACAAATGATGCATGCCACACACGGAAAGTGGATTGTTTGTTCGTGGCAGAACGCGAACATGTTAATTTCCTTACTAAACGGACGTTTCGGAAAATATTTTAAGCCTAATTTTCGGACACGTGGTCGGGGTTAACGAGGAAAATACTGACTAGGGTGGAGTAATATGTCAATGAAATTAACTTATAAAATTTTTTAGATGTTGCACACGGATTCGATTTCTGGCTTGGTTTGTATAACAATGGCAGTGGTTATTTATGGGACCGTGGTGGTGGTTTTGCTCCTTTACCGGTGCTTGTGCCTCATTATTCAGGATAAACATGTTTTTGAATTTTGTATTAAGCTCACACAAAATCGCCAGTACTGGGCAAACGGCGGATCTGCACCTCCGTATGATCCACAAAGACCGTGTGTTGTCTGGAACGACTCCGTCCCGGAAGGCAGTTATCGCACTTGGTGCGTTCCTCTAGTTCCCTTTTTGAAAAGCATTGTAGCCTGAACTGTCACCTTTTTTCTGAAGGACGCTCACGAAATGTAGCGATATCCGTACTTTTGTGTGTCAGAAGTACAATTTCAATCAAAATCATCAGCCGAATGCTACCGAGCCAAGTAGGATCCTATATTCCGTTATCAAGTTCAAAAGAGTAATAATCAGTAGTCATAGTCAATAATCATTACAGCTCAAATTGCTCCCGGAAAGTGGCGCGTTTCTATTTCTGTTAGGCGTAGACCTGGGCAAGCAGAGAAATGTTCTGTGGCGGTTCGAGTCCAAAGCGGTCTACAGATCGTTAGCGGTGTGGCAACGAATGCAGCTCAAGACTGCGCAATGGTGGATCCCATCAAGGAGTCAAGTAAGTAATCCATCAACCGCCCTTTTTCTCAACTGTTCTAACTACACAACAAACAAGGAAAATTTATCTCTTTTCCCTAACTTAAGTTTTGGACTAGAAAAAAAAATCAAATGTCGTATACTTACTTCAAAGACATTTAAAATCCGGAGTTAGAAGGTGGAGAATGGAAACCTCTCTGAAGTATATGTATTTGCTGCCGGATAAATACTTATCATGTGACTAAACTAATTTGACCGATAGGTCAGGAATCAAATCAAAGATTCGGAAATTCAAAAAGGAGACAGCCCTTAAACCGTCCTCGTTCTTCCTCCATGGCTGTGCTGCTCTCAATAAAGGCGTCACCCATGAAAGTTTTCAACTCCAAGATTTCAAGATAACCTTAGGTTTCGACCATGAAGAACACGAATATGAGGGTCACTTCTACTTGAAAGTCACCGGAAAACAATATTCGGATACTCTGAATTTGCTGCAATTGGACAAAACGGTCGAGTTGTCAGGCTCGGGGTAGGGCAAAAATTCGATAACACTGACTTGATCGCCACGTATTCACGCAACGGATTTTTATATTTTCATGGTTTTGCAGCATATTTAAGTCAGAAAAGAACAGAAATGAGAAGAAAATGAATGATGGGCTACACAGATTTACTAGTGAAGAAAGAACGAGTAGAAGTGGGAAGGAATGGAAAACAAATAGTACAAACACACAAAATAGGAAGAAATGGATGTTATGAGAAGAGAAAATAGAAAACAACTGGTGAAAAGTAAGATCAGAAAGCAAACAGACAGTTGCAGCCACAGTAGTGTAAGAATGGTAGGGAAAAGCGCACGGAACAAAAATTTCCTCAAATAAAAACTGAACGATTGTAGGTGAAAACAGCTGATTCGTTCCAACATCGCCCCACGGCTATTTCTGCGCAGCAGGTCAACTCTGACCAGCAGGCTGGGTTCGAACTGTTGAACTGATGTTATACTTGTGATATCTCATGAACTGCGGGGTCTCTGACAGTGCATCCATCACAGAATTGTCGCAACAATGCCTGAGGTTCGAAAACTCTCAAATATTCAAAAGCAAAGGTTATCGTCGGTGCTGCCTTTAATTCTAGCACTGGAATTTCGAAAATATTCGAAATCGGACATAAGTATGTGTGAATATGTGTGAAGGGTTCTTTGGTTTAACCATACTTGGTTAACCATATACTTTGAAGCACTTTTTCTTGATGTTCACAACTGGACGAGGTATTGTGTTTGGGGAAGATTTGTAATGTCTGACACTGCTGGATTCCCATGCTAACTCACCCGGACATTTTACCTTTCTCCTCAATCTGATTGCACAATTTGCTTAGAATAGGGGAAATCTCCGAACTGAAAGAAACAAAATGAGAAATTATTAGAAAAAGGGTAACATAAGTGAATTAGTTATGTAGAGAATAGTGTGGAAGGTATGTGACAAGAATTGATGACTTGAGCTTTGTAAATGTTGATTGACTTTTCGGAGCAACAGGCGGAGAGGTAAAAAAAAAATTGACAAACATGAGCTGAGATTAATGAGAGAAGCTCATATGAGGGTAGTTTATTAGGGCAACTTTCAAATATTTTTCTGTTTTATTTTTTGAAGAAGAAAACCGAATGATCACCTACGTCCATCCCACAGACGGCAAGTACAGCACACCACTGCTCACGCATTCTCTCATATTTGATCCGGACAAAGGTAATCACTGTTTTCTCTACATATTTTTCTTCGTGAAAAATTCTCATTTTTCGTGATACAGAAACATTCTATAACGCAACAACATATGAAAAGCGTGTTGGCTGTGCCCATCCTTGGGTGTCTCAGACATTTACATGCCCTAATGGTGGAAGTGACATGAACAACATCTACTTCTCGGTGAACTCATTTATTTTTTATCTGTCTGTTTTTTCAATGTTTTATTAGTTGAATTTGTGTCTGATTCGTTACACCAATGTGCTGCTGTCTCCGCTTTTGAGAGGCCGAGAAAACTAAACAATGTATATTCACGTGCGAGCCGTCTCTGGCTCCTCTATCTTTCCAATCTCTGGTATATTAGGTTGGCTATGACGTCCTATCCTGGATTTTCGTTTTTGTTTTTATCACAACTTCATCAGAAACTTTCCCGACGAATAATATAGTAGTCATAGTTAACAGTGACCATGCACTGTCTACTGGATACGTTATTGATCTCATCCCTCTTGAACTTCGGTCTCTGTCAGTGGAAGAAATCTAAGGTTCTCAATTTTACACTATTCATTTTGGAAAACTCTGTAAGCCTCAAGGAGGCACATCAAATCATAATCAGAGATTGCAGGATCAGTAGAATAGGAAATATAGAAAAGGGTGTCCTAACCCAGCTAGGCCTTTCTATCGAAAAAAGTGGTGAAATTGGCGTAGAAAATGGGTGGGGGCAGCGCAGGTTCTATGACGGTTTCTGCAATTGCCCAGACTGACCTTGTTCAACCCCTGAGGATTAGCTTAGTAAATATGCTCCAATATCGTGTACGTCACAGCCCTCTTCGTATCGAAATTCCGAATAAACTGAATTTTTGAAAAATTTCGGACAAATCTTTTCGGCCAACCTAATACATCCACTGCTACTTTCAACCCTTTCCGCACATCTTGTATATGTAGTTCGGGACGTGGACCTGATAACTGATCTCGCTCGCCGATGGACAATCAGACGAGCAAGTGGCTTTGTGATCTTAAAAAACACTTTGTGTCTTGGAGAAGACCAAGAACACCAGGTTTCGTATTCAGCTCTTCAGCGCAACGGCTAATATCTGCCTCAGAATAATGCACGAGGGCCATTTGAAAAGTTTCTGAAATCACCACCAAGGAGTTGTTCCTCTTTCAAAAAAGTCCTTACAGTTCTATTCAAAAGCCATTCAAATGAGTTGGCTCTGAATGCCAATTCGATCTGACAGTCTCTGCCTTTGACGAGGGGAACAAGTCGAGCAACCGTGACTGTGCTCAGTTACAGAGAGATTTTAAATTTAGGTGTTCATTACTATTTCTTACTAGAAAAGAAAACCACAAGTTAACCGAACACCAGTTGGATGGTGATTTTGTAGGCTAATCACAGTTATTTCCCAGCCATAGTTTCTGGGATTTGAAAGCCAAGGGTAGCTGGACGCGAGCAAACAGTAAGCCATGTGTAAAATGTTAGGAAAAGATAAACATATAAGAAAAAAGTGAATGAAATCGTTGACAAGGTGGTTTGACAGATAGAATACAAGCGCGTGCTAGATAAGGGAGGCTTGCGCATGACTCATTAATTTTTATTTTACCCGAAGAACTAAACTTTACCGAAGATGTTTGACAAAAAAAAACGTTCTCAAAAACGAATGCCGCATTTGCTCAATCCTGAACAAAAACACAATTATACATGAAAACCAGAAAATAATTTTGAATAGTTGGATTTCAAACTGAAACAGTGACCGCTGTCGAAGAACAGATTAAGCGCTACACTGTGTAAAGAAGGTGCGTAAAGTATGAAAAAGAGAAAACAAACCGGACCACGTGTGTTGAGCTTCGACGGGGTTGACCTTGGAGTAGAATATTCATTGCATCAGATTTGTTTTGTTGTCATTGTCATTCTGGAAACTTTTCAAACTGCCTTCGTGTATTACGTAAACAAGATGAGGAACGGTCGAATAATCGAATGACCCGTGGAGAGGATGATCCTGCGACCAACAGGTCTGTGCAAGTAAAATAGGGATCTTGATGTTCAGATTTACCTCAGCAGTTGATGTGCAGAAAGGCAATCTCTTATGTGAAATTAGATAAAACCAAGTGGGTACATGATTCCATAACGATAGCCACTGGAAGAGACGCTAGAGACTGAGCTCCGGAATGTCAAGCTCACAAGTAAAGGATATTTGCTCGGAGTGGCCATTTGTAATGCGTACATGTGCCATGTGATCTGTACAAACATATGCATACTTCAACGCCGAGTCCGCTATCAAGATGTCCTATGTGCTTCTCTATCACGAGTCACATCGACTTTTTTCTGAACTGACTCCAATTACGAACTTCATATCATCTTGATCACCTTGACTACCATTGATCCACGGATAGATTGAGGGGGCACCAGCAATCCTCCCGTTTGCCCCTCTCACATGCCAGAGTCGTGGTTCTGTGCACCCGACGGACACGAAGAGCATCGTATCCTTCTTTGAAAGACTTCACGAACGGGTCTGACCATCGAGTCTGTGGTCTTTCTGTTGCGTGCTTGACGTTCCGTGGAGAGTACAGTCACTAACGGCTCTTATCCAAAAGGTTGTGCTCGAGGCGCATCATCGGCCCACATTGTTTTAACCAGCTTGGCGTGAGCGGCAGCGTCCTTGATCTTCCACAGTTGACGTAGGGGTAGTACTTAAAATTTCAGCTCTCACTTGCGTGAAGAGGTTTAGTCAATGCAATTGAAGAGGCGGACCCTTCTTGTCCTTTTTCACTAGTTCTGATCTTGTAATCTCCATAAATCGCTCGTTTCCACCTCCCCAGCTCTGGAGCGGTATCGCTCATCACGTTGACTTCCCGTTGTATGCATACGTAGCAGGAGAATCCGGATATATCCGATCCGTCGAGCGAGAATGGGGCATCCGGGACCCACACGTTTTTCACAAACGTCACCCTCGTCAGATCCAGTAGTGGGAAATTACCTGCATTCGTTAAGGGAGTTTACGCTTTCGAAGAGAAATTTCGATTTTGCCCAACATTCTTGGTTCCTGTATTCTGTGCAACTTCAGCAGAATGGGTATAGGTTTAGGCATTTAGATAAAGACGTAGAGCAATGAAAACCGTGGAATATTATAACAATGAAATCTCATCCTTCTTCTAATAATAAGAAATATATTGACAAAGTTTCAGCACGTGGGAGAAGATGGATTCGGGAATATGTTCCAAAGATTGACCTTTGGGCGCTGTAATGAGACTGGTAGGCGAATAATTCTTGTCAACATCAATTCGCCATCATATAGTAGAAATTGCAGAAATTAAATGTGAAAATGGCGGAATGCTGTTCAAGGACAAGTGCTACTGTCCTTCTTACTGGAAGGGTAACATCATCTTTGAGGTGAACCTCCCTTGAAATACGTAGTTGTGCTGAAGTCCTCAAGCATTCAGGGAAAACTTGTAATATACCAATATGCGTCAATGGAGGGACTCAAATGAATGCGAGATGCAAATGTCCAGATGGATATGATGGATTTCACTGTGAATATGGTAACTTCCTGCAAATGCATGCATAACACCGAACTGATCACGTTCAATACTTTTCGCTAATGAACTAATCAGCTGTGCACCTTCTTTGAGAGGGTGACACCCAACCGCAGGGCTCAATCAGCCTTGTACTTCTCTAAAATGCTGAACTGATGGGGAATGGAACCACTAGCAAAATGCTATTCTAATGCTCGCGAACGATACATTCAGCGAGCTTCTTTACTTGTCTGGCAAACGAGTTTGCAATCTCACTAAGCAAACAAAGTTTGCTATTTGTATTGCTGCACAAGGATTCCCGCCAAATGTATTGGCAATGAAAAGGACTAACTGCACAAACTGACTGCACAAGCAAACCACAAACACAAACACGAACTTAACTGCACAAAAATTTCGATATTTTGCGGAGAGTCCTGTCATAGTCATGCAATAATTTCCGCAGTCCACCGCCTTGCCAACTACGCCATCCGTATCGACACTGTCAATTACTGAATCTCCAAATGAAAATCGAATGAATACGTTATTTGTCATGTCATGTCATGTCATGTCATGTCAACCTTTCACGAACAGTAGTGTTTCGAGTCTCACGTGTGAAGAGAATGGTTGAGTAAAGAAAACAGTGGATGGGATCGGAAGAGCAACAGCTTTACTTTTTTATTTGCCTATCTATTACTGTGATTTGCCCTGGCGTCTGTTCCAACGACGTTTCTAGCTGATCTCTACAGTAAACTAAATGAACATTGCAAACTCGTTTGTTGGGGCGAATGAACTCATCAAAGATTCAAACAGAACCTCGAAAAAGCATGAAGGCAAAGACGTCTCTGCGAACTCTACAGATCGAATGCGGTTTGAAGTCGACTGCTTTTCCGGAATTACCGGTGTATGTACAGTGCAGTGGCGGCCAAATATTTAGCACGTTGCCAATTTTAGACGATTAACTGAGATGGAATTGCGAAATCCATATTTCAAGCATGGGATGTGCTATTTATCAGGACAATACTCAAGAATATAATGACGCAAAGTGTTCTCTTTCTTTCTTCTACTCTTCCCCTCAAGAAATTGTTTCTCAATGGAATTGTGCTCAATCTTCGCGTTTAAAGCTCTAAATGTAATACTTTTGGAAATGTTTTCATTTCTTTTTTATATAAGTTTATCGAATAGGGGGAATGTGTATGATTCTCAATATTGGTGGTCATTTTTCCATCTCTGATAACTGTGCAGCATGAACGCAACCAAACGGCGTAATGGTTCGAGCAGAAACCCTAGCAGCAACGGTTGTCAGTTGCTGCCATCCTCCCCTCGATTGCTGCTAAAGGGCTGACAGCTTGAGCAGCAATCAAGAGGAGGATGGCAGCTTCTGGCAACTGTACCTGCTAGGGTTTCTACTCGAACCATTACGCCATCTGGGTTGCGTTCGTGCTGCACAGTTATCAGAGATAGTAGTTTTATTGCGAAGTTCTTCTTCTCATGGAAGAACAAGTATCGTCAGCATGGCTGAAAAATTGCGAAAAAAAAGATTCATGATGATTAGAAGCAGAAAGCATGCCCTTCGGCTGCCAATTTTTCTCTGATCTGTGCTACCAACAAGCATTCAGGTAATCACCAGAAGATTCCGACGCTTGCATTATTCTCGAGATTCAATAAAATGGAATTTTCGACAAATTTTACGGTTTGTTTCTGTCTTTGGCTCCAGCGTACGAGGAGTATGCCAGCAGCTTTCATACCAAAATGTTGAGGGAAAAAGTGCCTAAATCAAGTCATTTCTCTCCATGAGTTGATACAAGACTTTTATACCTTGTTCGAGAAAACTAACGGAATAAAAGTTTCATTTTCTAAATCAATTCCAACTGACTCTGTGCTCATGATGAAATGCAGGTAGAAAGCCCCCACAGAGCCTCAGCACCTACTCAAACTTGGCTTTGATTGCTCGCCCTTGCGCTGAGATATGCAGAAAATTTTGTGGGCCAAAATCGGGTGTGCTAAATATGTGGCAGCCATATGCTAAATATGTGAGCACATGTGGTACGATTGCCTGCTTCATATTCACTTCTCGAGTGTTTGAGAAAACCAGCGACAATCAACAGTACCCTGTACAAATGCATGAACTTGTCAGACCAAAGTCTCATCAATTCGAGATTTTATCCGTAGAAGGCAATTTTTTAAATGGTAATGGAAGTTTAAATAATTCTGAAATGTTTCAGAGAAGTGTAAAGTTAGACGTCCCTTTGACTTCGATACCAGTGCCAAAGTCTTATCGATCATAATTGAAACGACGCGGCAAACTGTGGACATCGTGAGAAAGGTGTGCTACATCCTGTTACAAGTTTTACATCCAATTTCACGAGGTCGATCTTGAACTTCAGAGTCTCCGTAATAGGGAGAAGGAATGAGTATCAATTATAGAGAAATGGATTCTTCAGAAGCTCAAGCACCCTTCTCTCTATAACTACACATAAGAATCTCATGCAAACAATAAAATAACTTTAGCCCTATCTCCTATTGAACTTTCAAGTTGCTTTCCTTCACTTCAATTTCAAGTTCAAACTTCCTTCTGAAAATCTCCAGGGGCGTTTTGACACTTAGATTAACCACAGCACGAACTGGAAAGCAGTACCCGGCTTGTGATGAGTTCTAGCCTTTCGTTATTTACCCTAAGATATCACAAAATCATTCCAAATATACTGGCATGTCGTCTATGTAATTCATCAAATGAGGTAGAACATTATGGACAGAATGAAAGTTGTACTCATTTGACAGTGAACCACCCCAGAGACGAAAAAGGCAGTGTTGAAACAGAAATGAACCATCCTAGCGAGTTAAATTAGAGAAAGAATAGGGAATTGTAATCTTGGGGCTATAAATTCTGCCCAAAACTGTGTTGCCTGTAGGTCAGTAGATGTCGTCGCACATAGGTTTCTAGCTCAAATATTATCTTCAGGTTGCCAACAGCATAGAAGCAATAGTGAAGAATGTCGAAAAGGACCACCCAAATTGGTTCAACCACTTTCACATGGTCACATTTGACTGTGAGTTTCCTATCGTATGCCAGTCCTGAGGCCATAGTTCATAAAGACTTTGGTCAGTTGACTGCGGAAAACATCTCCAGTATGGTGTGGGTAGCAAAGAATAGAAGTGAACTGATTTTGCAGCGAAGTTATTCCGGAGGATTGTTACCAAGATATAATTCGTGAAAAGACATTTTGATCTCTTCTTGTTCTTATGATGCCCTTATCCAACAAATTTCTCGTTCAGTAATATAACAGATATATGTATGTAGTTGGCAGGCACTATCTGCTGGATACATCAATGATTTGGTTCCTCAAGGACTTGGGTTTCTGCGTAAAAAATTCAAGGCTCTCAATTCCACATAAGTTATTATTCTTCCTTACATCAGCTTTGAGGACGCAGGTCAAGTGATAATCGGAAACTACATATTGGATTAGTTTGGCATTGGGGACGGGGGCCAAGATCAAGAAGACAGAATAGGTCGAATGTAGAGAGCAAACGCTCGGTACAATCCTTGTTGAAGATATAGAGGTCTTTGATTTCAAGTGTCTTGGGTCCCGTATTTCGAATTACGGCAACACTCTTATTAAAATGAAACAACTGCTAGTGCAGTACTCGCTAAAGTTTACATTCGAAAATATTTTTCGAATATTCGAATTTTCGAATTTCTAGGGACCTCCGAATTTTTAAATATTCGAATTTTCGCGAACCATCGAATCTTCGAATATTCGAACTTTCGGATTTTTGAACCCACCCAATTTTCGAAGATTCGAACATTTGAATTTTCGCGAACCACCGAATTTTCGAATATTTGAACTTTCGAATATTCGAATGTTCGAATATTTGTTCGAATAACATTCCATTTGGTAAAAACATTTTCTATCCATGTATATAGGCGAACAATGCGATATGTTTCCCAATCACAACGGGCATAAAAGTTTTCGGGTAGTAAGTTTCATTCGCCGTTTTGGAATTTCTCACAACTTTCTCATAAGTGGAAGCTTGTACTGCTGTGAAGTTGGTCCCTTATCGGTTCTAAAATTGCAACTGATTGAAATTCCTAAGCTTGAGGACGCCTGTCTTTCTTGAGGTCTGTAACCAGCATCAAAGGAGCGTGAAGTGGATGAAACCCTTCGTCCATGAAAAGGCTCTCTTTCTAATATCTCTGTGCTGTAGTTTAACAAAAGGAACCATGGTAGTGAATGTAGAGGTATTGACGCGGTAAAAATAATATTGGGTGCAGTAGTTCATTTACCTTGACCATGAATGAGTTTCCAGCAATCAACAAAGAAACGTCAGCGATAGCAAAAAACACTACGTGGTATCCCCTTCCTCATTGTTACTTCTGTTTATCCGGTACAGCTGCATGCATGTACGTCGAATGTCAAAATCAAAAGAACTTCTATGACAAGAAGTTGGAGTGTTTGGGCACAATGGTTAATAAGAGGATCTCAAGATTTTGTGTGAACTTCGAATTCCATAACTGACGGTTATGTACTTGGAGTTTCAACGAAGCAGTCGACGGAAATCAGCTAAATATAAGGAAGAATGCTGTGTAAAAGTTATTACTGTAGTCTATAGTTCGCTTACATAGTTCTGGAGGAAAGGCTTGAATAATCAGAAGTTTGGATAAAATTGATGGTCTCTCAAGTGTCGAGAAAATTACATACGTAGGTTTCACCGGAGGGATCGCCAATGTCGTACCCCTGGTAGGATTGCAGTTTCAAAGCTTTCAAATGCAGTTGGTGGCTTTCGAATGCGTGTAAAGATATGAGCAGGTTTTTGATAAAATTGAGATTGAAACGAGAAATTGGACTGTGGTTTCAATTGGAATGGTCCTTCAGCGAGGAAATGGAACTGAAATAACTGTTACGAAGCAAAACAGTTCCAAATATTCGAATTTTCGTCCTAAAATATTCGAGTATTCGAATTTTCGAATAATCCCAGACCCTCGAATTTTCGAATTTTTCGGCACCCCCGAATTTTTGAACGCTCGAACATTCGAATAAATATTCGAATTTTATTAGATTCGGTCAAAACTCTAGTACGCGCTGTGTTCCATTCCCCACGTACTAATTTCTACTTATTCATTTTGTGGGCTCACCCCGAACATGAGCCCCTTCGAGTATACCGTGTTTGTTAAACATTTTTCAATACTGATACGAAGTGTACAGTCCTTGTCGAAAAGATAGACGGATTCCGTGACTGCGGAAACGCGGTGGACACAAACGATGGATGCGAAGAGAGCATGCTCCAGGTGAGAGGGTGCAGTAGGTCCCACCGCGATTCTGCCGCCGCGTCGATATGAAACCGCACGCGCAATCCGTCTATCTTTTCGACAAGGACTGTATGTATCCAAAACCTCTGCAACAACTATTTAATCAGCTTCTGAAGGACTAGTTTCTGATTGCATCAGAAACTAGGTTTCCAAAAACTGGTAAGACACTATTTTTCGCCATTTTCTTGCTAAAAATTTGCAATGCAAAAGTAGTTTAAGCAGTTGTTTTCCAGAACCAACCCATTAGAATAGGAACGTCCTGTGGATTTCATTCATTTGAGTCACAATACCTCTATTCATAAACATTTCCAAACTGTACGATAGAACCCAGCCATAAAATCAAAAGCAATTTGTGCCAGAACGATAAAGTGCAAAACACTGCTTCATTTCCATGATTCTTTGTAGATAGACTAGCTTCTGCCACCGCTCACATCAGCACTTTATGTTATGCAGTCGCACACCTCTCATCCGAGCTCCAAAATTCTCAAGAAGCTGTAAATTCGAAAGGAAATCGTTTCTACATAAGATGCCCAAACAGGATCATCTAATTTAATTTGTTGTCTAGGGATTCAAGTAGTTCTTCATTAGGATACCTACTTTCAATACATCGGAATAAACACTGAGAAAATAAATCAGGCTGATTGAGAATGATTCCTCCTTAATCAAAATATAAATATTAATAAATGACTCGCAATCCTTCCTTTGAAGGTGTTGAGCAGTACACTACTGTCTGTAACTTATAGGATACCATATGTCTGTGGCAGTTCAGAATGAGAAATGCCTCCTTATGTGGAGTTGACTATGCTGATCATGAGTATGTTTTCGCGTCGCACTCAGTGCCATTGCGGGAGAAGTTATGACCTTGTCTGTATATGTATGTCTTGTATGTATATGTGCGCACTTTTTGCATTAATCTACAATAACTCCACATAGGAGGCGTTACCATGAAAAGGGTGCAGAATTCATGATCAGCAGTCCAAATAACTCTGTAAGCAAAATCTCAGCGAATAATGCATCACTACGGGTACAGAATTGCGCTTTGATCATCTATTCCTCTTCTTAGCGTTTTCCCGTTTCGCAGCGGGGCCCGCTTTGCTGATTCTTTGACGCCAGAGTGCTCTGTCGTGCGCTGGTCGGGATGGATCCCAGCCGTCTTGAGGTTACCGTATATGGTGTCAAGCCATCGTTGCTTTGGTCGTCCTTTAGGCCGCTTTCCTGGTACCTCCACTCTAGCCAATCCTACAGACTTTGTCGCCATCAGCGCGAAGAACGTGACCAAACCATCGCATACGCGCCTCACGGAGCTTGTCGGCTATCGCATCTACCCCAAATCGCTGTCGTATGTCCTGGTTGCATATGCGATCTAGCTGCCTGATGCCACCCATCCACCTCAGCATTCTCATCTCAGTGACACTGATTCGGCGTTCTATTTCCTTCGCGGCGGGCCAGCACTCGGCACCGTACAGCGCGACAGGACGTACCACGGTACTGTAGATCTTCGACTTGAGCCGGTCTGGTTGATCCTTGACGCACAGCACACCAGTCAATGAGCGCCACTTCAACCACGCAGCGGCGATACGTGCGGTGATCTCATGGACGAGGCTGCCGTCTGATGAAACCACTGAGCCGAGGTATTTGAACGTAGCGGCTCGCGAAAGACTCGTGCCATTAACTTTGATAGTGCCGGACTCGTGTTCGTCGGTGGTCAAATACTCGGTCTTCTTAACGTAGAGGCGGATGCCGAACCGCGCCAGCTGATCACTCCACGCTTGCGTCTGTCGTTCAAGTTCACCCTTGTCTTCGGATGCGAGCATTTCGTCATCCGCGTACAGCAGCGTCCACGGCGCTGGTCTGTGAAGCTCCTTTGTGATGGCATCCATGACTACGATGAGAAGAAGCGGGGAAAGGGCTGAGCCTTGGTGTACGCCCACGGTCATGGGGAACTCCGTCGACGTACCCGCGGCCGCCTGCACTTTACTCCTGTGGTCGGCGTAAAGAATCCGCACCCATTCGATCAGCTCTTCGGGAATGCCGTGAAGCCGCAGAGCGTACCAAATGACTTCGTGGGAGACGCGGTCAAAGGCCTTCGCCAGATCTAGGAAAGCTAGGTGCAATGGTCTTTTCTTTTCACGATGCTTCTCGATCAGGAGACGGGCGGCGTGGATAGCATCGGTCATGCCGCATCCGGATACAAAGCCGCATTGGTTGGGAGATAGCTGGACGATTTCGCGAATCCGGCGATCAATGATGCGTTCGAAGATCTTCATGGTATGCGACAACAGACGGATTGGTCGATAGTCCGCGCAGTCAGCGGGGCTACCCTTGCCTTTCCAGATTGGGATGATAATGCCTCGCTGCCAGTCCACGGGCACCTTCTTCTCCGCTATGACTAGATTAAAAAAATCTCGTTAACCAATCAGCGGAGTTCCACCACTGCGACTTCCACAATTCTGCTGCCATATCATCTGGACCAGTCGCTTTGCCTGGCTTCATTCGCTTCAGTGCATACATGGTCTCTTCGATGGTGATCGGCTGCACTGGTCCGAAGGTGGGCGGAACTTCCGTGACGGATGGATGGGCAAATTCTTCCGTCAAGACCTTCTCAGAATAATCCTTCCATCGTTGCATCACCTTCTTGTGATCCATTAGGAGGTGGCCTTGCTCGTCGTTGACGCCGTGAAACTTCTCGACGTCGTCTGCTTGGCGCTGACGCGACTTCGCGAGTCGGCAGATGAAGCGCTCACCGTATCTCGAGTCTAACTTCTTACAGACTTCATCGCAATGAGCCGCCTTCGCTGCGGCTAAAGCCTTCTTGGCAGCCCTTTTCGCTTCGCGGTAACTCCTCCAATTGTCTGTCGTTTTATTGTCAAGGAAGAAGTGGTAGAGCAGCTTCTTTTCGCGAACTTTCGCCCTCACTTCCTCCGTCCAAAGCTAAGTCTTCCTGTCAATCTTCCGTCGATCAGGCCTGGTCGTGCCGAGAACGGAGCGAGCAGTTGCGAGGACAGCATCAGTTACCTTTTGCCATGCTTCGTCGACGTTCGTGATGGCTGGCAGCTGAATGTAACAAATGACTGCTATTTCTTTCTCTCTTAATCTCCACCACTTGATTCGAGCCGGTCCACATCGTTCGACGCGCATCTTGTTTGGCGACGTGATTTTCATTGTGCAGATTAGCGGCCGGTGTTGTGACGCGACCGTCTCATACGGTACGACTTTTGCATCTGTGACGAGCTTCTGGTCTTGATACCTCGCAAACACGTAGTCGATCTGTGTCTTGTTGCTGCCGCTGTAGAAGGAGACAAGGTGGAATGGTCGCTTCCGAAATCTCGTGTTCATTATAACAAGGTTATGAGACTCGGCGTAATCAAGAATGCGCCAGCCATCCTCGTTGCGCACCCCATATCTGAAGTCGCCGTGACATCTGTAGCCGTCCTTCGTCGATCCTACGTGACCATTCAAGTCCCCTGCAATAATGACCGTATCTTCTGGTGGTACTGCAGCAGTCTTCTCAATCAGCGCCCAGAAGTCGTCTTCGGCTCGATCTGAACATCCAGTCAGCGGGGCGTATGCCGAGAAAACGTGGATTGTATACCATTGTAGACGATTTTGAATCCGCACCCAATGTCCTTGGATTTGCTGCCAGACCACCTCGTCTCCTGCACCGCGCACAAGTCGATTCGACGGCGCTGCAGTGCTGCTGCCAGTTCAAATGAACGGCCTGTCAACGTGCCGACGTTCAAAGTAGCAGTACGCGTCTTGGCTACGTTGTTATCCTTAACGACTCGCCTTGCCCCCCGATGCCGCCGTTCGCGAAGCATCGAGGACCCTCGCATATTTTTGTCCACACTCACCGGGCCCCGCGAGTGGGCGTCGATTCCCACGTACGCCGTAGCCTTCTTCTTGAATCCATTTGACGTCATGATCCATTAGATGTGACGTGGGGTGTTCGTCAGCCGGCCTGTCACTACGGCCTGTCGCCGGCATTCGAATGACGAGGAGGAGGATTCCCCCCGTAGACAAGACACTCATTTGTTAGAGGCGGCCCCCACTCGCCTCTCATGCGCTTCTCAGTCGTTAGAATAGCTTTTGGCCAAATCCGAACTGCAGGATACAGCCCACACAAAGCATTTGCACACTACACGCACGCGAGTGCATGTTCTCAGTCATATGCCGGCCGTATGAATCGAATCCAGCACTGTCGAACTAAGGAGTCCATCCCCTAGATCTACCCGCGTCGCAGGGCAAGCGCATGGGTGCTTTTGGTCCGCGGTAAACCCCCTATCCGTCACCCGGGGTCGCGCCACGTAGCCTCGCAGCAAATCGGCTGGGATCCCTCGTAGGAGGGAGATCCGTGGGCCTTGATCATTTAGTACCACTACCATTTGCAAGGGAATGATACACCATTGAAGGTTCACCCTTACGTGATGTACACTGCTTTGTACATCTCAAAGCACTGATTTTGATCTCGATCCACTCTTGTTTTCATAAAGAATTATGCCTGTTTTTCCAAACGCACGTGATAAGGAGGTACGCATAGAATAAGGAACTCTTGCAGATCAAGGTAAGCTATGGTGCGGTGGTAAGTGTCTCGGTTCTAATGGACACCCTTCCAGGTTCAACTCCCTCGAGACGTCCAACTCGTGCATTTTTCTCTAACATACTGCTTTCTTCAGAACATCTATTCTATGCAGTTCTATAAGGGTTTCCACTTAAAATTAGATATTCTCAAAGCTTGGAAACATTTTGAATGATCTTCACTACACGACGTTGTTAACAGTGGAACTACTGACTCATGTGAGCCCAAATTTTCAGGGAATTCTTTTTTGCTCAAATTTTCCTAGGGTTGTTTGGAGTGCTGAACACGAATATTGTATCCATTTTTACCGTAATTTTCGCTTTTGGATATGGGTTTATTTGAGCTGCTGATCGCAAATTCTGTATCCATTATGCACAACAACGCCTATTTTGCGGGGTTACGGGAGGTGGATGCAAAAACTGTGCAATCAAATGTACTGCACAAACAAGGTTGTAGCTTTTTTCGCATTAGTATTGAGCACTAACGGAAAACATAATCGAGATCAGCATGGTCAGCTTCACATTATGGGGCACATTCCATTTTGTAGTGTAGCAGACATCTGGTATCCTTCCCTCCTTAGTAAAAAGAAAAATTCTAGATTCTTTCTGTGGACTTTGAACACTTGCTTTGGAACCAGAATAAAGTATTGTCGCTCTCAATCATCCTTGCATCATACAACATCACCCGTCTGCTGAGCAGCGCAGCATCACCTGTGCACTGCTGTGGGTGGTGCGGCGCGTTCTGCAGACAAACGATGCTGTGTAATGCAAGGATGATCGAGGGTGACTGCGTGAAACCTGAGTCACTGTGTGGACAGCTGTGGTGCGACGAACACTCCCTATACTGTGCGACCGCAAAAATGCCCCACCACATGCGATGAATTCGTTCATTTCTTCATAATAAATGGAAGGTATCAGTACAAGTCTGGCAGAATAGTTGTTTTGGAGGAAAGCTGATAGAGCGGTTGCTCTGCGACTCCATAGTAAAATAGTCGCAAAAGGAGAAGCTAGTTTGTAACTATGTTTAAGAGGTGATGATGACGCCATGCTAGTTTCTAAGCTTTTTCAAGCAAAAGTTTGCAAACTAGTGTTTTAAAGCTTTTTGCAAGCTTTTTCTTCCTTATCCTTATTTACAACCTGCAAGTAAGGATTCCCCAAAAAGAACTGTGAAACCGGGTGTGAGAGCTTCTGTCTAGCCTCCGTTTGAACGAAGCTGGGTGGACCCTGCGGAATTTTCACAGTCGACTGAGGCCCGATAGAAACTGTGTCATGGCGCAGGGATCGATGCATGGTATGTGGCCGTGTGCAGATCAGAGATGAGCGGAAGTACTGCGTAAGACCGGTAGCCGGGAGTGGAAGAAATTTAGAAATCTGACAAAATTTGGAGGGATAAAAACAGCTTGTTTGAATTGACGTAAATCAATTACTGCCAATCCTCAAGAAGTCTTGAAGTGAGTTGTTCACATAACGCCAGGATTCATGAACTTCCGAATTTCCGGAACCGAAATCCCGCACATCCCTGGTGCAGATGCGCCTCACAAGTGCCCGAGAAAAAACCAAGTAGATGTGTTCTCATAGTAATGTAAGCTGAATCACATGAACTCTTTTTGAAGCTTTTTACCGATGCTCAGACTATAGTATCTGTATTGTGAATCTCTCTCATCACCATACTCAACAAATCTTCCACAGACTGGCTATTGGCTTCTTCTATGCCTTGCGTCATTTCGTAGAAGAGAAATTCTTAGGTGCTCAACTGTGGGAGACGCCGATCTTCACTTACACCTCTGAATTTTAAACTTTCCACGAATCTCTCAAAGAGCATCAGAACTATGAAAATGTTGAACTTGCGTGAAATGTTCTTGTATGGAACATATTGCAGCTTCTGGTATTCAAACTCGTGGCACGTTTTATCCAGTCGAAGCCCTAGTTCACGCTCTCCACAGAGAAATAAACGACATAAGAGACAGTGGAAGTTGCTCCTATCCAATTTATAAGTGCAGTGCTTCTTCCTAGTCATAACCACAGAATGTATGTATGAGAGCGATTATTTCATTTTTAGAGCTCTGCAGAGCGCCTTAACGATACCTTACATTGGATATCCCGATAGTGAAATGTTCGTCATCACTATGGGAGGTGCTAATGATGATAGGCTTCGTCAAAATGTGTCGCAACTTGTGGGTGACCTGCGGGCTCACGTAAGTTCATTCATCTTGAAATCTAAGCCGAGGGACCTCACCTGAATAGGGAACAAAAATATACTATCACATCCAATTGAACGTGTACGGTATGGATGGAGCTTTCGCCATTTCTTTCAAATGCCATAGTTGCTGGACTCTTCTTAGGAATTCTTTTCCGTTTGAACGCGCTCAGTATGTGAGTGTACTTCGCATGGCGTGAGCATTTTACAGTGCAGTTGCAACCATAAAATTGTTTTGCCTCCGATACTCTCCAGCAGAACATACATATCTCTTGAATTCCGTAAACATGACGGGAATCGGCAGTGAAGACAACATAAGACAACATATTATATCTAGTAAATTTCTTTGGTAGAGAACCAGATCAACAGTTGCTATATGTACATAGTAAGATATGTACGTATTGATTTCCGGAACATTGTGCACCACGCCTACTGGAGCGTAAACAGAGACAAGTTGTCGTCTCTTACTATACAGAAGAACACTTATAAGGCACGTCAAGGCACAAAATGTAAATAGGTGGCGAACAAACGGTATTCTATAGCATAAAAATCGACTTAAAGCCAGCTAAGCTTGATGAAAAGATAAGCAGGCTACCATGAAAGGATAGAAATCACTTCAGAAATTATATACTTACAAATAATAGATTCTGAAGACTGGGAGCCAACCTCTATGAGATGAGAGCTTGTTTAAGAAATGAATATGGTGGATCAACTATAAATCGCCGAGAACAGCAAAATCGTATAGGAACTTAAGCAACCCTTAGTATTGTGCAAGAAGACGAAAGTATAGGAAGTTAGAAGATCAGCCTTATATACAATTGGCACAATTCAAAGTGGAGAAGGGTTCACATAACTCAAGAAACATATAGGCAACATCCACATCCATTCTCATGACATAAACAGGATCGGCACCAGCACAAATCGCTGTAGTTGCAAGTTCCTCACACGATAGGAATGTGAGATGAGCCCTTCCCGTTCAAGTCTTGCATGTGCAAGCGTCTTCTTGTGTCGACGAGGGACGAAATTCCTCAATTGAGGTCCGCCAATCCTAAAGATAAAAATGAAGTCTTTGCGTTAACTGGAGCGAAGCAGATTTTTGAACTCATCCGATGATCTCATGGCCTGCTCGTCAAGAAGAAAGGCAATAGTTGCCCCATTCCCTCGCTGATCACTTTTGATCTTAAAATTTTGAGCCACCAAACGTCCTCTCCTTGGAAGGAGTCGAAGTTCCGGAGGTGGAAAATTTCGCTTATTCTAAGTAGGGCTGCAAATGAGAGGAGTATGGCTGTGGATCCTACCAATGCTCGCGATCTTCTATCCAAAGCCCAATCTTTTAAGCTGTTTTGGAAAACTTTGATACCATACCTAACTGGGGTGCTAATCTGCTAGCCTAAAAAACGACTTGGTCTTTGCTTATCAACAAGAGAACTCTCTGAAAACGTCCATGAGCAGATGAAGAATCGATTGGAATATTTCATGAGTGGATCGTATGGGAGAGAGTGGGAGGGGACGGAAGGAGGTCAAGTGGGAAGGGAGAGGAGCGGGTCGTGTTGGAGGGTTGGGGGTGTGGGGTGGCGTGAGTAATGAATGTAATGTGAAAGTTATGATCACTAGCGCCCCTTCGGGACGCTAGAAAGTGGGGTGGGGCAGCCACTTGGGGCAGGTGCAAAAGCTTCCCACTTGCCAAATCCCTAGAAAATTAATGAAGAAGCAAAACTAATCACTACATGGGCTCAAATATGAAATTGTTGTTATGAATTGAGTATGAGTATGAGAAGTTCTTTTTCCATCATAGGGCGTAATCGTATGATTTCCACACTTACCAACGCAGACATGTTTTCCAGCGGACCTGGATCCTGCCGTTCTCCACACTACTGGGCCAAATCGAACTCGTATCCCGGTGTTCTCCACAATATTGGGCCAAAGCGGACCCTTCTTCCATCGGTGGACCCAGATCCCGGTGTTTCTCACGCCACTGGGCCACGGCGGGCCTCTCTTTCATCGGTGCACCCGCATTCTGGCGTCTTCCTCACTGGTGGGTCAAAGCGGACCTTCCTACATCGGTGGCGTTCCCCACTCCACTTGGCCACGTCGGACACCTTCTCGCTCAGCTGAACCGTATCCTGCTATTCTCCACTTTACTGAGTCACAGCGTACCCATCTTATACTGGCGAGTATCCTGGCGTTCGCCACACCATTGGGCCACGGAG
Source organism: Ancylostoma caninum (assembly GCA_037903475.1). Taxonomy (NCBI): domain Eukaryota; kingdom Metazoa; phylum Nematoda; class Chromadorea; order Rhabditida; family Ancylostomatidae; genus Ancylostoma; species Ancylostoma caninum. The sequence continues at coordinate 166,946 of JBAJFG010000462.1, read as the reverse complement.
GCTCTTATCCCATCTGAGGGCCCGCATTTCGCCGTCTTCTTTACAGTTAGGCTAAGCCGACCCCTATAAGATACATAAGATTTCGCGACATAATGACAAACGGCGGCTCCTCTTTGCTCGAAAGAGCGATCACGTGATTATTAGTCAAAATAAGGCTGATTGGCAGTGCATGGGAGAAATCGGCTTCAGCGCTGGCACTTGTCTCACCCACGTGTTCAATTCCCGGCGCCTTTAAAAGATTTTCGCACGGCTCAGAATCACTTCAGAATCAGGTATAAAGCAATGAGGGTGTAAACGTTTGAGAATGAAGTGTGGTAAATCGACTGACTGCACATGAGAGAATTCGCTTCAATGCCTGTCAGTTCGTGGTGGTTGAACCTCGTGTTGAAGTTGTCTGACTCGAAATCAGCGAACACTCTTCTACATACAGTTCCCATAGAGGACTATCAACTTCATCCTTTCCAAGAGTTTTAATTCTTTAGGGCTTCATATTCTTTGGGAGCTCGATGGGACATCGTTGGGAAAAAACGTCACTTTTGCCTACGATATCTTTTGAGTTTAGCAAATATGACGGAAGCAATAAAGTTGGGGGGGGGGTCAGAAGCGAATCTATGCAGAAGCAAAATCGAATTTAAGTGTTGGAGAACCAAATGTGTAAGAAAGAGAACTTTTTTTCAAGACGGGACAGCCTGCTGGATAGACGACTAATCCTTTTATTCCTTGAATCCAATTCTAGTTCGTGCGTAGGTGTGAGAAAAACATGTTTGAAGGATGAACAGGGAAACCCAGTGTACGTATACCTCTGCTATGAGCTCAAATTGTAATTTTTGCAATGAGAATTGGATGAGCAAACAACCGAGTTGGGCCCAGCTTCCATCGTGACTGCGCCCCCACTGAAAAAGTGTCGTCGGCCACTGCACCGCTGCTAGACGATCTGGGGCCGCATCCAAGAAAGTTGGAAATATGGGTTAAATGGGATAAACCGGCAAGAGTGGGCGTGGCCGCGTTTTCCTGCGATCCAAGAAAATTTGTCCGCCAAAATTTTTCCTCCCAACGGAAAAATACTAATCCGCGTGAAAACGTCTGGATATATGGGAAAAATGGGAGAATTCCTCAGTGAAAAGTACTCGTTCTACTAAAAAGCGATAGTTTAGCAACTACGAAATGCATCTTGGTAAAAAATGATGATTGATTAATGATTTTCACTGCAACCCATGTCCACATTACTAATGATTGCTTCACGCTAAGTATATTGACCAAAAGCTTTGTTTTGCGCGTCGTCTGCAGAGATAGTGCTGTTTGAGCGGAACACTTAGCAGAAAAGCACTAGTATACGGAATAGAAAAAAAGCACTTTTTTTGGTATTTCAACAGTAACTTAGCTAATAACTGTAATGGTAATCACTCCTTGAACAAGCATCCATGATATCACACCTACCTGCAAATCTGGGACACACTAATCTGTGATGACCTCTTCAGTCAAGTTTCTAAGGATGTCGATTATAAACTCAACTGACGCTTCATATATGGGATGGTTTTACACTTCTAAGCAGAAGTGTATACCCCATACGCATCTTCTTATACTATTTAGAACAGAAAACTTTTCCGGATCAAGTAGTAATGTGGGTGTTTCTAGAGAAAGAATACCGAATTACTTCCTATCATTTCCAAAAGTGTAAACGAGCCCTCACTTCACGATTGTAGGAATATGCGCGCAAACAGTTGAGAAATCAGATCCGTTCCTAAAATTAAGTCATTTTCAAGCCTATAACATGCGATATAGTTTAACCACGGGTCACAAAACTCTGCTCCAATCGCAGAACAGCGAACATTTTCGAATCTTTGCGTTGAAACGGAAAACTCGTACACGGGTATGTTTCCAAACTGGATAAATCGTTCTTGGATCGCAGGATCGGGAAAGTCGCCATTACGAAGTTACATTTCCGTCTGGATTTCATTTCCAACGGATATGTTCTTGGATACGGCCTCTGGAGATGAACCGAGATCATTTCTAGCCAGATGGCAAACATGTGGTATAGACTCCCAACTTTTTGTAGTTAAATGCAAATCTCACCTCTAGTAGAACTATCCTCTGAATCCAAAGTGCGCGACACTGATACTGCGCGACACTTGATATACTGCTGCTACTCAATTGCTTCCTTGCAGACAATCTTGCAGACAATCAACAATAAAAGAGCTGGCGAACAACGACCGACTAGCAACCATAGGGCAGCTAAATAGCAGTGGAAGTTCGCCAATCTTACGGATTGGAGCGCAGATGACACGCCGCAACAATCTGGCGAATGTCTGAGCTGGAACAAAGTAGGCGAGAACTTGATATTAGCCCTAAATAGATAAACCCTCACACAAGCTACGTAATGGGTCGTTTGGCCTTCTCCTCCGCGAGTAAGCTGTTAGTTTCCATTTTTGAAGCAAGCTGTTCGAATTGCCTCCTCCAAACAAAACCAGTCAGCCTATAGAACGTGTGACTTATGCATAATAGAAATCAGATCACTCATACCTTGAGAGGATGTCGGTCCTCCATCTTCCGGCTGTTGATGAGTTGCTCATACTTTAGCTCTCTCTAGAAGGTGCAAACACCGAGAAGATTGCATAGGTCAAGTGATGCGTGGATGATGCCTCAACCACATTCGACAATCCTACGACACTGCTGCACATCTTATCTGCATCCTTTGTCAAACCTCGCACAACATATTCTTACTATAGCGACACCTGGGAGAGTTGCATCTGGAGTTCATTTACTTCTCTGACATCCACTCAAATTTCTTCCATCCTACTTTAAACATGTTTCATTAGTTTCATGTCTTCGTCATTTAAAAGACTTTCCGGGGCGTAACGTCATGAACGAATTTGATTTTGTAAGCGGATAGATTCCGCTGGTTCTGGTACGCGCGGCTCCCCAGCGCCGTCTTCCCAGAAGCGTAACAGAACCGATTGCCCGTATCCTATTGGTGTTGCGCCCTAATAATACCTTGCCAAATGAATGGCGTGTGCGTGATGTCAAGCGTGAGGTTTGCACGGCAGCAATGTGGGGCAGAATCAGGTCGCGGATGAGGATATCTTCTTATAAACCACGGTTTTCCGATGGAATTACCGACTACCCCATACCATCTTCATGCATTGCACGTCTGGAGCACATCCTTCGCCAACGACGATCACCTCATCCAATCAGTTATCTTATCGCTCATTCTCCACAGCACAGTTTTCCAGATTCGTGAACGTTGTGAAAAATCCGGTCTTTAACTCTGGATCAGGCAAATGCAGCAGAACCTGCCAAGCCATACCCCCGCGAAATGGAGGGCAGACATTGCTGCAAGAGGAAGAACTGCTGCATTCCGACTGCTAAGAGCAGCAAACCCCGTGTTTCGGCTGCGTTGAGGGGGCTAGTTGCTGCCCTTGACCGTAGTGTCGTTCAACCTGTGTTCTGCCTCTCCTGTCCTGCGTTCTACCTGCTGCTTGCCACGTGAGACGTCCAATAATCGGTCAGACGAGATCCGTGTGGTACGGATGTGTGAAGGTGCGGCGTGGATCTAGAAGTCCGCCGCGGATGGCTTCGTCCACCACTTACCCAAGTCTACAGTAGGAACACAGCTCTGCGCCCAGATTGAGCCACGATCCTAGGTTTTAGGCATGCGAACCAGTTCATCGCCTCTAAGACACGGCCCTTCCGGAGCTAACGCTGCTCGTGGGGCGACAAAATAAGCCTTCACCTCGCGATGCAACTGCTGAGACGTGTTCGGCCTGTGTTCACCGTCCCGCAATCTCTGACAACTCTCTTAGAAGTAAACAAGGAAGCAGAAGAAAATTGACCAGGAAAAATCGCCTCAGAAAATCCAGGAACAATGCAATGCCGAGTGAGTTATGCGTGTTATTCCAACAGGTCCAACAGGAGTGTCGAATGTAGAGCAGTGCAGTACAAAATTCAAGAGCGAAAATGAAAAAATACTCCTGTCCTGCGAAATACCCGGAAAACATTGACATATATCGGAAACACAGGATAAATTCTCTAGCTGGAAGATGCATTTTGAAAGCAGTTCCCTCAGAAATTTTCGGGTGCTAGGTTTCGTTCAATTTCGGGGTTCCGAGGGACCCACCTAAGGCTCATACACTCCATACGAAAGACATGAGAGCATTCAAAATCGTGATGCTTTTCTCGTGCGTCTAATAATAAGTGCTCCCCCTTCAGAATCGTGGGTTACGCCGCGCGAAAGTCACGCGTGAGTGTGCAACCGACCAGGCCTTTTCTTGCACAGTGGAGCAAAAGGAGTGAATATCTGTGCAGATCACGGACGTGGCACCTACTAGCCGCCTTTAGTAGCTAGCATGTAGTCGCGAGCGGATTCTATGACTTCTGCCAATTTCGGACATCTGATGGTGGCAAAATAGTGCAGCTCATTCCGCAGTGATTCTCCAGACATTTTCAGAAAAAAAAAGCGAAACTTCGCATCATGCAGTCGCTAATACCACGTTGTTCCAGCATCGATAATGGAGATATGCTAAATCCTCGCGCCTTGTGAATCGTCCAATTTGCCGCTCTCCCTCAGCGGCAAATGCGGTGCGGCAAAGAATGTTCCGCAGCATTTTTTTTTGCCGCAGCCCGCAGTGCGAGCTCGCAAAGTGACGCGCCGGCAAAATGTGTAGAAGGATCCCCCTTTGCGCCACTTGCCGCATCGAGCTCTCACTGCGTTTCCGCACTCTACGCTTAACGAGAAGACACGACGTGGTGCGGCACAACTGTAGAAATCCCTTAAGTAGGATGTCAACCCGGAATATGCGATTTGAGGAATATGCACTCTGACAAGCAAAAGAGTTCCATCATGCTCGTGTGGTCGATGGATGCCAATTTGCCATAGAGTGTTAGTCTCATAACGTCGGCATCAGAACACGGAACACCTTTTGAAATCCTGAAGAGGCACATTGGGCTACTGCTCGCGCCAAGGGCTGCCATGCACAGCTCACTTCAAAATGAGTCGCTTGCAAGCTGGCGCGTGGTCATCGAGCACGTGCAAGGGTTAGCGATTGGAATTCGATAGCTTTTCGCTAGTATATCATAACTGTTCGTTTGACATTTTCGATGCACTGACAGTGCTTGTCATCACTGGCAGCTTACCTCAGCGTCGAATATTTCGTGTGGAGTTGCCATCTTTTCATCTAAGAATTCATCTTGATTTTCCGATGTCAAGTTTTTTTTGCTCAATTTTCCAGTACTGAAAGATGCATTGGGAAAATCAATGGAATTTCTTTGAAGTATTATCTCAATAAAACAGTATGTGTGAAAATTGCTCATTATACGATATGCTATTTATCTTATCTACCAGTCTGGCCGTCCGGCTAACGCCGGACTTCCAGACATCTATTGATGCTTGCTTCGCTTGCATATTGCACGTTGAAAGCAAACACAAAAGTGTAGATGGATTGATAAAATCTGTATCTTTCCACGCAGTTCTATCACTCCCCTGAGAAGCCCTTGATCCCATATGTGGTAGCTTTCCCCCATATGAACGAAGTTATGCTCTCCCATATGAGCAATGTCAGTGACCGTGAAGTATTGAGTGTATTAAATTCAGTGCAAGTGTTATCTGGAAATGATTTAGGCTCAACTGGTTGTCGTGGTAATTCAAGTGATAAGGGTCCACCGATGTATATAGACGGAAAGGAAGGAGTGGTTCACTCAGACATTTCGTTTTTTACCTCATTCGCGAGTTCTCTTGGATCTGAGTTTCAGTATTGCTAAAGTTCGCTTTTGTTTTGTTCTCCTTCCCTGCTATTGTAAAGCGCACCAGCGTGTGCAAATAAATAAAATAAAATAAAATAAAATAAACAAACGGAATGGGAAGAGAACACGGATACGAAAGGAAACAGTGTACATCTACTCAGGCAACAACACCGTGCGACCCGACGGCCAAATTGGTCCGCGCGGACCACCCGAGCTACCAAATTTGTGGGTGTGGCCTGTTACCGGGCGACCCGAGGGAATTAAGTGAAGCATCGGGCGCATTGGAGCGCATTGGATGAAATACCGGGTGAGCCGAGGGCATGATAGGAACCCACCGGATGGGCCGAGGGAATACTAAAAATTATCGGGCAACCCGAAGGTAAAGCTTGCGGAATCCAAGGCATGTGAAGAAAGCATCCCCAAATTGCATTAGAGAAGAGATTTCCATGCTAGCTAGATGCTATTCTTCTGCATGTTTTCAAAGAGTGGTTACTGGGAGACCAGTCAAGTTTTTTGAATGAGACCCCGACTAACAAAATCACTGGTTGCTCATTGAATTTGAACACGGATTATGCTATGACATGGATTTGTGAAATCCTAAAAAAATCAAGAAAAAATGGAATTGATCTCGTAGGAGTGTTCAGTGGTCCGGGACCGCTCAACTTGCTCTTCTTGGTCTTCTGATTGTTTGCACATCCGTACGTTTTACTTTCGTCGCCGTTCTCATTTTTGATTGATCTTAAGGTGTGGGATGGTGAGCAAATCCGGGCCACTGATATCTCATAAACATATAGTGGAGTCGTTTTGACAGTGCATTGTCCACGGTAGCGGCCCCGCTGGCATTGGAGCACGCAGTGCGACTGGTCAAACAGTTGACCCACGATGGATCCGGCTTCTTTGACGGGTTTTATCGTCTGTTCCCTTCTTCATTTGTTCTAAGAGATGAGAAAGAACAATATAAGGAGAAACAAGCTACAAAACTCTTCAAAGATACTAAATGAATCATAGGTCAACTTTTTGACCGACCGCGCTGCGTGCTCCAATGCCAGGGAGCCGCTGTCGCGGAAAACGCACTGTCAAAACGACTCCACTATACATTTGGCTAAGAAGAAGAAGCAATGAGATTCAGAATGCCTACGAGATGTATCAGTTGCTCTAGAATTTCTTACTGTGCAGGGCCCCGCGTTCACAATGGATAGCGGTGGACCCGTAGCACCCTAATTCCTAAAACTGACCCGCTTTTCTCGCAAGGTGGACCTCCACATCCTCGACGTGTCCCAGAGGAGTGACGACAGGAACAAGATTGAAATCAAAACGGCATGGTGTGTCGACACGAATGGCCGAGTGGATAAGAAAGCGGATTCTCAAGACAGAGTTCGGTATGAAGGACAGGTTCGGATCCTAAAGGTTGGAAGGGCTGCGGTAAAGCACTGGGTGGGGGTCGAAAAGTTTGCATTTTCCTTTCCGGACATTCTATGTTGAAATCTGCTTGTCTCCAAGCTGCCACGAGCAGGTAAGCGCAGATAGGGTTGATTTTGATTTTAACTGCCAAGTGAAGTGCGGGTGAGCCGACAGCATTTACAGTGCGACCCGATTGCGACTACAGAGCGACCCGAGGATAACGCGTCGGGTTGCCGGGTAATCGCCGTCGGGTCGCCCTGTGTTATTGCCTGAGTAGGTGATTTAGGTAGGAGGGTCCGCCGAAACAGAGTAAGCGTACCCCTGACGCAGAAATAGACGCGCCTAGCGAATTCCTATTACTTGTGGAAGCCGGCGCACCCTTATCACACCGTTGGACCCGACTCCAGGTGTTTCCCCACTTTTGGACGCCGGCGCACCCTTACCACACCGTTGGACCCGGCTCCAGGCGTTTTCTCACTTCTCGGCGCCGGCGCACCCTTATCACAGCAGTGGGCCTGTCTTCCCCACCTCTGGGCGCCAGCGCACCCTTATCGCTCCCACCTCTGGACGCCAGCACACCCTTATCACAGCGGTGGACCCGGCTTCTCCACTTCTGGGCTCCGGCGTACCCTTATCACAGCAGTGGACCTGCAGAGAGTCTGCTAGCAACCTCGAGGTATGATTGGAATAGGATAACCGCCCTACTCTTTCAAAACAGGATGAACGAATTTCGTGATACACACTCAGGCAATAACACAGGGCGACCCGACGGCGATTATCCGGTGACCGGACGCGTTATCCTCGGGTCGCTCTGTAGTCGCAATCGGGTCGCACTGTAAATGCTGTCGGCTCACCCGCACTTCCCTTGGCAGTTAAAATTAAAATCAATCCTTCCTGCGCTTACTGATCGTGGCAGCTTGGAGACAAGCAGATTTCAACATAGAATGTCCGGAAAGGAGAATGCAAGCTTTCCGACCCCCAACCAGTGCTTCATCGCAGCCCTTCCAACCTTTAGGATTCGAACCAGTCCTTCACACCAAATTCTGTCTTGGGAATCCCCTTTCTTATTCACTCGGCCATTTGTGTCGACACACCAGTCCGTTTTGACTTCAATGTTGTTCTTGTCATCACTCCTACGGGACACGTCGAGGATGTGGAGGTCCACCTTGCGAGAAAAGCGGGTCCGTTTTAGGAATTAGGGTGCTACGGGTTCACCGCTATCCATTGTGAACGCGGGGCTCTGCACAAAAAGAAATTCTAGAGCAATTGATCCATCTCGTAGGCATCCTGAATTTTTTGCTCATTGCTTCTTCTTCTTAGCCGAATGTATGTTCATGAGATATCAGTGGCCCGGATTCGCTCACCATCCCACACCTTAAGATCAATCAAAAATGAGAACGGCGACGACATTGAAAAGTACGGATGTGCAGACAATCAAAAGACCAATAAGAGCAAGTTGCTGTACAGAGAGCGGTTCCGGACCCCTGAACACTCCTACGGGATCAATTCCATTCTTTCTCAATTTTTTAGGATTTCACAAGTCCATGTCATAACATAATCCGTGTTCAAATTCAATGAGCAACCAGTGATTTTGTTAGTCGGAGACTCATTCAAAAAACTTGACTGGTCTCCCAGTAACCACTCTTTGGAAACATGCAGAAGAATAGCATTTAGCTAGCATGGAAATCTCTTCTCTAATGCAATTTGGAGATGCTTTCTTCACATGCCTTGAATTCCGCAAGCTTTGCCTTCGTGTCGCCCGATAATTTTTAGTATTCCCTCGGCCCACCCGGTGGGTTCCTATCATGCCCTCGGCTCCCCCGGTATTTCATCCAATGCCCTCGGGTCGCCCAATGCTTCAATTAATTCCCTCGGGTCGCCCGGTAACAGACCACGCCCACAAATTTGGTAGCTCGGGTGGTCCGCCCGGGCCTATTTGGCCGTCGGGTCGCACGGTGTTGTTGCCTGGGCTGGTAGTAAACCCCCTGATGTCGTGAACTCTCAGCTGCCAACATGTCGTGACATTCTCCCTCACATCTGTCGCGAAATGTTCATGAACTTCCAGTGATAAAACATGCGTTCACGACGATGTCGCGACATAGTTGGCAACTAAGATCAATGACTTTCTCACGATGTGGTCGCGATCCACGTTCATGACCTCGTGGTCATGAGGCGCAGACTGCCAAAGTTCGGGGAAATAGTGTGCGATTCAACGAGGTGCGATGTCGCGAACCTAAACAGAGTTCGTGGACGTCCAGTTCGTTGACAACAATCAGACATTGGCACAGACCCCTGGTCAAGATTAAAACGAAGTTTCCTTGAAACAGAGCAGATTTACGCAGCTCTCAAACTTTCGTCTACATCGCTTCTCTTTTATCTAGTTGCACCTCCGCATACAATTCGATATTGAAACACAAAATGACTAGATTTCTAGGCATCCAAATCATATTGAGCGCCCTTTGGTCTTTTGAGAATATCTGCAAAGTAGATGATAAACAAGCCGTAAAAAGAATCCACAAAAAAGTGATCTTCATGGATTATCCACAAGGATGTCCTTTTTCAGCGCATGGGACAACTAAGTAGTGGCTATGCGGCAAAAATGAGCGAGAAATCATAAAGAGAACACGAAACATGCAGAGCGGAAGTTTCATATACAACTGACACGAGGGACCTGTTCATTACTGCTTGAATTGCGTGTTTCGGCACGAATTTCAAAAAAGGATTTTTGCGAACTAAGGAAAGATAAAAAACACTTCGTTAAAAACACTGAAGTCCAGACTTCCTAGGATGATTCGAAATTTGCAGTGGAAGAGAAAAGAAGATTGTACTGTAACTGTCTGAAAAACCGCACCAAACTTATGCACCTAGCTAGAAATATATGGCGAGAAGGCCTCACACCTTCTCGAAGCTCATCTGTGACAGTTCCATTCAATGAGGAGGCATAAGCGAAGCTAGTCCCACATCCAAATTTGTCATAAAGTGGATACAAGCACTGCTATGGTTTTGCAAAAGGGTTGAAATGAACTGGGATCGAACCCGGCCTACATAGTAGTGCTTTTCATCTGCAATCACGCCACCTGCTGCGCCATGATCACACGTTTTTCCTGCCGAAGGCTTCAGCAGATACACATTGATTCGCGAGACGAGCATCGATGTCGCGAGATTCTTGCGACATGTGTGCAGATGTCGCGAACCTGGTGCCAACGCGTTCGCATCTTGGCTGTCGCCACATGGGAGGTTTACTACCAGCCCTGAGCAGACACACACACATACACACACACACAGAACAAGCCCGTTATTACAAGTCATGATTATCTATTTGGGATATGGCCCTCTCTGATAAATGGCCGCTCAGCCGTCTTTGTGACATAACAGACACAAGTCAAGAACATGTTTTTAAGAACGACAGGATGTTTTAAGGTGAACCTCGTCCATGTGTCATCGAGGAAATGTGGGAACGCTCCACCTGATTCTGCAATGTTTCCACTCGCTCATCTTGCATACACCTCTGGGGGAAATGTCATCTTTTCCGACAGTGAAAACCTTACCAAGGTATTCTTTAGCATTATCTCTAACCAGAGCAATTGTGAAGACTGAACAGCAGCGCGCAAACGATCTGATGAAAAAGCCAGCAGGGATAGCTTACCCTGAGGTTTTCTACACTTGTGAATTCTTCAAATTTGACGGACGACATTTAGGCTGTTACTGTCGATTAGGTAGCAGGCACAACTGCTCGACCTGCGCGAGGGTCAGGAAAGGCAAGATCCAGTGATGTAAAAATTTTAGTATCTTCACGCCTATTTGCCTACGGTCTATAGCAAGACAGTCCTGACAAACCCCACATTGCATACCAACTTCGCATGTCCGGTTAACAAGGACTGGCACATACAGGTCGATAACAATACTGCTTCGTTCTTTGTTGCTACCACCTCCCACTTCGGATCCGTTGGCGTCATCGACCCGAAGGACAGTGAGTTAATCTTCTCTTTCTTAATCTTCTCTTCAGGAAATTACTGTGATGTCATGTAATACATAAATAAAAAAACAAACAGTTGAAAGACTAGTGCAACAGGAAATCTTTTTAGGGAGATTTTTTTTCGAACTATCGGCTTACAAAAGGAAATTCCATGCTTCAATGAAAATATAGTCCCCACTCAGCGTTTGCTATGTTTAATATTGTTTGATGGCGAAAAAAATTCTTGGCATCTCTAGTTGGGCACATCCAACACGAGCTACAAGTGATATTGCTATAGCGTTTGTTTTCAATCTCTCCATTTACCCACAGCTGGTGTTGAATCCAAATCCCAAATTTCCTGTGGGATTTTGTATAGCGATCTACAAATATTTTATTCGGGGCAGAGTCAATAAAAAATACTAATTTTTGGGCTCTAGGCTGTGCTTGATATGTAGCTGCTTTAGTATCTTAGCAAGGGTCTTGATTGCTTGCTGCCGATGCAGCTGCCTTACTCCGGTTTGAGCTGGCGTATGAGTTTGTGTACGTTTCTATATACGAGCTCAAATAGGTAAGGCAGCCGCATCGGCAGCAGAGTATATAGCAAGTCCCTTGTTCTGCACTCAATAGTTTGAAGGCACTGAAGCAGCCATCAAGCACAGCCTGGAGCCCATACGTAAATGCTCTACGTAAACACTGCCCGGAATGGAGTATGCACTTATGTGTATCTCACTATACAGAGCCCCGCGGGAAATTTGGGCAACGGATTCGGAATCAGCATTAAAAAATGGATATGGTGTAGTTTTACAGGGTGACAACAAAATCTTTGGTCAAAAGTTCCACAGAAATTTTCCCTGGGGACTTGGGTAAATAATTACTGACAATTCTGTTGGTTGTGTTGCATAAATTGCTGCGAACATATCCTTAATATTTGACATAATGCCAAAGTATGCCAAAGCCTTCAAGTAAAACGGCAGCATCAGAAAGTACAGCAGTGCAAAGATTTGGTTGCTCAGACAATTTTTCGGAAGGACCGCAGCAGAAAACCGGAAGAACCGAAAGGTGACCTGTGGTCCTTCCGGTTTCCTGCTGCATTTCTTCTGAATAGCTGCTGCGGTCCTTCCGACTGGATACGGGAATGTGCGCGCCAATTCTGCAGAACTACGTTACGCAACCAGTCCACTCCCGCGGGACGATCACGCGGCGGTATCCACAAGCAAAGATGACAACCTCGCTGAGGGTCACTGGTTTGACGGTCCGATATACTCATAAAGCCAATTTCCCATCTGAAGTTCGAAACCACTGGATTTTTGTTCGCAACAAAACTGAGCTCTGTACATGAAAAGAGATGATAACACTCAGGCCCGTAGTAAAGTGTCATGGCGGTGAGATCAGCTGCCTGCACAACTCGTCGCCACATTTGGTGCGATCATCGCACGCGCGACGACCTTCAACACTGAGGAGTGGAAGATCAGCACCATCCGTGGCGGTGCTGCGAGCATGTATGTGCGGGGCGCTGATCTCATCGCCCTGGAGGGCGATGATAGCCATCGTTTGGCGACTAGATAATGTGCGGAGCGAAGAGACGCCGAGTGAAGTACTCGGAGCATCTCACTCGGAGTATGGTGATGGTGTGAAGGTACGTATGATCAGGTGCGCGAATTGCACAGAAAGCATTTGAGCTTACGGATTCAGGAATGTTGATTTTCGCCCAACAGCACAGAACAAGCTCAACTGTGTATGACCTGTCACGAACACAGAGGTGCTTCTGGTGCTTCCAACAAGTCGTACTCGTTCTAGTTGGTTAGTCGCAATGGTTCATAAGTCTTACACGCTAAACAGCCACGGGAGTGATGTGGGAGTACGTGAAACACGTGCATTTGATCACTTTTCATGTAGGACCCGTCCGATTCACCGTGGCAATGATCACAATACTCCTCTCCAACGCGAAGTGCGATCATCGCCCTGAAGATGATGTGCGATGATCGCACTGGACACTTTACTACGGGCCTCACTCTCTCTCTCCTCCATTCTGCTGCGGTGTTTCTGCACTCGGAAGAACCGCAGCAGAAAACCGGAAGGATCGCGTTTCTTCCGGTTCCCTGCGGCAGTACTTCCGAATCGTTCCCCACACAAATCTATTCTGCTGCGGTCCTATTCTGCTTCTGAACCGCTCCAGCGAGAGTCGGAAGGACCGCAGCAGAAAACATTCTGCTGCGGTCTTTCCGAAAACTTTTATCCCGGTGTCTCTCGCTTCTTAACCACATGAGCGCGATCTCTTTCTGCTGCGGTCTATCTGACAATTTGTCTGAGTGCTCATTTCCAGCAAAACGTGGTAGAAAGTTGGACTTCCCCCATCCTCTGCTCAGTTTCTGCATAAAGGCTTTAGATTTATCTAACGCTTTAGACGCTTTAGATTTGTCTAACATGGGGCATCTCCCACGTCTTCCAAGCAAGCCATAGTATTGAAGCTTGAAACTTTGAAGCTAATACATTGAACGAACTAATATAAAACCTTGTTCATCCACTTTAACCTAAAGGCATTTCTATGGATTGCTAAGCTTGGTCAAAGACTTTGTTGTCACCCTGTACACATCGCGTCATGAATGGCCACTACAACCAAGTATCCTTGCCTTGCGATGTGCTAAGGTTGTTGCTTACTGCTATCTGGATGCGTAGCGCACCGGTTGGCCAACTTGTGAGGAAGTGTTGTCTTCGCTTTTTTCTGTGAAAGACAAATTAGTTTTGGTCTGTTTTTACAAGTGAAGTTCTAAAGTAATTGCAAGAATCTGAATCAAAATCAAAAATGAGATTTGCTCTCTCAAGAGCTCCAGAAACAGGAAGGTCTCAACAACGAAATTTCTATGGATGTTGAATTGAAGAATGTTCTGACTTTTCTCGCAGCCTACGAAGAGGAAGAAGGAACTAAGACTTGTTTTTCAGGGATCATAGCACCAACCGTTTTGTACAAAGTTGGTAGAACAAAACTCTATAGCATCAACAGCAGCAATTCACCAGGAGTTTACACACTTTCCGTAAGTATTACGTATTTGTCCCTAAAACGCAACAAAAAGCGATTACTTCTCCAGGGTCTCCACTTTCTACGGCTTTGTTGATTCTGATCCACTTTTGTATGTTAAAAACATTCAGTAAGAGTAGCAGAAGCGACCCATTTCTCATCTAGCTGGCCTCACCTGGAGCATGTTACGCCCATGTTTATACTGGAAACGGAGCAAAATTGTTCGCTAATTTCGCTCTCACATCACCTATGGATCCCACTGGATCGCACAATGATGGAGAGTTCTTGAGCCCTTGTCGGGGAGGTGAGTGGTACCTCTTTGAGAAATACCTCGGAATTAATGGTGGTAGCAGACGGAGGGGGAGACGTTAGAGAAAAAAGTGGGTTCCATGTCTGAGAGGTGAAATCTAAAAGTGATGAGCAATTAAATTATGAAATTGAATTAGTTTGTGGGATTTTATGTCCATCTTTCTTTTCTGGTCCAGAACTAAATAACAGCACTGCATTTCTATTTTAGTTGCTAACATCGCAACTTTCCATTTGCATGCGGCACATGTCAAGGAAACGCTTTACTACGTGGAAGGTTATAATCTGGAAACGAATGCTGTAAAATACTTTTCATTTCAAACTTGCTGCTACGAATTTGCACAGGTGTAAGTAGGATCGCGCTAAAAAAACTACTAGAATTTCAGAAGATATTCCGTTCGGAACTTCGTCGTCGCACCGGCTGCTCATTTGAATATTACTCTGCTCCTTTTGTTTGCAACGCCGAGACATTAGGATTGGCAGTACATGGTATGGACGAGGCTGGTCAGCATTTCAAGCGAGAAGAGCTCTTTTTCTGTCGCAACAGAACAGTAGAGGGTGGGGTTTCTGCTGACAACATCATTTTTCTTTTTTTTTTCACACGAAGCAGTTTCCAGTTTCTACAATTGCACCAACAACTAAGCCACCGCCTACTGCCAGCTCGTCATCGAAAACGATTTCCACAAAGAATTCAACCGTATCTCCGAGAACCCTTCCTTCTACAGGCCCTTCCGTCAAGCCTTCCACCAAATCCACCCCCAAAGCTACCACCAAGACCACCACCAAATCTCGCCAATCTACAAGCCTCACGCTTACGCCATCGACGAAGCCCAGTGGAGGGACCACCCCAGCTCCCTTGGCTCTTCACTTCGATGTTGTGTTTCTCGTCGACGTTTCCCAAGATGCACAACATCTGCTGGGTGATGTGAGTTCAAGAAGAAAAATAAAGCAGCACTAGCAACCAGAACAGCAGCACTATTTCAGATGATTGATTTTGCTCGCTCGTTGATGTCAGCGTTTGAGGTCTCACAAGACAGCGCTCGTGCGGCCGTTATTTCTGTAGGAGCTATGGATAGTAATGTCGTGGCAACTTTCAACACAATATCTTCCCAGAATTTGCTTGATCAGTATCTCGAGATGTTGTTCCAATACGACGAATTTGACGAGCAAGGCCAAGACATTGTTGGGTAGGTTTCTTGCATAGCAAGCATCTGTAGCATCTGTTATGCAGTTGAGGAAAGGCGGTCTTTGCGATTTGGCAAAAATTCGAACAATGGAACTCTCTTTACTATCTCTTCTCTTTATTTTATTAATTGATACTAATTGATTGATAGTTAATGTTTTAATTGCTCTAAATGGTGTCACGATGCTATACAGATTTTTGCTCAAGCACAGCTCGTTATTTTTAATTGTAAAGCGCAATTAACAACCGAGTAATACCTACAAAAAAGTCCGGAAGCATCCCTCTCAGTATGGAAAGTTTACATAATATACGTAAGAGTTGGATATGGAGTACCCTCTTCACATTATGATTACATAACCACATTTTTAAATGGAGAAAATCCATTGCAGAAGTGATTTTGGTAGTCCTTGTTTGAGATATCAGCAGACAAATCAACAGCAACAAATATCCCCTTTTGAATTTTGTGCTGCTTTTGGTCAAAGTGCAGTGCAGCTGCTAGCTGTACCTCTTAGCCTGACCATACATTTTTTTGTCCTGGATTTAATTGGTGGAAACTCCATGGCAGCGTACCAGGTCAGTTTTGATGGTCAGACTGATACAGAATGACACAATTGGTGCTTGGAAGAGCTTGCTTGCTCTTTATTATTTTTTATGATCTTTGCCAAGCAATGTTGGGATCGCTCTGTCTGCCGAAAAAGTTCGAGATCTGAAGACACCTTGAAAACGTCTACACAGTAAAGAGAATGGGTTCCCATAGACATCCTCGGTATATGTAGAGTATGAGGCTTCACATGTAATGTATTGTGAAATCAGTACAAATGTGGAGAGATTACAAGAAATCGCCTATCTGCAAAGATACTACAGGGTTGGCAAAAATTATCCGTGCACCAATACTTTGACGCTAAAACCTTATAGTGAACTATTGTGAGTTCAGATTCCAGAGACAGTTTGTACACCGTTTGCTGATTTATAATTGTTAAACAGTTTTCAGATTTTTCTTTACCAGCGATTTTTCTTTACCACTTTGCCTGTCAAAAATTTTCGCCCCTCTCCGTGCTGCCAACATCAAGCATTAGCTCATTCTCACTTTTTCAAATTAGTTTTTTTTTTACATGCTCATTCCGGGTAATCACAATTCAAAACTATTTTTTACAGCTTTAATCATTGTGGCGCCCTTTTCGTCCCCCCCCCCCCCCCCAAAGAAGAGCGCGTTTTTCACAGCCTCTAGTCAGTACATATTATACTTATTTAGAATGTGCACTCCTTATATCGGTTCTCCCCTCTTTCGGGTCTCGCTTCTAGTGATTCCCTAAAGATGTGATTCCTTAATGACGCTTGACATGCACAACCTCTCAAATTGGTCAAACCACATTAAGTTGGTCACATGTATAACTCATCACGTATGCTCCTTCTGAATTAAGCGCTATTTCGATGCTCAATATTCTGTTGTTTTTTAATGTTTTCCTAGCAGACAATGCCACAACTGTTTTTACCACATTAAGGGCTCTGGGCGTTACTGTGTACGACGACTTTTTGAATGCTGGGTATAGGAAGGACATCGACAATCATCTGATAATCTACCTAACAGCGACAACCAAGTGAGTCTATACTTTTGAAGGAAGTGGGAACAGTAGGCGTTTGCCCAACCATAATGATTTTGAAGAATCTTGTACATCATCATCTCTATTTACAGAAGGCAGATTCCCTGCTCCATAGCAACCCACGTTGACTTTCGTTCGTAAAGGCACGGAATTTCAGAAAAAAAAACTTCCTAGGGCAGAAGGGGTATTTTTCTGTCTATGTGCCTTCCAGATTGCTACTTTTAGGATCACACATAAGGTGACTTTTCTGGAATTAAATAATTAATTGTAAACGTAAGGAGCTGTCTGAGGTAGAAATGAGAGTGGACGGGTAACTCATCCGCTGCAGGAAATCGTTCCTGCTATGATTAGGGTGCGTCCACCCCATCTTAAAGGCAGGGGTCCACCTCATTTTCGTAGTTCAGCTAACAGCAGATTCTGCATCTGCTCGGCGCGATGGTTCCAACGGTATACATAAATTGTCTCAGAATGGTCTATAAACGTGTCTTCCAGGACAGGGTCTGTAACAGTTTGCAAACCCGAGTTGACGTGTGAAGCTGTTGATCTTATCGATTGAACACGCGAAGACTCGTTGACCAACACGACAGCCGTGGCAGGCAGCCAGCACAGCTTGGAGCGATCCGCCTCCGGGCTCCAAATTTTTACCCAGTTCGTGCCTTTGAAAAATGGGTATTTCGTCGCTTCTGTGCCTGTTGATGTACATCCTAGGGATCAACATGATGAGAAGGTCTAGGATTAATGGTAAATCCAACAGGCAGAACGAGGTGGCCCTCTGCCTTTAACCTGTCATCTGTTGCAATACGTATAAGCCGTTCGCAATCACTCCTGTTAGCTAAATCCGTGTCGTATTATCGTTGTTTCGCCGAAAGGTTTTCACCTCTATATGCAAGCAAGGAAAGCCCGAATAAAGCAGGGTGTAAAGATGGGTCTTTTCGCTTTCTGCAGCCGTCGCATCCGACGCTTGATCCTCAGGGAAAACCAGTTGGTCCAGGCGATGGTGACAAAAGTTTTGTTAACCTAGAAAATGCTTGAATAATGGTCCACGGTCCCGAAAAGAACGTTGCGCGAGGGCGCTGCTCGCGATAGAATTCTCCGCGCGATAACAAACCAATGGGTTTTCCTATTAATTACTTAGTTTTCTTGATTGTTAGTATCAAATATGATGAAAAAAAATCAAAAAAAAAAACCGATTTGTCACCCCAGTGTCGATTCGAGTGCGATCGGTGCGTCCGGAAAAAGCGCCGACATCGACGCCCATGTGCATGCGTTGGTTAAAAATATGAAAAACGAAGAAAGACGAGCAAAAACATCTGTACGACAGAAACTAGTTTGCTATCCTAATAAGCTGTTATTTTTTTTGTAGTGTGGAAAGCGTAATTAGGGATTCCAGGCTTTATGAAGCAATGTTTGCTCAATGACTCTGTTCGTGACTTAAATGGAAATGCTTTGTAAATTCGGTGTGCACCTGCATCAGAAGTTGTTCCTCTAAACCTCTTAGATTTTCAAAACAACGACGATAGCATGGTAGGGGCTGTGTTCTATCTCGTAGGTAGCTGTTATACCTGTCGAAGAGTATGGCACCCTGCGTCGCCGTCGCCGGTCCACAATCGATGCGTACCGACCTCCCAGTCGCCAGTGACTGCGACGCAGTCCTCGAGAACTATAGCGGCAGTGGTACATATACATGGGATTACACCGAACCTGTGCGGGGTAAGGACGCAGGGCTAACAAGGCAAAAGTTAGTCTGGAATCATGTTCAGGATCGCTGCTCTTCGTGTTTCACCATTTATCACTAAGCATTGGTGTGAGCTCTAAGGTATTATTGCTTCAAATGAGTCAGGTTGTATTTGTCAACTATGTGATATTGCCGTTGGAAAGCTCGATCCCTAATATTTGATGGGTAGATAACAGCATTCCACATATGGTTTTTGCGACGAAAGAAAACTGAAATCTTTCCCACCTGGAAATAAGAGTGACTACAAATTCTCAGGATTCCTACAGACATCCCACACTACGCATGACCTGCACAGTTCTCCACTCATTAGCTTCTGGTTCCTTCAAGTCGTGGTCTTGAAACCGGAAAAATCATGATTCCACATGTTTTAAAGTTTTTTTCTTTTTCTGGATAGTTGTTTTTTAAAGGTTCAACGAAGATCCGCATGCAGTTGCTGAGAAAATTCTCACTGATGGAACTTATGGAATCATCACTGTAGGATATGGTCCTCAGGCAACAGACAAGAAAGCCTTGCAGGTCCATTTTTCATCTGTTTGCGACGGTTTCTTCAATTTATTGGTCTTCAACATCACAACCTTTTCAGCGCATTTCTGGAGGAGAAAAATGTACTTTCTCAGCAAACAATAAGGATTCCCTTAACCGTCATGAACCAGCCATCCAGGCTTTAATTAGGGAAGCTAGGTGAGACATTTTTGTGAGACGTTGCACAACTGAGTACATTTTCCAATTTCAGTTTGAACGAAAGAAAATACTGTGGAAATTAAGGATTGGCACAATGTTATGCTTCGAGTTGGTTTTGAGTCGCAAATAAAATGTTATTCAAAGATCCATACTACCACTGCACGTAAATTCGTAAATACTCGAAAGAAACGATGTTTGCGACCGTATTCCTGTTAACGAGGACGCCAACTCCACCAACATTTAAAAGAAACTTCTCCTTACCGTATGCGCCACCTCGAATAACCTGCGTAACAAGTATTCTGCGTACCTTCGTACTTTCACATGACGCCGTTTTACGGAAGTCGACAGGTACCCCGTCTTCAAGAAGTCTTTCAACAGCGAGCAGACACTCGAAATTATCCAGAATTTTGTCATGTAGAGCTCTCTGCATGCAGTCTTTAAGAACCACAAGTTTGTGAAACAGCGTGATACAGCGACATACATCATTCAAGATTTTAGTCTCGATGAAATTGTTAATCGCCATACTAGACAACAAGAACAATAAAGTTGATGAAGTTTGCTATCTCAAGCAGAACGAAAAATCCAATGTGCGCCACGTTAGACATCACGCTTTTCTTCCTTTTCCTTAATAAAAGGAATGCACATCCTGCAGGAAGAAAAACAGCCACTGCTCACTTACTTCTTTTCGGTCATGCTGTCCTTCACTCCGATACCTCCAACTGTGAAGTGATCGAGGTACGGCAAAACCAGTGTAACAGTTAGTGCAAGCACCATGATGCATAGGTTCACCATTACGTAGATAGCTGTAATTTCCATTCTAGAGTAAAATACGAGTACAACGAGTGGTAATAAATGGCAGTACTGTAGGCGCTCATTTTTGCAAAAGGAAGAGATCTGCCTTCTTCAATAATCTTAAGGCGAAAGTTCTTAATATTAAGGTAAAAACGGGTTTGGAACGTAATAGCTGGGAAGGACGATGCGGACGAGTTCTGCGAATGGTCAATCCACCCAATCAGCCAATCACAGAGCCTGTCTCTGTGATTGGCTGATTGGGTGGATTGGCCATTCCAGGTATAATGGCCCACACCCAGGCAAAAACTTTCGGTATCAAGAGGTTTCGGTAGCATCGAAGAGCCAAATTGCGCAGGTTTCACGATGTTTCGAGGACTTTCGATTTTTCACATAGTCGCGTCCCTTTCCATTGCAAAAATCTAGCGGACTTCGACAAGGAGTAATTGTGGCCCTAAACCAATTCTTTGCGCGTAAAAAGTGGTACTGCTGTGCGTCAACTAAGTAGGATGTTAATCCAGCTCAAAATCCAGATCAAAATCTTCGTTGTGCCATGTGGAAATCTCGGTGTTGAGAGTTACTGAGAGAGTTGTTGAGGTGTTGAGTGCTCTGAGGAGAAGGATATCCACCCCCCCCCCCCTCCCTCCTCCCAACCAAAGTTCCTGAGGGAACACGGGGCGAGCGTCCAAGAGATGCAGGTGGAGCGATCCTAGCCTCCCGTGTACATGTCAAGATTGCAATATTTTTATTGGGAAGTCTACCGTATTTTGATAACCCTTTACACCAGAACAAGAAGAATGCTGAAACAACAGGTCCACGTGTATTCCGAAAGAATTCACGAAGAGCCAAATTCTCTGCCAAAAACGAGAAGTTTTCTAGGGAAGGAGTTAAAGCTCAGTGGAAGGACATGCTACCCGTTTTGCAGGGTGTACTTACTGACTTGTTCCACTAAGCCAAAAATGTGGAAGCACCGACATGGTTGTAAAGATGTGTCTATATGTGTCTAAAACCGCCAAGATATCATTCAAGAACCGCACTTGATTTCGTTCGCTGAAGCATGGCCACGAAGCGGCCCACAAAAATTCGAATTTTATCAAGAAAGACTAGTTGGTTTCTCGGCGCCACTCCATTGAACGTTTCAAGCAGAGAGAATCAGCTGCATGTGGAAAACAACTTCCACTCTGAATGTGTGGGAATAACACCTAGATGAAGACGTCTTTTGCATATTTTTCAGTGGACGAAATACAATTGTTAGCTACAGAGAAGATAGGTGTTATTGTATTAGGCTGTTATTAATCATTAGGGAACAACATGTATACAGTGAAACACGCAGCCGTGTACTTACCCATCCTAGCTATCGTAAGCAATGTACCACAAACCTATCCTGGGCAAATCTTTCGTTTTTGGCAGAGCAGTGGCAAGAATACCCAGGATGAATGTCACAGACATTATGTTAGTAAGCGCCATCCCGAGCTGGAATGAGTAGATTCGTACGACCGTTTTTTTAAAGGTGAGTGTTGAGAAAAGATTACCTTGCCCATACTGTCTGCTGTCCTGAGAAACACCCCGAAAATTGACAAGACGTTGATGATGAAGGAAGGTGTTATAACCAGTGTAATGTAAAACGAAGAGTTCCGCTTCATTTCTATCACGAAAGTGTTCTGAAAGTCACAGTTTCTAGCGCACCAAATGAATGTTCAACGTAAACTTATCATATCAATTTTCGAATAGTGAAATAGCTTGGTCGATAATATGGGCAAGTGTCCAAACTAAACTGCCATTGGGAAAGGCAACCTAATAGAGCATTTGGTATATTAATTCCTTAGGTAACGGCGGGAGAAAAAATGAGCTGAACTTATCACAGACTCCAAAATTCATAATGATTCTATGTAATGAGCGCTGATTGCACAACTGTGGTCTACGGACAAGTCGTCATATGGAATGTGTAATTTCAGGCAGTGACACCAGGTCACGCACCCAATGCTAAAATAAAGCTGCGAAATGCAAGTATTGATGGAGTTGGGGGAAAGGGTGGGGAGTTTGAGCAGTTTCTTACCGCCTGAGCTGGGGATCGAGGGTCACTTATGGAATCACAGTAATTTGATCAAGTTGTAGTAAAGCAGTTTTTGACATGATGATAGCGTTAGATTGTGAAGCAGTTTTACTGAACTTGGAAAAACAAAAATTTATGAGATAATAAACTAGCCATCTCAAACGGGAACTGGTCTCCTGTGTCCATGAAAACTGACTGTCGTGAGACATTTTTTATTTGCCATTCTCCATTTCCCTTAAAATATTCAATCATTGCCGGAAGGCAAGGTGAAAGAAACTGGGATACCATCGAGGCGAAAGCAGAGGAGTTGCCAGCTAAAGAAGGACTCATCGTGGTCTTGATGCCGTATTCCCACGCAGAGAACGACTGGCTCATCATTTTGATGTAGCACTCTTGATGGTCGAACGGAAAGTCTTGGACCTAGATCAGCCGGTATTTTTGTGAAGCCTTGTCGTTGAGAATCGTAGTCATTGCAAAGGTTAACCTCTATCGCGCAAATAGTTGAAGTCAACGTTGGCACGAAAAAGTTGGCGAAACCTGACGAATTCACCTGAAGTCGCAATGCCTTCATTTTACTGCTGATGATGAAGTAGCCACAGCACTGGTGTGGATACATTTGTTGATACTGTGAAATTTCAAGAAGTTTCAAACATACCCAAACGAACTTCTTGTAATCTTCTCGGTAGTCTTCAGAGGAGTGTCTGAAATATACAGCTGTTTTCATAGAAACTTCAGTAACTCTGATAACTGTACGAACGCAGCCGGAACGGCGTAATGGTTCGGTTTGAAACCCTAGCAGCAACGGTTGCCAGTTGCTGCCACTCTCCCCTTGATTGCTGCCGTCCCACAGCAATTGCTGCTAGAAGGCAGACAGATTGAGCAGCAATCGAGGGGAAGATGGCAGCAACTGGCAACCGTTGCTGCTAGGGTTTCTAACCGAACCATTACGCCGGTCGGGCTGCGTTCGTCCTGCACAGTTATAAGAGAACTCGTCATTATCGCATGTGGCCACTCACGCCTCGACTACGGTAATCTCGGGGATCCAAACATCTGATGTCGATAGGTAGATGTGTTCAATGCCACAGTAATCGGATGCGTTCCACTGCAGACGTTCATCTCTCCAATCCTGGAAACCAACTTCAAGAAAGGATGGTTGGATGGCTAGCAGGTTATACCATTGTCGTTGGCTTCTTAATTCATTTTTCTTTACAAGCTCCAAATTTGGGGCTTATAAGACGCAGGACAAACGCAGGCATGGGGAACGACATCGGAAATCAATGAGGACATAATTAAAGTTTGGCTGGAAACACGAGCTGCTGAGCGAGTCTTTCAATACATGTATGTATTTAGACCATTCTCGCAGAGCATCAATCTGTCCTCAAAACTTGTGGTTGCGCTTTCTTCTAGCGGGAATGAGACCAAACTGCGAAGATCGTGGGACTTACGTACACATCAAGGCCACAACGATGATCTGCGCCTCCCATTTATTCGCTTTTTGAAGACAACCTGTCCAGTAGAACGAGAAAATCAATGAAGCTCCACCAGAAGTAACAGCATTGCTGATGTAGGAGAAAAAAGAGGTCTGTGTGTTATATAATTTTTGGTACCGACATTACTACAAGTATACCGCATCTAATCCTTGCAAGAAATGCACATTAGCGGTCGTAGAGGGGCGCTATTTCATGATTTCTTGAAAGTAGTCACTCTAAGACATTTTAAAAAGAACTGGATTCCCCGTATTGCTGCGAATTGGATGATTTATGAGCTTTTCGATGGTGATACCGACCATCAATGAAAACATCAAATTTCAGCAAACGTGTCTGAACGTGGTGGACTAATTCCTGATGGTTAAACATTTTAATGGTATAGTCTGTCCGAAACGACGAGTCCGCCCACGCACGCGGAGATCGAAAGGCGGCGCGGCTGGGACGGATGCTGTTGGCTGCCAGGTCGTCCACGTCACAGCCAAATCATTGGTCAATACCATGAAGATAACGGTGAAGCGTGATACGCAAACCAAGGATGATGACGTGGAGCGCTGGCAAACGTGGCAGCTTCTCGATCCCTGCGTGCGTGGGCGGACTCGTCGTTTCGGACAGACTATAATTTCTGCAGTGCAGCAAGCTCAGCAAAAATTACATGTCTTATTTGGTAGGGGATTCCCAATCTGAGTTTTCAAAGAAAATTAAAATTATTTTGCTTCTACATTATAGTTTTTGCTCTGCATAGTTCACGCATGTAAATGATTCATTTCAATAGAATAACGAATAAAGGATTGACGAACACGAACAACGCTTCGTGACAAATTAATTTGTTGCATGCATCTTTCTCGCAATGACAAGCAGCAGTTTTGTATGATAGGTAGCTATCGCCATCTGATGACTCCCCCTACTTTTCTGCACAAGTCAGTGAAATCATTCCGAGAAGTAAGGTTTCGTTATATAAGGTTGTCCCACAAATAATGGCCGTTTTGGAGGTGCTCAATCCAAGATGCGTAACTCAGCTCAATCTCAAAATTCCCCTTAGCAGTAAAGAATATTATGGTCAGCATTTCCTGCAGATTTTTGCGGTAGAGTGAAGCTCATGTAAAAAAGAAAGCTCAAATCACAGGCATCAATGAAGTGCGAAGGACCAATTTTCACTACAGAAAAGCTTCTTCAATGCAAGCTCAAAGGGATATTCTATTAGGCGAAGGGCTGGCAAACACAATATTACAAGGAGAGATCCAACGCCTCACTCATTTGAATTTTTCTCGGTAGGATGTGAACTTATGAGGATTTACCCGCCCCGCCATTGGACATGCACTTCTTCGCTTACCAAAACTGAGGCATTTTCAACCGAATCTCGAAGCCAAGCTCAAAATGGTAACATGCGAGGCATTCAGTGAATTCTACTCCTGGCCTGGTCCAGCTTCTGTCGAACACCTCTTGTCAGAGTTGAAAACTAGTATCGTTCTGAGAGTGTTTTTCTAGTAAAAGCTTCTGTGCCTTTATAAGAGGACTACCTGAGCAAGTGCAGAGCTAACCAAATCCGGCTTTCGTTACATTCGGGCAGAAAAATAGACTAAAAATTGGGAGAGCACAAAAACCATGTTTTGCCTCATCCTACAATGTTATCTGCAGAAACCGCAAAGATCAGGAATTGAGGAAGTCTCTACAGGATACAGATAGAGCAGGTCTTGCTCTTTGTAATAGTTCAAACTTTATCTATCTAGCTTCTGAAATAATGGATTTATGAATCTCCAAAAAATCGTCCATAGGTTGCGGCCATTTGTTGTGAGACAACCTAGTAGAAATGCACTCTTAACTTATAAACTTCGAAAGCAAACTTGCCATTGCGTATTCGAAGAGGATGTCAAGTTTCTGTTCTGGCTCAACCTAAAAGAGCAAATACATATTTGTCTTTCTCAAGTCCGTTCAACTTCAAATATGAAGTATGAAAGCTTGCCATTCGGACCATCTTCATGAACACTAGGGTAAGCAAGACTTCATATCGTGGGAGATCTGCGTCGAAGTTCAGTGAGCTGAGTGACGAGTTCTCCACTGAAAAGCATATATCTAGGGTTTTGTTAGGCTGCTTTGCTTTCCGTAGAGAATAAATCTTATTCTCAAATAAAAGGTGCAGCAAGATCACTAATATGGGTTTCACTTGACCTTGCATTGTCACTGGAGGAAGTTTCGGGTCATAGTCTCTGATCAAGTCCTTGTACAGCTTAGTTTGTTGTTGTAGATATGTTTTGCGATCTAAAATATCAAAGTTACTACTGCGACGGTTGTCCGAGATTTTCGGTCTAAACGGTTGTAAGCTAATGTTACAGAGTTAAGTGGTTTCCTCACCAACTATTGGGCAGTCAGCATGCACGTGATTGTGCAAGAGAGCCAAGCAACATACGATAGCGAGCAGCATGGTGTGCACTGGGTGCATATTTCGCACTGAGATCACAAGTCAACCTACGCAACGTTGTGGATTATTTGCGCTGGGCGCAAGTTCGATTAAAGCAGGATCGAGTTGCATGTTGACTTGACGGTTTTAACGCCATATGATGTAACATGAACTGGAAGTTGCGAGAAAGAGTTCCTTGCTGGAAGTACTTTGCAACCTTCTGATTGGATGGTAACAGGATAATTTACGAGAGTCCTCCCCTCTTTTGAACTTACCGAAACTAATCACCATATTTTCATACCGTATTCTTAATGTGCTTCTTGCATCCATGACGGACGAGAACAACGTTTTCTCTTCTGGTTGTTTGCACAATTTTCAGCATAACGAGAGCCTCACTCAGGTTCTGGCGCGGACATCCCACGGAGCAAGCTGAACTTACTAAACGGGTTGAAAAGCAAAAAGGGCTTTGTACTAGAAGCACCGAAAAAATCGGTTCTTGTTGGTTGCTAGGAAGGCATTGCATTTATGGCGTACAACAGAAATTGAGCGAGGTCAGAGACTGATTCATAGAGTCGAGAAAACGTTTACAAGTTCTCCGCTCGTACTTTAAGGGCAGTATCCAGGCAAAAAATTTCGAAACTTCGAAGCTGAAATCCTCTAGTTCTACTCTACGAGCAGATTGCAACTGGCTGGGTTTTACCTACGAAGACCCTGAAAGTTGTGGTTTTTAGAAGGTTGAGGGTTACGATGTGGAGTTGTCCGGTGGAAGATGAAGACGAGGCAAGACGAAGATGAGGCTCCATAAACCGGTGTTTTGGTAAACCGGGTAATTTTGTTAATAATGATGGACGATTTACAATACAACGATCCTCACGTATTTTCAACACATGTGGAAAGACTCTGGAATCAATGCTACTGAAAAGTGTACTTACGTAGAATTCCTGTCTTTTTGACTACAACTGCAAGCGTTGTTTAAGTAGGGCTATCGGTGATATTCCATGCCATGAAGGGTAAAGGATAAAGTGGTCGGCGTCAATCAATCCGTCCCATGGGATGCGCTACGCGTTCGACTTCATCTAAGCATGTCATAATTCCTAATAAAAAAAGATCCTTTTACATTATTGAAGCCAAAGAGATCTCCTAGTGACAAAGCCCATTGTGCGACCAAATCACTTTTTCGTTTTCCATGTGCTGCACTTTTGCGATATACTGAGCGTCTCGAGGAGCATTATCAACTCGCTTTTTCTCTTTTTTTGCTATTATTTTCACTAAAAACCACTTTTCCTGGGTGAGTTGAAATGAGGGTCAAGCGTATTATGGGAATTTCCTATAAGGGAGGTCGTATCGGAGGGAGCTGAGAAGTGGGGCGGGGTCGTATTGGAGGTGTGGGGTGGAATAAATGTAGGGGTGGCTTGAACAATGAATGTAACGTGAAAGTTATGATTGTTTGTGACACTGCGACAAATGACGGTCCGCCCTTGTTAGAAAAAAGATCACGCCATTACGTGTTTCTGAAAAGGGATGACAATACTATTTAGGAGCTTCTTAGTTCAAGTTCATCAGAAACTCGAAACACCTACTATGATTTTCTTGAACAGACACGTTATGATTGTTTGTGACACTGCGATGACAAAAGCCGTCTACTCGATCGGCGCAGGAGGGGTCACCCCTGAAACCTAAACCTGTGGTTACAAACAGAATCAAAGAAAACAAGAAAGAAACGTTCGATATATACGGAACTAAGAAAACGCAACATATAGCTACGAAAACCTGGGCAGGGATTCATGAAACGATAACCCAGGCTAGCAAACCAACTTCTGTTGTCTGCGTCCCTGAGCACTATGTAGTCAATGCGATAACCAATCACTCTAACCATCGTTGGTTTGCTTGGTTATCGTTTCATGAATCCCAGCCCTGCAAAAAGATATAAATGCTGGAGGAAGTCATACAGCGTAATATAGGTGCAGCGAATCATCTCACGTTGACACACGAAGGCTACAAACTAAGAACGTCAAGAGTAAGCTAACAGAATAAAAATGTGAATGAGAAATGTAATACAATTATTAGTGTGTAGAAGTTTTTTGTGCCTTACGAGGTTGTTAGATGGAAGTTTTCTTAGCGGCCTGACGTTTCGGCTCAATCATCGTCCTCAGAAACCTACAAAGAGGTTGATCTGAGTAATCTTGCATCTATCCCGCCATGCATTTCTCCGCTCTGTGCTAGAGTCTCGATATTGTTTACAGCACAGAGTGCAGAAACCGCGCAATGCCAAAACTCAGCTTACCCGCTGTTCCAACGATAGTGCAGTTGCCGGACTCTGCCGAATATGGAAAAGTGAGTATTGCCGTGTATGGGCATGGATGGTGATAAGCAATATGCAAAATCTGTACGGGCATTATCAGGCAATTCATAGCTCACAAAGTGGCACGAACGGCATGAAGTGGTTTGTGATCAAAAGACAATCATTTTTGTTATTCTTTGAAGGATCTTCATCCGAAACGAGATCGAGAATGCCTCCAACGTTTTCGTAGCTAATAAATCCGTTCCGTGAGCAAAAATTGTGCATTTCGTTTTAAAGTCGTCTCCGCGATGTGATTCTTTCTGTCTTCCCGAGCGGTGTTACTAAGCTTGCGCGCCGTTTCCCCATCTGGTGTTTCTTATTCTCACTCCCAAAAGTTCATCCAATGTAAATTCTCCAATGTAAATTGGGTTGCACGCCGTGCATTCTATTTGGTATTATCATTTTATTATATTATTATTGTGCGTAGTCACCCGTTCTGCCGTAGGGACAGACTACACATCTTCCGAAGATGTAGTCTGACGTAGTGTCTATTACGAACAAGCTGACTTTTGGTGTTATTATTGGGAATATTTATTAGTTTTACATCATTCTGCAACTGTGCTCGGGCAGTGCGACGCTGTACAGCAGAACTTATGCTGTCAGAAATGAATGGGAGGCAAAGTGGAAGTTTATACGCGAGATATCGTCGCTCTCAACGTTGGACCTGCTACGACGCGAGAGCACTGCTTCGCCATTAGCGACAACAATTTCTGATGCAAGAATACGTTATTTTTGTCGTTCATGGTCACCAGTATACAGTTCATTTGCCGTTTTAATGAAGAAATTATTGGATTGACGCAATATTACTCAGACCAACCTCTTTGCAGGCCTCTGAGGACGGAGATAGAGCCGAAACGTCGGGCCGCTTATAAAAGTTCCATCTAACAACTTCGTAAGGCACAGAGAACTTCTACACAATAGTCAACATGCCAAAGTTTCAAAATGAAATATTACAAATATTAATGTTTTTGGGGCGGGAACCAGGTGAACACGCAGCAGAAGCGCGTGTTGCGTGGTTTGACTAGCTCGCCTTGTGCCAAAACCTCTGCGGGTTTTACTTACGTGGGCGGGTGGCTAAGGCACCTTACAAATCCTTAGGAGCACAGATTTGGTATTATTGCTCTGCTGTAGCCGTATTCCGGCGCGGTTTGGCCCAGGGCCATGCGTGGCCAACTGGGCCATATGCGATGGCCTCGTATTCCGGGAGCAGCGCGCGCAATTCGAAATCGGTGCTCACTGGGCCAAGCATGGCCCACTACTTTTGGTAGGGCCATGCGATAAAATCTTCGTTTTTTGTCCGGATTCATGCGTAGTTTCCATTCCTTCAGCAAAAAGGGTCTTCATATTCCCCTTTCTACAGATGCTTTCAATAATGGCATAGCACTGTTCCATTTCAGTGCAGAGTTATCGAACAAGGTTACTGCGTAGAAATGGGAAAATTCAGTGACACTATTCGGCTAGTCCTGCTCCAAAACTCCGAAGTGAAATATCTCGCGCAAACTTTGCCAGGAGTTATGAGGTTCTGGACATGGAAATTGTATCCAATTTGTGAGGCTAACGGTAGGCATACTGCAGAGATGGAATCTCTTGCAGTCCTCTCATATTTTGTGTAGAAGGGCTGATTTGGGCCTTGATTATGAATATCGCATCCATTTTCTAGCGTGACCCCATTTTCGGTAGGAGATTCAGAGAAGATGCAGATTTCGGGGAGAAAACGAAGGTGGCATTCAAAGTAACGTCGATAATCGTGACCAGCGCCTAAAACAACCCTTCTATGCAAAGTTTTAGAAGATTCTGTGAGATATAGTGTTCATACTAAACCTTGCCCAACCCTACAAAAACGGAGTAACGGTACAAAAAGGATATGATATTTGTGTTATCTCCTCAGCAATGACGCACTTTAGACGCAATTCATACTCGCACATTTGTGGGCTCGCAGCTGTTCACAGCGACCGAGCAGTATCTTTATCTAGGATGTGAGCAGAATAGGGTGGACTATCTTTACAGAAAATCAAACGCAAATATGTGTATGCGTTCGACGCGGGGCTCACGCGCGCATCTAATATGAATTGCCTTTCCGACATATGCGTATCCCATGGGTGAGGACGTCTCTCACCGCATATACTGGATGATGAGCCCTCAATTTGTTCATTTTTCTGGCCTACAACGTTTCAGATAACGCGGTAAACGGCGCGCTTGTGGACAGGGCCAGCGGCCCACGCCGGAATGGCCAGGGCCATGCGCCACTGGGTCATGCGTGGCTGGCCCAGCCGAGTTCGGAATACGGCTACTGTTCTACTATCGCGACGGCAACTAAGGTGAGCTTTACCTTTTCTGTGATTCCGGTGCTGTTTTTGAGTGTACGAACAGGAAGAATGATTTCCTTTAAGAAGAGGAGGCGTTTGAGGGGATAAGTCGTTGATTTCTTTGACTTTCCATGCGACAACGCCAAGACGTTAGCCCCAATAAAAATCAATAGCTATTTTGGCTAACAGCTCGAAAGAATTTCCACTGTATCCAGCCATACCTCTGGATATTCCTAAAGCTACATTTATAGTGCATCGAAGTCCGATTCGGACGGATAAGAGATGATACGTATCGATCCTTAACCGTATGTAGTTAGTGTTCACTATTTACTCCCAACAACATATGTAAAAAGAGGGAACGATACGTTAACCTAAAACCCTACCCTCAAGCCTAGAGGGTTGGACAGCAGAACAACCCACGGGCTCATCCCATCTAATAACTAATCTTAACGGATCCGAACTTTCTCATTCGTTCAGCACAGTCACAGATGGGAGACAGGGGTGTGCGGAATTTTACGTTTTCCGTTTTACGCTTTCCGTTTTCTGCCATTTTTGGCTTTCCGTTTTACGTTTTACGTTTTACGGGTTTTTAGCCCGGAAAATCCCGGAAAATTGTGGAGGGAGAACGAGGTATTTGTTTTTGAGGTATTTCTCAATCCTGAAGAGAGTTCACGCGTTTCGATGCGCAATGTATATGAGTTCACAACAATGGCGCCAAAATTGACGTCCAACCGCCATTTACCGTCGCAATTTCGCTGGTCCTCATCCTTGTTCCAAATATACTATACAAGTGCCCTGCTCTCCCCAAAATTCTCAAAAAAAAACAAGGTTCCACAGAAATGTGGGGTGAAACTATATAAAATTTCCATGAAACTGTGACGTGCCATGGTAAGGGCATCAAGCATTCCTGTGAAGCAACACATGATGTAGGCTCCGGTTCAACTTGACAAAAGCATAAGGCTTCATCATAATTGTCACTGTTTTAATCAGAAGATGATC
Source organism: Ancylostoma caninum (assembly GCA_037903475.1). Classification (NCBI taxonomy): domain Eukaryota; kingdom Metazoa; phylum Nematoda; class Chromadorea; order Rhabditida; family Ancylostomatidae; genus Ancylostoma; species Ancylostoma caninum. The sequence continues at coordinate 134,962 of JBAJFG010000462.1, read as the reverse complement.
CCCAGCCACACAATGGCGCCGTTGGCGCCTGATGTTTTGTGTGATATTTAGGGTGCTTGTGTTTCACGTTCCCCACACACTGTTCTTCTCCACCTTCCTCCCTCGCTAACTCGCTCCAACGGGATCCTCTGTGAAAACGTGATTCTTCCCAGATTGCAAATGTATTAACTAGCGTAGTTACCTTTTTGTCTGAATTTTTGCAGAATAGGTCTGCTCTAAAGTAAAGAAAGAAGACGCACTTTTCACACTTTACAGTTTCTTGTCTTAGTAAGTAAGTTCAGTGAGAAATATGCTCACTGATTATATAATTCAGACAATCTCTCGTAACTTGGTGAAGGATAGATACTCCTTGATCTCCCTACACTAGGCGGTACCTATAGTAGACTTGAAGTTACCTAATTACATGAAAGAGTCACCACTTATGCTCACTGATACTTAGGAAATCCTATGTTGAGCCATTTTTGGCTTTCCGTTTTCCGTTTTACGCTTTACGGGATTTAAAATTTTACTTCCGCACATCCCTGATCGGAGAAGTTGAGTCGTCACAGAGTCACTACGTATCCATGCGTACCGATGGATTACTGAGGTGATTGAGAATGAAGCTATCAGCGAACTGAAAGGGTTGTGGATATCAGGACGGATGAATGAGTGGATTGAGCAGCGGGCTCTTAGTCATAATGGAGAATTAGACGGTAAATTTGAATCCTCCATGCGCTAGACTACAATCTAAAGTTGCGCGAGCTTTGCAAAAAGTCTGCTCTTTTTAAATTGTCTGAGTAGATGGAAAGTAGAACATCGTAGCCTCTTAGAATGCATTTCTCAACACCTACGAAATCCCGCACTCCATTTCGCCCGAAGTTGGTTGCCAGGCCTAAAATACAATATGCGACGACTTCCCCACAAGTTGTACAACCCACATCGTGAGTTCCAGGAACAGATGCAGCGTTGAAAACTGTTACAATACCCTTGTTTTTCATAAGCAGACGACCATTTTCGGGGAATGCTGGAGTGCAACAAATGTTACGGAATGAGCAAATGCCTATTGAATAAGAGGAGAAAGTCAACCTTGCTGTGGATCGCTAACAACAGTAGAATTTTAGGTTTTTTTTTTGAATCATGTTGGTTCAGTAAACGATGATTTGTATGATTGAGTCTCTAACGGTAACATATATGACGTGAGCTTTTAAAGTTAAAACTTTCACAAATTATAATATTTTGTTCCATTTATAATAACGAAATAGGAATTTGTTTGTTCTGACTGGTGCATTCTAGTGGCGGACGCAGGGGGGAGGGTTGGGGGCGCCCTCCCCCTGGGTCGCCAAATTTTCAAAATTATTTTACAATACAAGTAAAAGTCTTGTATTTGTTTGTTTTTTATTTTTTACTTTTATATTGGTAATACAATTTTTATTCATTATTTATTATTATAACAAATATTTTTATTAGTTTTATTTTGCATCTGGGTCCCCAAAGCGGCTGAGACCCCACTTTTTTCCCACGCCCCCCCCCCCCGTCTCGCCCACTTTCTGCGTCCGCCACTGGTGCATTCCTATTTGACAGAGTTAATTTTTGTCTCGATTTCGGAACATAGTACGTGCATGTTGGGGATGCACCGTATCGTAAGGACCCGAGTTTGGGCAAGGACTCATGAAAAGAACGCCACTCTCGTTCCAAGAGATTCATACATTCAATCCATGTTGTCTACAGTCTGTTCTCTGAAACGTGAACTGCCAACCTCGCCCCGATTGAACAAAGCGGCGCGTGTGCGTTCAATCGGGGCGCGAAGGGATCGATCAGGGCGCGAAGAGAGGCTGATCGGCTGTTGCAGCTTCGCGCCCCGATTGAACGTGCACGCGCCGCTTTGTTCAATCAGGGCGAGGATGGCAGTTCACGTTTCAGAGAACAGACTATATGTAAATGTGGTGAATTAACTGCTTATACGACTGCTATCGGATCATCAGATGATTACTGAGAACTACATATTACATCCAATGAAAGATCATTATTCACTATGTTATGTCCCGCCTTTCTCCGGGCGTTTTCTCTAGGGTCTCCGTGGATAACTCCTTACAGTACCCCTGTACTGATACCAGAATATGACTGGTTTACTAGCAGAGAATACCAGTACGGAAGCGGCTGCTGTCTTTCGGTTGACTTCATTGGGATCTGATAAGGCTCAGTCCTAGGACCGTATATACACATCTGTTTCCCGCTATCGCACTTCCTTGCGATCTACCCGGACGGGAGATCTCCACGCCACCTATAGAGATCATCCGTCTCCTGCTTCCCGATAACAGGGTTCCTTCTGGCAACAAGCCATCACAACACACCACAATAACCTCCTGTGGATGAATACCACAGAGTCGCCGTTCGAGGCGACTCTGGGGGGTCGGGAGGGAGGGGGGGGGGGGGTGGAAGGTATCCTAACTGATATCCTAACAATCTGCTGCAAACACACATCGCAATCAATGGGATAGATGCCAAAAGCGTGCATGTGATTATTTGACAGCTGTCAGACCTACTTTCAGTTTAAAACGTGTTAGTGCCTGAGGGATCCGTAAAGGATACACTCTCTCTCCGAAAAAGTTCCAGTTACTATGTATTTCAGTCACGCTCACGAACAGCCGTTCACAAGGAATTGGAAAATGAAGAAATTAACTTTCTAGCTTACCTATGAAAGCCTTCCACTCTTTCATCATATAATAAGTCGTAGCTTTTGGATTCTGCCCTATTCACATGTGGTATTCTGCTGTTCATAACTGATGATTATTAAAATTAAGGTGTTGTATTCTTTTCTGCGAGGCATGACACAGATTATCTTTTTTTTCATATGTTTCCATGGGTTCTCCCACTCGCATTACACGAACACTGAACAAATATTAGGTGTTAACATATGTAAGTCCTTGCGCTTTTTTTTAGTGCTTTTCTCTATCATTTGTTATTTTTTAGGTATAACTCACGAATGATTCTAAAGCGCTATTCTTCACCTACGGACAGGGATGTCGCAAAAAGTATTTTTTATCACTTTGCTTGAGTTTTAGGTCTGCGAAGTGGAGCAAGAGTCAACGAAAAACAACGCAATCGACAGCCGCCTATCCTAGCGTTCAGTTAACTCGAAAGGTCATCAAAACTGGCCTAGCAATCTGTGCTAACCTGGAAGAGATGCTTTGCTTGAAATGACTTGTTATTGACGATTTTCGAAGCTCTAAAAAGACATTGTTGGTCAGTGACACCAACCACCTCGACAAAACAGATTTCTCTCATGAAAACCTGGGAATTGGTCCGAAGGAGTCGTATGGTAGAGATGGACATCGCACTTCCCAGAGCTACTATACATATGTATAAACGAGCTAATTCTGCTGAGAAAATAAAATCGCAAAGATCTAATCATCTTAACCCATGATAATGTCGGACCGCCCCGCCTGTGCCACCATCGTCAAACTCGTCCTCCTATGTACAGTTCCGTTGAATACAAGAAGGGAATGTCGTTTCTTCTCGAACTGTCGTCTTTCTTCTTAAACCTGGAAACTAAGTAATTGAATTCAGTGGAAACACATGATAATAGGATTGTAGAGGAAGAAAAGCGCTTTCATAAGATATAACAGTGTCATGGAAAAATAGCTATGGGGCGTGAAAAGTCGCAACTGAAAAAAAAAGGCAAGGACTCACAAGACACGCATTAACTTCGTTAAAAATGAATGTTCAAAACGCGGATTTGCGTTCTTTTATTCCAGGGCTATAATTCAACATAACGAAATGATCTACGAACTAAACCAGGTGTTGGGAACAGCAGGTGACCTGGCTATCACCCCTAACAAATCAACTCTGAATCCCTAATGTGAACCTTGATTTCTTAGGTTTCCCATTCCGCCCCGATTTTGCCGCGCATTGCGCGCGACAACGTGCTCGACGAGCCCCACGAAGTCTTGAAAATCGACGAAAATGGATAAGTTTCAGAAAATTTCCCAAGTTTTGCATTTTCGTACCTAGTAGCTTGCTACGAGCCCTCGAGAAATCCTAAAAAAAATTTAAGAATTTTTGACTCTTAACGACGTGGCATAAACGAGCGTACCATAACCTTAGAAAAAAGGGCACACGAGTGAAATCTAAAGAGGATTTCGACACTACCCTCCATGCTCTCTACGCCCTTGAAACTGTGCTGTTGCAGATACGTTAGTTCTCATTTCATCCTTCTTCGAACTCCGAACTTTTTGTTGTGTGACGTGAAAATCTCAATATTGACCGCGCTTCAGCTCACCAGTGAGACTTTCTCTTGCCCTCCAGGATAAAGTGGCAATGTGTGCAATTTGCTGCTCCCGAAAATATGTATGGGTGTCTCCGGCCAAGCCATATTTCAAAAATCCTCGCTTCTTGATCAGGGCTGCACAACTTCTGCTGAATTTTTCACCATATTTCAAACATCATCTATTGCAGGCTTGGAAGGGCGCTGAGACAGTTTTTCAGGCCTACTCGTAGTGGCGCGTCTTCTGACAAAGGGCACGTTGTGGTAACATAGCACTTGGGGGTGTGTCCTGAGTTCAATTCCTCACCATTGTAGTCATTTTGCAAAATGCTTATTTTGGAGAAAATATGCACAAAAATACCGGGTAGTTGATGACCACGGACAGAATGACGGTAAGAAATCAAATATCAAATAGAAACTAGGAGAAATCACTCAATCGGCGTTCACCGTTATTGGTCGAAACACTAATTGTGTCCGTTTCATAAATAGTTGAGCAAGATGAGCATTTTGCAAAATGACTATAGTGCTGAGAAATTGAACTCAAGACCCACCGTCACAAGTGCTATGTTACCACGACGTGCCCTCTCTCAGAAAGCTCGCCACTGCGAGTAGAACTAAAAAGTCGAATCTCTCCAAAACTCACCATTTTGTTTGGGGAAATGCGCATTAATAGGTTTTCCAGAACGCGCAGGTATCGACTGTCTCAGCGCCCTTTCAAGCCTGCTATAGGTGATTTTTGAAATATGGTGAAAAATTCAGCGGAAATGGTGCAGATCCAGCCAAGAACCTCTCGCAACCTGTTGCGCGCGATACGCGGCAAAATCGGGGCAGAATGAAAAACTTTAGAAATCTATGGTTCAAATTAAGGATTCGAAGATGACTTTATTAGGGGTGATAGCCGGGTCCCCTGCTGTTCCTGACACTTGGTTTGGTCCGCGGATCATTTCCTTATGTAGAGTTATAGCCCTTGAACGAAAGGAACGCAAATCCGCGTTCTGAACGTTCATTTTTAACAAAGTTAGTGCGGGTATTGCATGTACCTTCTGATGAGCACAGGAGGAAGTATGTATGTACCATTTGTTCATGTAAGGATACTTCGTACTAACACCAGAAACTATGATGATCAACTTATCCATTTGTGCTTTCTTTTCCTAGAAGGAAAGATGTTGTTATTAGGTTGACCAGTTAACAGTGCACGGTTTTGAGTAAAACAAGTCTAATTTTATAGAAACTACTATAACATAGCGAAAGTGTGGTTTCTGTAGACAATTTTCTTTGTGAGTTGCAAATTTCTGCGCAGAAGAACAGACGCAAAATGAACCAGATAATGAATAAATAGGAGGTGTATGACATTTTGGCAAGTTATAATGGAGGAGGCCTCAAGCTGTAGTGAGCAGTATTGAACTTGGAAATTCGGGATTTAAATATGAATTAAGTTAGATGGTTAGTTGGTTATGAGTTTAATATGAATTATGCGAAATATTAAATAGTGTTACAGGTGCAGGTGACGTGGTGCGAAAATGAGAAGCTGCACCACCGCTCCCTCCTTTCCTCTCTCCTTCCCTATGAAAGGATTTTCTTTAACTTCAAAGCCAACGCCCCACCCCCTCCCCCCCCCCCCCCCTCCTGAAGTTGGCTCCGAAATGGCACATGACACGAACTGTCTTGATGCAAAATTGACCGGATTTGTAAGAAGTTCTTTTTTCAATGAACAAAGTCTACGTTGCACTCTGTGACGGAAGTGGAAAAACGAGAAGTGGCAGACCGGTCTCACGGAGAACGAACTACGTTTGTCGAAGACAAGTCAAATCTAACAGTGCTATTGCTCAATTTTTCCAAGGGACGCAGGAGGTGCCACTGCCGCGCAAGAGAGCTCGATTATCGCTCCGGGACCACCACGACTTCATCCTGTGGGATCATTCTATGATACCAGATTCGTCGTGATGCCATTCACCGTATAGCGTAAAGAGAAATCCAAACACCTCTCCTGTTGTGAAGCTGAGCGACGATATAGTAAAAGATTTACGTCATTCATCGCCGTCATTGAGTCACTGACGAACTTCCTTCAATGACGTTGTCGTGACTACTAATCCTAGCCATGTTCACTGATTTCCATCCTATTTCCTATTTCCTTCGCGGTTCTAGTCTACTTCGTGATCCTCATCCTCCTCGTGCCTACTACAACATATACGTGCCTGGTTTCTTCATTCTATATATGTACATGGATATGTGCTAGCATGGGAGTTCCATGAAATTAGCAATTTTCCTAAACGTTCTTAGCTGCACTTTTTTTTAAAAATATTGTTTCGGCTAGAAGTTTACGTTGGTGACACACATGCAACTCTACAGGGAGAGATAAGCTTTTACACAACGTTTTTTTTCAATTATTTCTCTGCCAGAATCTTATGTTTTGCCTTGCTTTCTCCTGCACTGAGTGGTTTGATTAATGTTTAAGTCTAAACCGGGATGTGCGAGAGGTTTTTGCTTGGAGCAGTTAGCCTCGAAACACATTCAAAAATACGGATTGTTGTGACGGCTTTCATTGCAAGATCCACTAAGTGCTCAACGAGAACTTTAGTTCTCTAACAATTCTTGAGGAACATGAAGGGTTCTTCCTAATGGTACCTGCGTTTCCCCACGAAACCAGATCATGAGAAAGATGGGAAGAAAAGCTACGCCTCTCTCATGCCAACGGTGACAGCCAATTCTCACCTAATTTGCGATTCAGGTTATTGAATTGAAAGAAAACAAGGCAGCAGCCGGTGTGTCGCTTGAAAACTAGATCAAATAAGTTCCCAAGTCCGGTCGTCTTTGAACCTCGGCATGGCGTATCAGTATAAAATATAGTTTTGTAGCCGAACACGAGGTTGTTAGTGAACCTTTTATTGGCCAACGTTTCGGCGGCTTCGCCTTCGTCGGGGCCTGAAAGGGTCAAACTGATCTATTAATGTAGCCCCACAAACGCCGCCTTGGTCAAGCAATCAAGAACCAGGCCATACTACGAAATCACAAAACTAGCGGGAATAAAAGTCGCACCTCTCTAAGTTCACCGTGGAATGATGTTTGTGACGACCGAACGCGTCAGACGTGTTAGTAGAATGAGACGTTCTGCCACAACCATATCTCGACTTAGATGTTACACAGTCTAAGATACGGTAGGAGTTCATTGGTAACAGTGGGGCACTCCTCCTTGCGGTTCATTTTTGGATTTTTGGCATGAATCCAAAACGCCTCGAGAGTCTTGCGTGCGGAAATCTCAGTTTCAAGCTCGAGGATTGTGGTTTCTACTTCGTAGTCGACCCCGTTGTGTACTCGCATTCGATGACAACCGAGAAGGGTGGAGCTGCGAGAGCTTGATTTCCCTTCAAGATGTTCTCTGACTCGAACGTAGAGTGGCCGTGCAGTTTTACCAATGTATTCGTCACCGTAATTCCTGCACTTGATCATGTAGACGACGCATGATTTCATGCAGTCACCTTCTCTGCCAAACGGGCAAATTATGCAGTTGGGTGTTGTGCAAAGACGGTCGTATATGCGGTTCCGAACTAGTTGGTATTTCAGATTCTTTGGTGGTATTTCTACGATCGTGATCAAATTTCCAAGTCTGCTCTCCTCAGACAGAGTCGAGTGGCTCTGCTCACTTCATCGCAGATGAACGGCATGCAAAACTGGACTTTGTCTTGAAGGTTGGCGTGCCCTTTCGCGTTTGATTGCTTCGTCGCCAACTATGAGCTCTTCCCGGTACATAATCGTTAGATTTAGCAATAGTGGTAGCCAAGCCAAGTGACTCGTGTTTCTCTTCGCTACCTGAGCGGACCCTTGCTGCGGTCTTGAACATGCTGCCGATGATGGCTCTCTTCGTCCGCGCAGGATGAGCAGAAGAGCAATGGACAATGATGTTCTTGTTACTTGGCTTTCGATACCACTTTGTTCGCAAGTTACCCCCGGAAATGTGTATGACGTTTAGAATATAAGCCAGTCTTGCATCGGTGTTTCTCTTGTTGGCTTTATGTGCTCTGATTGTTGGTTCATCATTTCGAAGAATCTGTCCATCTCATTTTGTGTGGAGCAAATAAAAAAGCAGTCGTCGATGTACCTACAATACAGGAGCGGACGCGATTCTAGGATAGGAGATTCTATTTTGGCCATAAAGGCAATGGCAAGTACTGGTGCAAGGCGTTGTGCAGCTAAGACACTCTTTCACTACTGCCATTACATGTGCAATTGACAATCCATGCAGTTGGTGTTCTCTTGACGTTCAGTGAGAAGTTCGAACACTGCTTGCATGGCTGAGTCATTCGATACGTTGGTGTAAAGAGAGTTAACATCGAAAGACTCCATTACACATGTATCATCAAAGCGTGCGTTACGAAGATGGGCTAGAAACATGTTGGTGTTCTCGAGATGCGCGGGAACGTAGTTCAGTAATTGCACCAGAATCAGGTTCAAGAAGCATGAAATCCTATCGCTAGGACCGTCAACGCAGCTTATGATTGGTCGCACCTTGTATACTGATGGATCAGTGGACGCCAAATCATCAGCTGATAATTTATGCGTTTTAATGAGCAAATAGAGAACGGGGCAGACTGGCAATCCCACCTTTAAACGGCTAATGAATGTAAGACGCAAGTTGGCTGCTTTTGCAATGTTGACCCAAACTTTATTCAGCCTTCGGGACTGTGAGAGAAATTCCTGTGGCGAGGATGGGCGACGTTTCATCTGTAAGGTGTTATTCAGTTATCGCTTCATCAAGTTCTTTAGGAATGACCACGAACTCCCCTCCCTTGTCGCTTATCGAAAGTCTTATCGACTGAGACTTTATCAGGCTTCGTATTTCCCTCATGCCACATTTTTGTGCTGCACTCAGGTTGGAGCGGTGCCTCATTTCACTAAAGCGATTCAAAGTGCTGAAAAGGTCAGTTGCAAATAAACGGAATCGGCTGTCAACGCTATCGCAGGGCCGATGACGTCTATAGAACGTTCTGGGAAAAGGTGGAATAGGTAAGGAGCCTGCGTTTTCAACACCGACGCAAGACTGGCTTCCATTTCTAAACGTCCAAATACACATTCCCGGGGGTAACTTGCGAACAAAGTGGTATCGAAAGCCAAGTAACAAGAACATCATTGTCCATTGCTCTTCTGCTCATCCTGCGCGGACGAAGAGAGCCATCATCGGCAGCATGTTCAAGACCGCAGCAAGGGTCTGCTCAGGTAGCGAAGAGAAACACGAGTCACTTGGCTCGGCTACCACTATTGCTAAATCTAACGGTTATGTACCGGGAAGACCTCATAGTTGGCGACGAAGCAATCAAACGCGAAAGGGGCACGCCAACCTTCAAGACAAAGTCCAGTTTTGCATGCCGTTCATCTCCGATGAAGTGAGCAGAGCCACTCGACTCTGTGTGAGGAGAGCAGACTTGGAAGATTTGGTCACGATCGTAGAAATACCACCAAAGAATCTGAAATACCAACTAGTTCGGAACCGCATATACGACCGTCTCTGCACAACACCCAACTGCATAATTTGCCCGTTTGGCAGAGAAGGTGACTGCATGAAATCATGTGTCGTCTACATGATCAAGTGTAGGAATTGCGGTGACGAATACATTGGTGGAACTGCACGGCCACTCTGCGTTCGAGTCAAAGAACATCTTGAAGGGAAATCAAGCTCTCGCAGCTCCACCCCTCTCGGTTGTCATCGAATGCGAGTACACAACGGGGTCGATTACGAAGTAGAAACCACAATCCTCGAGCTTGAAACTGAGATTTCCGCACGCAAGACTCTCGAGGCGTTTTGGATTCATGCCAAAAATCCAAAAATGAACCGCAAGGAGGAGTGCCCCACTGTTACCAATGAACTCCTACCGTATCTTAGACTGTGTAACATCTAAGTCGAGATATGGTTGTGGCAGAACGTCTCATTCTAGTAACACGTCTGACGCGTTCGATCGTCACAAACATCATTCCACGGTGAACTTAGAGAGGTGCTACTTTTATTCCCGCTAGTTTTGTGATTTCGTAGTATGGCCTCGTTCTCGATTGCTTGACCAAGGTTTGTTTGTGGGGCTACATTAATAGATCAGTTTGACCCTTTCAGGCCCCGACGAAGGCAAAGCCGCCGAAACGTTGGCCAATAAAAGGTTCACTAACAACCTCGCAACCTCGTGTTCGGCTACAAAACTATATTTTATACTGATAGATCAAATAAATTACAAAATGACTGTGCAAGTCCATTAATAGGCCTGGTTATGGGCCAAATGTAAATCTTGAACTGGGGGGATTGGTTTTCAAAACTTATCAACTTTTGGAACAGCTTCATTCTCTGCTGTTATCAGGACCGATCAGATGTGAATTTTGCACATCCGCTTTTGTAATAATGGTCATCGAGGTCACGTAATCGAAACGATACTTTATTTTTCTCGAAAGCTCATTTTCGCTGTTCTCCTTGGAACTTGCGAGCTGAATCAGTGCATTAGGCGGCACAGAAAATCTACATCTTTGCGCTGAAAATTTTTCCGCGAGCTCGCAAGTCATCAAGGAGTGCTTGCGATCAAAAATTTACAGAACTATTAACCCATTGACGACCGCGCCCATTTTTGCCTGTCAGGTGGGACCAACGCCCCTTTCAAGAGTGCGCCGCCCGCGGAGTTCCAGATTTGTAGAAGGTGTTTTTAGTGTTATAGGGAGTGTTCAGAAAGCATGTATACACGTTTGTACGGCTCTAACCTGACGAATAAGGAAGTGCAGGATGTAATGAACGTGATTCTATGTAGGAAACGTGGCTTTTCTTCAGAATATTTCGGTCCACTACACGAAAATTGTAAAGCAATCTCCCTCGATTTCAACATCTCATTCTTCTCATGACATCTGTTGCGATAAAGCAGAACTCTTTCTTGAACCACAGTTGTTTTAGACCTTTTTAGGAAGCATTGTACACATTTTATATGGAAACACTACAAAATAGTTCGAAAATAGGGTCCAGTGCTTGATAATAGAGGCGCGGCTCACCGATGAACCACGCAGTCGCCAATGGGTTAAATAGGCCCATTAACGTTGAAAAAAACTGCAGAAAAATAAGCTAATAAGCGATGTACCGTAAATAACGCCCCCATCTGTGTGCACCAGGTACAGCAGGAGTTTAAGACCTTCATTAAGAACTTTTGCACTATGTGCTCCATACACCATAGTATTTGAAGGAATTCATAAGGGTAACATGTTATGTAGTCTGAAAAATCGCTTGATATGATCATTATTACCGGAGCAGTCGTACACATTGGTCCATGACTTAGTGCTTTACTACTTTGGGCGACTACTAAGCGACATTTCATATTGTGTGAAAGAATAATTCGCGAAAGCCTTTTGAATCTAGCTGTTCGGCTCCTGCCCATCCCCCCCCCCCCTCCTCTCCCTGCCCTCGGAAATCGAGACGCACGCTAAACAAACTGCACCCAACAACCACAGAGTGCACAATGAGGCAGCCATGACGTCCTTGGAACCAGCGCGATCTTTTATTTAAATACATGGATATTGAAGCAAATATTTGATACAAATCAGTGGCGATTAGGACTTGTAAAAAACTGCGAAGAAGCAAAAACTGCTACTCCAGGAATGTGTAGGAAGCTTCAAGTAAGAATTCTGTAAATTATTAGGCTAGCGTATGGTTGTTCGGATTTCTCTTTATGTTATCCAGCTTGTATATACATATAGGGTCTTCCTTATTTTCCACTGAATAGTGAATTACTAAATTTTGTTAGTTGATTTTGGGACGGGTTCTGCGCAATTGCAAGAATGCCGACAGAATGTGAGACTGCTGAGAAAATAAAGATGCTCGATAATCAGTGACAATCCCAGGAATCAAGAGTATTTTTGAAGGGAATGATGGGCAATGAAATGTCCAACATCTTGCATTTATTGCTCTTTTTTCGCTTTGAGTTCTTCAATAATTAACATGTCAGCACATCTATATACTTATGCGCACTTCTTATCCTAAAAACCTAACTTCTCGTTCTAATTGCAAACATAAATTGACTATTTTGCAGTGTCGACGTCAATACGTAGCTGACTACTGCTTGGATTCCACTAACGAAAATTTCCACTCCGCAAAGGGCTTCTTCACTACTTCGCCCCATACTCCCCTCTTAACCCCGAAATTTACATGCCCACCAGCACTCGCCCCTCATTCGCCGTCTTTCCGGGTTCCTGCGCCGTTTGCTGAATAGTCATCCGGTTGAGAGCGCGAAATCCGGACGGCGCGCCTCCACTTCGTTTGCCCACGCTTTTCTACGCGCAGCAGTTCTTCTATGATACTGGGACTGTACGCGCACGCCGACAACTGGTTCTGCAGTGAGGCAGCGGCGCCGTGAACCCCTTGTCGCATCCGGTCCAGGTACACGGTAGTCGAAGTCGTCCACATGGCATAACCGGTACTGCATCCAAAAATCGAAATAATCAGGTGGGGATAGAATTTCCATTGAGTCCGCAGAGGAAAGTAAAGAGGATCACATTCCCATTTGGCCGTAGCGATACTCTTGTCCTGCTTGAGAACTAGCGTCGGAGCACAAACAGTGGCAAAGCTTTTCTAACAAAGCTTGCCGAATAAAATTGATTGCAAAACCGAGTCCTGTGAGTTGGGGAAAAATACAAGCGAGAATAATTTTATTATCAGTATTAGATACAGTGCACCGCTCTATGATACAAACAACATTTTTCATGAAAGCCCGTGTGGGAAAAGCGGCAGTGGTAGCCAGAACGTACATGAGCAATCCATTCACATTCACAGCTCTGCTAGGTAAGGTAGAACTCAGTAGAAGTAGTTGCTGGCCCGGTCGTCCAGGGTGTGAGCAGCTGGTAGGTCGAGGTTTATGGGTGGCACGGCTGAGTACGGTCGTTCGATCACGGACACCGGGCCTGCACCGTATATGGATGCTGAAAACATAGAAGGATATTCGCTTACACAAGAGGATATTCATAGGATATTCACTTCCCATCCGGTACTAATTCTTTTGAAAACGAGTCCCAAGCAAATGCCAGCAAATTAGTGATAGTTTTGAGAACCATCCTGAGAGGTGTCCTTACCTGCTGACGACATCATTCGTGCGTCATCCTCAATTTCTTGATCTTTCTGCTTCTTCCGGCGGTGACTCATACCATATCGGACCATTGCCAGCAGGCATATGGAGATGAGGAGTATCGTCATTATGATGGCTAGAAGAACATTTACATAACTAATATCGCTGGAGGTATCCTATATGGTAATCACTACTTCCTGATTTTGCTAGCGATCATGGAAGCACAGAAGACTCCTTCTTTGGTGATTTTATTTGGAAATACTGATTCTCTTCGAAATACGTAATGAGCCCACCTAGAATGATCCATCCCACCAACGACAATGCTTTTCCGGTGAGAGGTTGCGGCTCCTCGTTCTCCAAACAAAAATCGACGGCCCTGCAAAACACGCAGGCGTCATTGCAGCTGTTGAATGTACAGAGGCGGAGGAGCTAATGGGGGATTCCAAAAACAAGGTGTACACACTTACAAACAAATGTGAATAATTGTAGTCACCGTCAACGTGTTCAGAGAGAAATGCAAGCAAATGAGGGGTCTGGAGGTGTTTATTATATGTAGTTTTAGTTTTAGAATCATTGGAGGCTGAGGTGAGCTAAACCACATAAGGGTCGGGAGTTGGAAGTTAAGAAAAATCCAGAATTCAGCGAATTTGGTAGGACAAAAACAGCATGTATGAGTTAAAGTATCTCTTTTAGTGCAAAATCCACAAAATTATGGGAGTTTGAGGCTCGCATACCCTAGGGTCGGAAGCTTTCAAACCGCCTCATCCTCTTTCCAGAAGGAAATCTATTGGAGCTACAGAGAGCTCAAAAGTGTCAGCATAGAGGAATTGAGAAACAGAGAGGTGCGAGGGTAGAATACGCATCTGTGGCCGCTCACTGTTGAGGTGTCTGGATGGATTCTGACTCAAAGCATTCCATGTTACCATAGTGTTGTACTGCATATTGCGGTTCTGTTTCTTTTGGTTTTGTGCAATTTACAGTGGGAGGCCTGAGTCCGCGAAATTTCCCGTTGATTAAACATATTCGGGAGCATTAGCTACAAAACAAGTATTCAAACCAGAGTTTCAGGCCTAGAACATGTCTGTCACGTGTTCTAGGCCTGAAGCCTAAGCACAACATTAGAGAATATTCTTGACGAAATGTGTTTAAATAGAAATATACATTCGCGAGCAGCCTCAAAAGCATCTACCCGGAAAAGTAAGTGTATGAGGAGCTTTCCTTTACCTCAGAATAAACCACACTAGGTAGAGTGCCGACAGCCCCTATTATAGAAACGTTCTAGTGGCATCGTAAAATATTTAGTTATGGTCTCCAATAAATAACATAATTTCGTGTACATGTACAGGCTGGGATTCCGGGATACACTCCATGGTAGAACCGAGTCAAAAAAAAAAACAAGCAGTCCCACCTTAGCGGAGTGCCCTCAGCAGGGCAACCATTCGGAGATGCAGCACACACTGCAAGACAGCCCGGTTTCTCGATGTCGATGTCAATGTTGTCCCGAAGGAACTGGCGGAACCACAGCAACTCGTTGTTGCAGAACCACGGGTTTCCTGGAACGCGTAGTACGTGGTCAGTGCGCAGATGCGAAATGTCTTGCATTTGACCATGTAATCTTGCAACGGAGGCAGGAAACTCTGAGCCAGCTTAGGTGGAAAAATTCAGCAGAACCTGCAACTTGTCAGAAAGCGGAGAGTTCGGGCAAAACTACAGCACATATTGTTCTCGTGCTCTTTTTTCGACCCTTTTTTTGAGTTTGCCGGACTTTCAGAAGCCGAGCTGAATTCGAGTACTTCGCATTTATTCTCCTTGATTACCAAATAGTCAGGAAAACAGGAAAAACACAACCCAATTTTGTAGTATTTCTGAGAACATTCAAAGAATAAATACTCTGTGTCCATTTCCAGCGACTTAGCAAAGTGTCCATCTACATACAAAGCCCGCATTAAGTTCGTAAAAAAAGAAAGTTGGGAACACGGATTTGTTTTCTTCTCCATTCAGGTATACAAATAATGTCAAGAAAGTTTGTACTGCTTTCGAAACCCACCGCAGCAGTAGATGACACGCCGATCATTTGGACGAGGAAGGAACGAGTTCATAAAGACATTCTCTGGCAACGTTTGTAGTTGATTGTAGCTAAAAAGAAGAGCGTTACAAAGTCACTGAATGGGCTAACATTTACAGGTAGTCATAGAGAGGTTAATACAAGTTTCCAGTTATTTCAGGGAATACCAGAACGGATGTGAGGTCTGCTCGTTATTTGCTTTCTACACGTTCCGCTGTTAGACTGCTTTTTTTTCAATATTTATGAAAATATTCAAACGTTCATGGCCGCAGAGGGTAGTTTATACTCAGTGTACTTATGATAGATAAATCAAAGGGACATTGAGTCCTTCAACACGAGCGGGAGCGATCTCCATAGGATACAGGAGCCTCGAACCAGCGCTGCCTGCGATTCCGTTTGAAAAAGGCGGTCTTATTCTAACGCTTGGACAGTAAATTTGTGGGGAAGGACTAAATAGAAAGAATTTGATCCTAGAAGCCGTTATCCTCCCAGAAATCACAGATTTTGGAGGAAGCTTTCCCTATACTTATGGCAGTTCTGTGAATCTGTGTCCTCGTTTCTGCGGTAGAGCAGAGGGACGCTCCCTTTCGGCTCAGCAGTCTGGCCACTTCACCAAGGATGCTTCATCCTCAAGCCGCCGCCCTAATCGTTGGGTAAACACAACGAAATTCATGAAGACAACTGAAAATGTGGTTTGCCGCTCAGATGTTTGCCAGTGACTCACTTTTTGTCAACGTTCTAGAAGAATTCAGCTGGGGAGTTCCTCTGGAAGTTCTGCTAACAAATCAATATCAGATTTAGGGCTATGTGAGTCGTACGATCTCAGCGGCTTATAGAGTTAGAATGGAGCGAAATCACTATACATTCCTACTTCTTTAATTATCCTGTCTATAGGAAAACCATTATGCAGTTCTAGGCTGTGAAACCTTAACAGAGTTCGTCCTATCTTTGATTCGTGTTAAAGGTATAAAAGTGCGAACATTGTAAACATTATTTTAGGACACCCTGTATTCCGAAGAAAGTCGCGCCAATACAAATACAAGCCAACACAAATTTGGAGAGCAGCTGTTGGTAAAGTCGAGCCAATTGCAGGACTGAAAAACTGCAAACTCAGTACTTGGCTTCGTTTACATGTTCTCAAAAATATAATACTGTGTACGTTGTGGGTTACTTTCTAGCCGTTCACACTTTTGAGACGGGAAATCTGTGCTTAACGCATCTGCTTCTGAAACTGGATCTCCATGTAATTAACTCGCTTATTCGTCGTGGGGATGGAGGTAATGAATTCCTAGAACTGCATATTCATATTTTGCTAAGATTTGATTCTAGTTAGGCCTGCAGCTATTTAAATATAACCGATCTATAACGTATGTATACTATGCGGACAGATTTCTGATTAAAGGCAGCACTCACGGAAATTTTGTGCCAAAAATTTCGCGGTGTATCGAGTTTTTTAGCGACGGGTAACTCATCAACGATGATGAAGCAGCGTGGAGCATCCGGGAAACACGAAATGGTGGCAGCATTTCTTGTATGTACGCGTACTATGCGCGGCCGAGTCTTCCGCTGCTTGGTCCCGCTGCGAAACCCTGATAATTGGTACGCATCCCGTACACAACAGTTCATGCACTGCGCTAGACCTCACGCACGCCGAGTCAATAGCGGAGACTGGCGCGATGAATCCCCTTTGTCTACGTTCGCAGATGTGTCCACGGCAGTATCTTTGCAGGTAGGGGTCTATTCACTGTGTTCAGCTCACTGTTGTGAGTGTCCACTGGCCGATTACACGATAAGCGGCTCCCTTCAGAATTGAGAATTTCCGTGGGTGCTGCCTTGAAATGCAACCCACATCCACTCGCAACAGCTTTGCATAGTGGGTGAGATAAACCGGCGTCTCAAAATGTTTCACGTTCATGCAATAAGGAAATTTTCGAAGAGAGAAGTGAGAGGGAGAGAACTGTGGCTGATTTGTACACGAGTGCGGAGATCTAGAATCGTGCGCCTAGTCAAAGGGATTACCTGATATCTAGATGGCTGAGTGAAGGAAGGTTGGCGAAGCCGAGAGGTTGCACATTCTCGATGCGGTTTCCCTGCACGTCGATAGAGTAGAGATCATTGAGTCCTTCGAAGAAGTCGGCTCGGATTCTGGAAATATGAACAAATCCGTAATTATTATACATCATTGCCACTCAGCAAAGTCGCTCAGACTTCGTCGTGCAGTACGGGTTGCATAGAAAAAAGAAGAGCACGGATGCAAGATAGGGAAATGAGGAGGGAGGGTGTAGGAAGGGGAGCGGGGTGGTGGTAAGAGTTCTCGCAAATGTTTTCATAACTGCATATCTGCTTTCGCTTTATTTTAGCTCTACCTTCTCCTTGCTAGCTCCAAATAATGTCCAAAAATTTTACTTCATGACTAACATTTCGACAGTCGAGCACTTTCTCGTGTGCACAACTTTCAAGCCCGTCAAGTACGTATCGCTGCAAGACAGCGGAATTCCATCGCAGTGAATATCGCTACGGCAGGTGACATCGGCAGGATTCCGTAGTTCGAAGTGAGGTTTAGTACCCTATCACGCAAGCATTATCGATCTTGAAACGTATTGATTTTTTGTTGCTCGGACATCAGTGACGCAGATGATGCTCCGCCCAAAGTCGATGCGCATCGAATCGACGTACGTCTATTAGCTCATGGAGGGCGCCCGATCTGACTTTGGCCGCAATTACGACCTCATCATGGTTTCGGCCAACTGATCTAATTTTTACACTTTTTTTCATATGTATGTGTGTGATTCCTTCCATTTTGATGTTTTCCAATCAGGCGCATTCTGTGCGCTAATAGACCATACGGGAAACTCCACACGTACGCGGACATGGGTCGGGACCGCGGCGCGGCGCAGGCGCTCAGCATGCGGAGCGCCCATGTCTCTACCCAAGAGAGCCGCGCCGCTGTCCCGACCCTTTTGTCCGTACAGGAGTTCCCTGTATGTCAAAGGTGAAGCAGGGTACTACACTCTACCTGAGGTATAGCGGCAATCTAATGTCGACACTGACCCTCCATAAAATTATTACGTGCAGTAGAAGCGTCCACAGCATAAGCCCTAGGAGAGCGTGCCTGCCGTAATGTTGGTGGGCTAGTACCCCTGAACCGAGTTGCCAACCTTCCATTACCTCACAGAATGGGTCTAAGTCGGTATTTCTGTTTGACTCCCCCGTCCATGTTATCTATCACTTCCGCGTCGAAACTGTCAACTGATAGCAAGAAAAAATTAGTTAATTGTCGTGGAGGTGGTGGAAACTGAGGAGCTGTGGCTTTATGTATTTTCAAAAACCCAAGGCACTATGTTACAGTCCCTTTTTCAGTTGTTTGCTAACGTGACATCGTTTCCGCAATGAAATCAATCGTCGAACCGTATCCGCAGACTTTCGCAAGCTTCAAATTGTTGGCGCGTGCCGATAGGGGCTAGCCGGTGTTGTTTGCGGTTAGCGAATTCGGCCACACCTCGGCGATCGCATAGACCGCTAGAGTAAATATGCGGGTGCGGGCTACCAACAACGACCACAACAATTGCGGGGGTGCAGAAGAGTAAAGGGAAATGAAGAAAATGAGGTGACGAACGCACTGCGTCAGGCGGTTCTTGTTCAAGACGATGGCTTGGATTTGTGGCGTTCGCTGGAAGGCCCCACGTTCGATTGTGTCGATCGCAGCCTCGGACATTTCCAGGCGAATCAGGTGGGGAATGTGCTGAAAATCAGCAAAAAGAAATGCGGGAAAGTCAAAGTGACATTGTAAACCTCTCCACTACACACCCACTTTTCCTTCCATTCTTTATTCCACCAAATTTTTCCTTGCAAAATTACTCACCATGAAGGCGTTGTTGGGAATGACAGATATTGGGGTTTCTCCAATTCCGAGAGTTCTAAGCTGCGTGATATATCTGAACATCTCTGGCGCCCACGAAGGAAACTTGTTCCCAGTCAGATACAGGTATTGTAAATTTGGCACACCCTAAAAAAGCTAGATTTACTGGTGAACCTGGCCAGAAACCCGGCGCTCACTGTAAGCAGATGCACACCTGGAAAGCCTGGGGAGGAATGACTGTGATTCCATTGAATTCAAGGGAAAGAGAAGTGAGATTCGGGAAATCCAACGCACCAACTGGAACCTAAACTTCAAAAATTACAACACCTGAATTTTTGGAGCAGTTTGTTAAAAAGAAACTGCGACATACCTCATTGATGTTGTTCAAGCCGAGGTTCAGGTTTGTGAGCGTGCCACGTTGGTTGACCAGTGCTGCTGATGGAATCGCAGTCAACGCATTCGTCTCCAGGGAGAGTTCCTGAATCGTTTTTTTAGATCCTTCACTTCTGTCCCCAAATTCTACCCTATCTCATAAGAATATCTGGGAAGTGTATATTTCGAAAAATTCTGAATATATTATATTTTGATCAGGGGAACATCCTCCTTCATATGACTCGGCAGACAAAAAGAGTTACACACTCCTTGATACCAACTTCACACCTATACATTCGTATTTCGATGCAACTTGGCCTTAGATCATGCCCTGCTGGGCCATACGCGGAAGTTAGCCTCAACGAAGAGAAAAAACTTATTGCTAAATGAGAGACATACCACTAATGTGAAGCATCAATTGGAAGAAAAGAGATGTCTTAGAAATATCTTAGAGAGCTTGAAGAGCTGCAATGCTTAATAATTTTTTACACACAACGGTTTCAGTGTCTAAACTAAACCGGGAGCGTGGTCTTTTTTTTTCGCCTCCGGATCTGGGGCCCTTCATCTGTAGCTAAAAGAAGACTTCAAAACCTGCACAATATAAAAAGAACGACAAGAGTGATTGAGTGAATCAGTGATAGCAACGACGACAGAGGATGATTTGGGCAGTCCCGTGCTACGTGAATGGCACACTGAATTTCAAAGCAATACGTACATATCTGTATGGTCGAGCATGGCCCGTAGCTCATGACATTGCTTTGCCAAGTAATCATTTACTTGTTCACTGGATTTACTAGGCTTGAAGTTACTATGGAGAAATTCGTGGCTGGGACAGTGAAAACTGGAATACGGGTAATAAAGCGCGACAGGATGAGGAACATAAGTTCAAAATCTTGTTTAAGGAAGATATTCAGGAATAGCGATAGGAATCATAAGAGCGTTACAACTCGTCCACGATTTCGGCAAACTTCCTAAGGTTAGGTACTTCTCGTTCCACTGAAATGATTCGATGCTGGTACCGATTGTTGAGAAGTCTCTCGTAGGACTAGAAACCTCAAGATATAGACGATTTTCCTCACGGTTATGTCCGGTTAGCTCTGCTTTCTATCTCAATCCCTCCACAAAGAAATAGTTTGAACAAGCGGAACGGTGGTTGGTGCAAGAGAGTCAGTCTCCAGTGGATGCTTTGATATTTACATAGCTGGAGGAGATGCGTACGGACAGTGGGCATGCGTGCACGGAAACAGCAGTGCACAGCACCTGTTCCATAGTACAATGGTTCAGGTGCGATTAAGTGCAGCTGTTCAGGAGGTGCAATTCCAAACTAATTAATGAGTTTCTTATGAGTTTCTTCCATAACTAGTCTTGTGGTTGAAATAACCCTATTTAATTTCTATTATCTAATTTCTATTAAGAAGCGGAGCAAGCAATGGAACAGAGAAATTTTCTCCCCATGAAATAACACAGTTCAATCTGCTGACACGACTCGCAATACAAGACAAATCAGAGCGAGAGCGTGTCCGATGTGACTGTATAACAAAGCACTATTATAGGAATTTCTACCCGTTAACGCTAAGAAACCTAGGAAAAAAGCGTGTGGAATGTGACACATGCGTAGTACAGTAGAGTATGAATGAGTATCTTTGGGAAAACTAGTTGCGTGGTTTCAAAAAAAGGCCTTCAATAACATTATACAACGAGTCAGAAAGGAGAGAAAACTGCAATGCTCGAGTAAATCATCAATAGCGGAAGAGGTTAAGTTATGAGAAGGATTTGTTCACAATCAAAAGTTTTCGCCAGCCAAAGAGCACAATCGCAGGGAGAACAGTCGGAAACATGGAAAAGCCAAACATGAATGAAAAATCAAGTACAGGAGTCTATTGTACTCCTATGAGCATTTTTTGTTGATTTTTTTTACTGTCGCTGGCATACACATACCTGAGCGAGATAGAGACAATTATGGTTTGTGCGAAAGATGGGTTTCAGGTTTTCAGGTGCATTTATGTGCCAAATTTGTTGCTTCACCTTTCGGCTAGCTTCGTTGTATTACCAGAATCTCTTGTGCCTATTGGAAAATTAAGGTTCGATGTGAATCATCAATTACTTTGTTGAGAATCAAGAAAACTCATTTCTTAGGGTACATAACTTCTACTCCATCCGCTAATTCACCCCCTAATCCTTCGGTGGTCGACTTTTCAGGGATAAATTATAGAGCTAGGAGGAACCTTGCTTCTTTGTGCAGTTACTAGATTTCCGCCTTTCTTTGAAGCGTAGGAGGGGGCTTCTAGAAAAAAAAGCCGCTTATCTGTTGTAGGGAGCCAGCGAGACTTTAACAAAATGGATGCGTTGCGTCAAGAAGGATACGTTCACAAAGAATCAGTAAATTACGGATGGGTTACCGAACGCAATGCTAAAGAGACGCTTAGGAAACTGAATTAGTGTAAACTAGTTGGTTTCGCTAGTTTCCTCATTTTTCAAAGAAAAAAAAACGGATCTCAAGAGAGCTTCAGTTTGAAGAGGTTGCTTGGGAGTCTTAGCGGAAAAAGAAGGAAATACCAAGAGTGAATCACTCCAGAACTTCCAGAAATGTAACGCTCTAGAAGTTTTGCATTTCATTAAGTCGATAAGAGGAAGGTGTAGGTGATCCCAAACTGAGGAAAAGGAAGGAAGAGCAGATCTTAAGGTTTTGAGAGTGATTTCCTCACTGTGGGGATTACAAGGAAGCAAAACACGAGAAGAAAAACCTGACTGAGGAACAGACCTGCAGCAGTCGTAGAGGTCGAAATACTGCTGTGTCAGAGAGAGACTGATCAGTGAGTCGATTTCCTGCCAGCGACAGCTTGATGAGCAGGTCTTTGCTTTCGTAGCCGGCGAACGCGTTGGACGCCAGTGTGTTTATCCGGTTCCTATTTAGGTAGAGTTTCCTGAGGTTTCGAAGCCTCGTGAGGCCTGTTTGCGGGATCTGCCCGAGGTTGTTGTCGTTGAGGTCGAGTTCGACTAGCGAATCTAGGAGAGGTCCGTTGAACGCTTGATCATCTATTGATTGCAGAGTGTTACGGTTGAGCACTAATCGAAGAATCGTGAAGCCCTGAAATCAGAAAAGGTTAGTAACTGGGAGTTTCGCACCCAGTTGTGGAATAAATTTATTTATAGATTTCTTCCATAATTTTTTTCTCTTCTTTGTTTCCATTTCCTCTTCCATGTCTTCTACTTTTTATTTTATTTCTCTTACTTTACTTACAGGCCTATTACACCTTTCTGACATTGAAACTTGCCACTACTAAGCATCTCAAAGAAGTCATAGTATACGTCATCCAGAAGCCCAACAAAGACGCAGAGTAAGCCGCTCTTTAGCCGAAAACGATCACTGCTAATAAAGACAGGCCCACCGGGGCCCTAAGAACAAAGCCTCATGTCAATAGATTGAGAAATCCAAGAGTAACGATATACTAGCTGCTTACTGTCTACGACACACGCAGCGTGCTGCAGCCTCTCTCGTTCGTCACGTTTGTTTGTCAGCCAGCTAGGAGGGAGGGACTCTGCGCAATGTCAAACTTGTTATGGTTTTTACCGAAGCCGGCTGGGGAGAGAAGTGCATACGTAAGTGGGAATTGAATGAAAAAGGGAAGTAAACTTTGAATGTTACGACTGTCAGGTTTCCAGGAGGCTCGGAACTGTGTTTGGTTAAACAATGATAGAAGTTTACTGGTCTGGTTTGCTAACGAAATCCATAAGACAAACGCAGAGCAGAGTTGACAATGAAAAAAAAATCAGCAATGCCAAAAGAAACTCCGACTTGCCTCCATATAAAAAATTGCAACAAAAACCAACCAGGTAATGGAAAAAACCGAGTAAATAAACATTTTTAATCTTAGAACTCTTGAACTTTCTCACCATGAACGCGTTAGCAGGAATGTTTGGAATAGCAGTGTCCAGAATTGTGAGAGAATCAATCTGAAAAATCAATGAGTCAACTCACACGATGATGAGTGTCTTGAGCGGATAGAATTAGGGACTAACAGAGATATCCCTGGCCGGCTGGATGGCCTGTAGAGCGTTGCTCAGACTGCCGGCATTCTCGCATATTATGGCCACTGGCTCGTAAATCGACGGTGCACACCTACATGGTCCGCTGAGAGCGGGACACTGAGCAGCTACGAAAGTGATCGACGTCAATGAGACAAGCAGAACAAGGAACACCGTGCGCACCTGTCGCAGCATCGTGCGCGAGTGCAGCTCCGCGATGGGGGCGGCGCCAGTGCAGCGGAAGAAGCCGAGCAGGCAGCAACAGTAGAACCAGACACAGCGCAAGAACACGGATTATACGCCAAAAACCACGGATTAGCACTCAAGGCGTCGTCCGTGGCTTCGTCCCAGCAAGCCCACCGTCAGCCGCCACACCACTCTGGCTCAGCATCGGCGAGTTGAACGAGGGAGTGCGAAGCGTGCTGAGTCACCATTGCGGAAACACCCTCTTGAAAAGAAGACTCAACGAGAAGAACATCCAGTGTGACCGAGAGGAATACCTTCCAGGGGCCAACGTCTCCATGGAAATACAATTAACTCGCAGACACGTATATGCTTCGCAGAAGGGGAGGAGGAGAAGAAAGTGGGGTCCTCCACGACATGGGAACCAGGCTCGAGAAAATTAAATTACGAAAAATTGTGAAGCAATCAAAAATAACCCTCAAAAGGTAACGGTAATAATAAGCAATCGAAAATATTATAAAATTATGCATAACTCTTAATTACTTTATAGAGTATATATTTATACCGAGACCCATTCGCGCCCTCCCCTCCTCACTCTCTACCTCCCCCCGCTCCTGCCCCTCTCCGCATCCGCCACTGCTAATACACTTTGATAAGGGTAGTGAGTAGCTACGGTACCAGTCAACAATATCATGATGGCCACCGATTTTTTAACAGAGCTGACAACCCGAACTACTAGGAAAAACCATAATATTATACATATTAGACATTTTGCTATGAGCGCTAAGGAGTGTTATATGTAGTCAGATTCTCCTATTCACGTGCAGCATATCAAATGATGTTATGAGCAAAATAAGAATAGAACAGATAAGATCAGTGTACTAATCATCATATTACATAATTACGAATGAAGTGCATATTGCTAGCACGGAACGGCACTGAGTTTTCCTCAATCCTTTCTGACTTGTGCAGCTTTAAGTATCATATGTATTATAGAAATGAAACGCCACTTTACTGTTCACTTTTAAAAAATCGAAAAGAATACAACACACTCCAAAAACAAGTACTAAAAATGAAAAGTGATTGTCTGTTATGACTATTATGAGAAGAATGAGTTCTCACCTTATCCTTCTATTCTAATATTTTTCGTCAATTCTCCAGCAGCAATCCCTTGACTGTCAACCACCACCGATTTGCAAAACATATCTCACAATCAGTACGTTGAAGTGCATTGACGAGTGAACCATTTAGTAGATGGTAGGAAAGACTGTGGTGTGCCAAATAATAATTTTTCCAAAGCTTCCGGTAGGGTGAAGCACAAAAAGTTCAGCCACAAAATTTAGTGGTTGGAAAACCATCCTAAGTCATGCAAATGGTTTGAACGCGATGTTACAGGAAAACGTTGTGAAATAGGATCAAGAATGAATGCTCAACTGTAAAGCATGTTAGAAATGGCGCCCCCAAAAAGGATTCTTGTCGCCCCTACCGTTCACAATTTTCGTAGCCGCGTTCGCAGGGGTCTTGGGCTATGAACCAATCCATTACATGCAGTTTGCTGATACGCCCAAAATGTATTGTCGGTTCACGGGAGAAATCCAAACTTTGATCAGTTATGGATATTTAGAATGGCCAACTTAATAGCAGCTATGATTACCACTAAATTAGATTGCTACAATTAGATTGATGCAGAAAATTGATGCCTCTCAAACCATATAATTTTGGCTGCACATAGTATGGCAACTAGACATTCTTGTAGAGCAAAGCAAGCACATCCGCCATGTATCAGTTCCGGACGCAGAAAGTGGGCGAAAGTGGGGGGAGGGCTGTACAAAAAAAGGGGGTCCCCGCCGTTTTTTGGGACCCAGATGGAAGATTAAGTCAATGAAAATATTTTCATAGTAATAAATTATTAATAGAATTCATTTTCAAAACAATGGCAAAAAATAAACAAAAATAAACTAATACATGATTTTTATTTGTATTGTAAGGTGATTTCAAAAATCTGGCGTCCAATTCTCGGAGGCGACCTCCCTCCCCCCCCCCCCCTCCCTGCGTCCGCCACTGCCGTGTAGGCATCAAAGATGTCCACTGCAGTAAGAATTTACGGAATAACATGAAATGCCAGGACACCGTGTTTCAATTCTCCAAATTTTGATTCTTTGATTCAAATACAATATCCCAGTACCCTTCTGAACTTGACCAGGAACTCGCTGCCTTGTGTGAGCTCTGTTGCAACAGCGTCGCTGTGGGCAAGTCGACCGCTTTCACCAATCGGACTGACCGAAGGCATGGCAGCATTCTGCCCGGTAAGTGATCATGGCCAGCTCGGTGCGATTATTAGAGCTGGGACATCCCAGTTGAGCTTAGAATGCTACAAAGAGGAATGATTAACAAGACGGGTATGATTTCGTAATTTACGTCGTGGAACACCGAACGGCTCCAGAGTTGAACAGAACGATATATACGATGTATCTTGTACCTATAAAAAACTTGTTGTCAAACAGAAGTATGAAAGTCGAAAATCAAGTTAGCTACTTCAAAATAGGGAAGATATCCTTGCGCAATGAAAGCAAAGCTTGAAAAAAAGAGAACTCGTAACACGTCAAACTTCGGAGATATCAGCGGTTAGACAGATCACTTGGGAAAAATCCGATATTTTACTTCAACAACCCAACATATTGAATACGGATCTAGCATTCCACACAAACTTAGCTACTTGAACAAACCGCCTGATTGGTCATGTAAAAGTTAGTTTCTCCACATTCACGGGAAGAAATTTGTAGGAGTTGTGAAAAAAAAACGATTGTAGATGAATGCTATAGGTGGATCAACGTCTGGACATTTGCAAAGGATTTTCGCAATCTGCGATATTACAGGGTGGTCCAAAATGACGGAGACTTAATCAAAAAATGCAAGATAAATGCGAGATGCAAGATAAATCCCCATCTAGCTTTAGAACGCGAGCTGACAACTTTGTTTTTAACATGGTATTTTTCACTCACTCATAAATTAAATCCCCCTCTGTACGAATTTTCCTATCAACGACGAGAAAAGATTAAGAGAAATCGAAGTAGCTGCTAACGGTGACGCGGAGGTAGTCGTTCCGCTCATGATTCCGAGATTCTGGAGGCCTTTTTCACGACGATTGAACGATTTCATGGGAGTGCAACAAGGTTTCGCCCAATTTCCTTGATTGTATATGATTCACTTTGATATACACGCCCGACGCAAGGTGGATTTCTTGGTCTCTTCATCTGGTCTTGATTATCACAACCATGGTCACCTATGTCCGCAAAAATAACCCATTCAAACAACAGTGTATGTTCAGTGTTGTCCTTGTGTAAAGTTAGTAATAGGGATAATCGATGCAAAGTAGTTGCCACTCCATCCTCCAACAACGAAAAAGGTAGTAGGTGTACTAGAACTTAATGCCTCATATGTGACAGAATTAATTTTGATGACTGCGCAAAAAGTTCTACGACTAACTTCCTTTTTGAAACAAATAAACCAGTAAATGCTAACTGCGATTCGCGCAATATAGTTTATATGATCACATGTCAAACTTGCAAACTACAGTACGTAGGTGAGACTACACAAACGCTTAGGGCACGTATAAATCAACATACGAGAAGCTTTCGTAATTTGAGTTTAAATACATTTATAGTGAACCATTTTAAAAATACTGGCCATAATCCTGATAGTATCAATATTGATGTACTGGATCATGTAGCAGGCGAGGATAATGCGAAAGGGGAATTGAGGGATAAGGAATTACAATACCCGCGCTAACTTCGTTAAAAAAGAACACGCGGCACGCGAAGTTGCGTTCTTTTCGTTCCATCGCTATAACTACGTTACAACCTAAGGTATTGCGAAATAAAATCGATGATAGGAACAGTATATGATCCCTCGTCAGTCCCATGGGACGTTGACTAGGAGTTTTCGTTTTCAGCACGAAATTTTGAATGTTTTCTTTTCGCCGCAATTTCGCCGCATGTCGCGTGCGGCGAAGCCCGCGACAAGTCGCGCGACGACCTAAAATTCTGCTAAAAAGTACGTTTTCCTAGCTTTCCAGTGCGATATCATTACAAAACCAAACAATCGCTGCATCTAATGACCTTATTTGTTATTTCTGTCTGAAATTTTTGGAGTTCTCATGTGCTGTTTTAATAGTTCTCTCCTACGCCCTTTCCGTCCATTTCTTCTTGATGTCAGAAATGAAAAACGGGAATAGGAAGTAAGAACTAGACGAGTTAAGTGAAAAATCTGACGGTTGCGTTAGCTCCAGCAAATTCATCGTTCATGAAATGATGCCCTAGACGTTGTTTCGTGCTTGCAAATGTATGCCCTCTGACTTCTCCTCTGCAGCGACCAGTAGAACATGAGGAAGAATGTTTGAAATCGTGAAAATTCTAGTAAAAATACAAGTATAGCGTTTGTTGGCATGTCTGCCTTACAAATAACTAAGAATTCGCGGTAAGGGTGATCACTGAAAATTTCGAGAAATTTCATGAACTTGCAAATTTAGGGTATCACAGATCCAGATTTATGAAAGCTGATACGCTCCGACTCTGCGAAATAAGAGTAGTATTTCTTTGCTATGAAAATCTAGGAAAAAGCCAGCAAATTTCATTTTGGCTTGCGACTTTGAGATGTGGCAAGTACCAACCTTCACATCCGTAACCACTCCTGATGCCTCATTCGGCACGTCATTGCACGGCTCCCAGAAGGGGAATTGAAGCCAACTTCCCAAGGGCAATACAGAATTTTGTATACTTGCAAACTACGAAGAATTACACAAGGAACCCCCGCCATCGTTTAGATAGGATCTTCTGAAAATGCAAGAATACTCAAGTAAACTACGAAATGTGCAATCATCAGCTTTTATTCACTGTACAAAAAGATTTCATGAACTAGGGACCCTGTCATTAGCCTCATTCTCGTCTTGTCTTATCATGATCCAAAAACTGGCAAATTTGGATTCAATTGATTTTTTCCCATTTTTCACCGCCGCCGATCTATCTTCAAGTGCCAAGATTAGACGTCTGAGGGGACAGCTCTGTAGCGGTGAAAAATGGGAAAAAATCAATTGAATCCAAATTTGCCAGTTTTTGGATCAAGATAAGACAAGACGAGATGAGGCCAATGACAGGGTCCCCAGTTCATAAAATCTTTTTGTACAGTGAATAAAAGCTGATGACTGCACATTTTGGGTTTTCTTGAGTATTCTTGCATTTTCAGAAGATCCTATCTAAACAATGGCGGGGGTTCATTGTGTGATTCTTCGTAGTTTGCAAGTATACGAAATTCTGTATTTCTCATAGAAATTTGGCTTCAATTCCTCTTTTGAGGGACGTGCAGTGATGTGCCGAATGAGGCATCAGGAGTCGTTACGAATGTGAAAGTTACTATTTGTCACACATCAAAGTAGCGCGCCAAATTAAAATTTGCTGGCCTCTTTTTAGATTTTTATGACAAGGAGATAATACTTTGATCTCGCAGAATCGGAGTTTCTGATCGATCATATTTCTGGAACTGCGGTGCTCTAAACTTGCAAGTTCATGAAAATTCTCGAAGTTTTCAGTGATCGTCGATGTCGTGAAACCCTAGTCATTTGTGAGGCTGGCCTAACAGCAAATGCCATACTTACATTTTTACTGGAATTGCGATGATTTCGAACCTCTTCTTCAAGTTTTAAGAACTGTTGCACTGTAGTCCTCTGAGGGTACACATTTGCAGGCACGAAACAACCATTACAGCTTCATTTTCTGAAGGATGAATTAGCCGGAGCTAATACAACATTCACAACTCTCTCACTCGACCTTTCGTTCTTCACTTTCTACTTTCAGTTTTCATTCCTGACCCCGAGTAGAGAGGAGATGAAAGGACTTAGGAGGGAACTGTTCCCGCAACACGTGGGAAGAACTCCAAAAATTTAGGCAAAAACAACAAATAAGTTCTTGTATGTGCAGCTCTTGTTCGTTTTTAAAATGGCATCGCAACAGAAGGGTTCAAAAACTTGCCTTTTAGCAAATTTTTAGGCTTTCAGCGATTCTTCGCGGGCTTCGCCGCGCGCGCGATGTGCGGCAAAATTGCGGCGAATAGAAAACATTCAAAATTTTGTGCTGAAAATGAAAACTTTCAGTTCGTGCCTCATGGGATTGACGAGGGATCAAATACTGTTCCTACCATCAATTTTATTTTGCAATACCTTAGGTTGTAACGTAGTTATAGCGATGGAACGAAAAGAACGCAACTTCGCGTGCCGCGTGTTCTTTTTTAACGAAGTTAGCGCGGGTATTGTACTTTGGATACAATACATGGCAAACGCATACCCATTAGGTTTTAATGATCAGATTAAAGGGTTTGGGAATATATCAGACTATGTCAACCCATTAGAAAAGAAGAGCCATCCTTATTTTAGATGCCCCGTAAAAAGAACCAGAAACAGAGGTAAGAAAAGAAGATCTAGAAAGAAAACTAAGTGTGAAAATAGAACAGAAGAAGTAATACAGAACATTAATGAAAGGAGTAGTAATAACCTAATGAGATACTTTAAAACTCTTAACAAATACGACGTAACTAGACTTATTGACATCACTTTTAGCCCTAATTTCAAGAATTTCCCTTTTGAATTGAAATATAAGATCTACGTCCTTGTGGCAAATCCTTTTTGGGGTAAAAATAAAGTAAGGGAAAGTAACAAGGAAGGAATTGCGGTTACAATACCATATTTAGGAGACATAATTCAGAGGTTACAGTTAGGCAAAATTTGTAATAGTAGGGGAATGAGAGGCACTGTAGCACAATCTACACCGAATATAGATAATATGGGAAAACTTAGGATCAGGATAAGGTACAAAACCAGTCAACCTATTGGGCTTAAATTGTGCAACTATAATAGGTTTCTAAGGTCACTAAATACAACAGATATTAGAAAGATAGAAAGGGGAAACTGCTTTTGTTACAATACCCTGAATACATAGCAGTCCGTATTGACGTGTCATTGGCACGTAGAGATCCGAGTAGATTGTGACGGCGTTCTTGTGCGGCATCACTATGAAATCGACGACTAAACACGACGCTCCATCCACAGCTGCGACGATCACGCAACCAAACTCCACAAGTTTCTCGTTTTGATCCACGTGAACATTGTATCCGAAATGCGGAGCGTAGTACGTCAGAGGGTTGACTTGGCGAGAAGTCCCCAGCTGTCGGGGGCTTTGAGGAAATGGGGGCAAGTCTTCTTAGAGCGTCGCCTAGTCTTCCTAAATAATGAAGCTAAGTAGTGCATTGGGAATATGGGATCATAATATAGCGGTTTTTTATGTCATAACTTCTTAACTGAACCACCTTCACCGATGCGGTACCCTCTTGATCGAAAATATCCTGTCGTCGTCTTTCGCCCATAAACTGGTCCCAGCTTCCGAACACTGTCCCTTACTACAGCATCTACTTCATCTCTCGACATGCATCTCGGATTGAGATTGATTCCGCGACGCTGTAATCAAAATCATTGAGCTTCAGACTATCAAAATTTCAAAGAAAATTCACTGCATACCTACCCTAATCTCTCTCTGGACTGTGCGCGCCGAGACGTTCAAGTTAAGAGCTCTCTGAAGTTCAGAAGCTGACGCTATCCCTTGTTCATCTACAAGTCTCTGAATCGATTCCGTCGAGTACTCGTCGTACTCGTCCATGGCTGTTTGCGGAAGGATGCAGAATGACGTCGTAAGTATGATGAAGTGAGCGGCATATCAGGGTGCTCCTCCTATGCCCATTACACATGCCTCGTGCTGAATCAACCATGCTACTAATGTTATTCTACAATCCTGAAAAGATACGAAAAATAACATCACGAATTCAAATAGATAACCCAAAACATACACATTGTGGAAAAATGCAAAACAAAATGCAATGCGAAATGAAATGCGCGCAAAATTTGAACAAGAATTCGAAAGATAACCCAAAATATAACTATTGCGAAAAAATGCAAAAGAGAATGCAATACAGAATGCAATGCGCGCGACATTTAAACGAGAATTCCAAAGATAATCCGCAACATAAGCAATGCGAAAAAAATGCAAAAGAAAATGCAATACGGAATGCAATGCGCGCGAAATTCGAACAATAATTTCGAATGAGGCGAAAAAATGCAAAACGAAATGCAAGGGGAACTAGCGCCCCTTCGGGACGCTAGAAAGTGAGGTGGGGCAGCCATTTGAGGTATGTGCAAAAGCCTCACACGTGTGGAATGCTCAAAAAATCAGCAAAAAAGCAAATCTAATCATTAGCTGAGCTCAAATACGAAATTCTTCTCATGAGTTGCGTATACTCTACGGGTCTGGCCGCCTCGCCAACGTCGGGTTTCGAGTCTTCTCGCCATCCTAGCCTTGCCTGCAAACTCCTGATCACGCATCCATATGTAAAGCTAATTTTTGATACAATGATACTACCTACTCTTTTTTGCCACATTTCTTACATGCCTGGACCCGTTATGAACAGCCAACAGAGAGGAAGAAGAGATGGTCGACTGATACACGAATGAGCGCGTAGCGTGCCCCTTCTCCATCTTCAGACGTGCATCTTGGCGTTTTCCCCACTATTTGACCATGGTGGACCCATTCTGCATCAGTGGCACCCGTATCCTGGTGCTTACCCCGCTGTTGGGCCAGGGCAGACCCATCCTTCATTTGCGGATCTGTATCCTGGCGTTCTTCCCACTACTGGGTCAGCAGAGACCCGATCCATCGGTGGGACTCGTATCCCAGCGCTTTCCCCACTAATCGGCCCCTTGCAGACCCAGTCCCCATCCATGGACCTGTATCCTGGCGCTTTCTCCAGTATTGGGCCATAGCAGACCAATCCATATCTGTGGACTCGTTGCCTGGCATTTCTTCGTTATTGGGCCCCTGCAGACCCAATCTCCATCAATGGACCCGTATCCTAGCGTTTCCTCCACTATTGGACCACAACAGACCCTTTCTCCATCGATGGGCCCCTATCTTGCCGTCTTCACACTACTGGGCCATGGCGGACCCTTTCTCCATCGACGGACCCGTATCCTGTCGTTTTTCCACTATTGGGCCAAGGCGGACTCTTTCTCAATCAGTGGACACCTATCGTGATGTTTTTCTGGACTACGCGGCCCCGGCTCATCTGTATGTCATGACTGCAGCCGCACTCCTTGCAAATCTCGAAAGTGAGGGAACAAAGTTAGGAAATATTTAGAAAGTTTGATCAACTGCACAAGTTGCACAACTGGTTTCAGAAAATGTCACAACAGCTTATGATGACGCGTTCTTCACCCTGTGTATTTGATTGTACTTCTTAAAAACAGACAGATCCTCAAACTGCATGATGCCCAATGAGTATATCCCAAGTGAGGACACCGAGTGAATCCTTCGATACATCCTCCATGGTATGCACACTTCTTTTCGGAGTGGTTATCCTTCACTGTTCCAAAGTTGAGTGAAGGCAATAACGAAGCTCTAACAGAGGGGCGACTCTGCTCCGTACATTGCTGCTACGCATCGTCAAATCGTTGTAAACACTGTCTCGCCTGGAGGGCTCGAGACCGCTAGCCGCGGTCCCGCCGCGAAATCCCGAATGCACCCAACTTCCACTACGTCTATGCACCTATGACGAAACATCGGCCGAATGCCCCATCAGCTTCGCATCCTCGCGAGGTACAGTCTATAGCTGAGTCTCACGGGGAGCGCATGCGATCAAGTGCTAGTCCCCCTACGTCTGCGCTCTAGAAAATTTTGTTGCACTACCATGATTTATATAAGAGGATTTAACAAGGAGCGTCTTGCAGCCCACAGTTAGCAGACCTTACATTAGCATTTATGGAATACGAGTTTGTTCGTAATAGGGTGATAATGGGGAGTAGGATGAATCAAACTTTATACAATTGGACATATAGATATATAGACATATATATAGATATAGAAATATTATCCATATTTCGGAAGACATAGAAATGTTTAAGAATAATTTAGGAGAAATCTATCACCCCTCTCTGGTTTTAGAACAAAATAGTGGTAGTAATAGGGAAACTAACTTTTTAGACTTAACAATTAAACTTGGGTTAGACAAAATTTACTTCAGCCTTTACAACAAAACTGATGATCATAATTTTAGGGTTATTAGATACCCCAACTTTTCTTCCAACATACCACCTAGGTACGCAAGCGTTAGACTCTCGGGGTATCAGTGCTCACACACTTTCTTGTACTTCTCCGCATCACTCACTTCTCTGAACCACACACATCCTTTTCCTATCCTACCATGAGACTTTCATGTCCACATTATTTTGGCAGCTTCCTTGGGAACTACTGATAAAAGGGTGCCACACCCGGGGGCGCCAAGGAAGCCGTACTTCCGGTCTAGTTCAAGCCCCGAAACCGGTTAAGTACGAAAACTGTTGTGTTCTCCGTATAGGCCACACTATGCTTTACTTTCTAAAGATTTATAGCTTGTTATATCTAGTCAGTATCACTCTATTTTTCTATATCTTTCTTCCAATCAAGTCTTCGTTTGCACTCGTTTACTTATGGTAGGTGGTCTTCCACAATCGCTTATGGGCCGTGACATACTTCACACAGACACAGTCGCGGTGAAGAAAATGAATGGGAATGATGAGAACAAAATCTTACGAGTTCTCATATCACATAATTTGCGTGGCATTCCCAAAAGCGTGGAAACACGTGCTGGCATAAGAGCAATTGTGCGAAAACGTTTGGTGGTGCACGGTCACAGTGACAGCGTCGCTGTGTAGTATGCCATGGGCCTAGATGTTTTTTTTTCTGTTCCTTACCCCTCCTATTCTTCGATGTACTGGTAAGCGACGCTTCTGCATAATTTCACATGTTAGCATAACACTTGCACCTTAACTACCCAACCAGTGCAATTGAGTGATGGAACTACGGTTGAATGACGGCTCAGGCATTCCCAAAATCCATAGTATTAGGCATTGTCTTGCAAAGAGCTGTACGATTGAACAGATGAACAACAGATAAGAGGATGCAAAACACCAAAACTTGGGCTCATTATCAGTGATAAAACGTGCGCTGTACTCTTATGTCCGTATTTTGGACCAGCATGTATATACATGTCTTGTCGCCTTTTCAAGTGAGGAACTATGATAACGCACACAATATTATTAGACTACTTTCCCCGCTCCTGTATTCGTCATTTTACAATTCACATAGCAGAACTCAGAGTTGTTCTTATTCTCTTCATTTTTTTCATCATTTCCAACACTACTTAAACTGGTTCCAAGGCAAAATACTTTTCGGATTGAAAACTGAGTTAACTGAAGAATAATACGCTAAAATCGAAACATTTTATTAATACTTAATGTAACAGACTTGGTGTAAGAATTGTTGATATTTCTCTAGTCAATTTCTTCGTCATTTCAATTTACCACCACTTATTCCTTCTTTGGAGAGCGTCATCCTTTTTAGATCACTGGAATAGAATAGAATCAAACAGAAGGAAGAACAAAATATTTTTCTCCCAAATTCGAGAACACAGTACTGTTAGATACTACAGCAGAGGCCTGAGTCATCCACAGCAGTATGCCTAAACGTGTATGAACTCATACATTATTTGCTATTACCTTCCAACATGGTATGAGATCAGAGCGAGGTTTCCAGTTGGGTAACGTATTGAACTATTATGAACATGCGCGATTCGATCCCGTTGGTGCTGGCTGTTTTGCCACTTTGTATTATGGATTTTTACCTTTGCTTAACGTAGTTTTAATGAATTGACCACATCGGAAGTGGGTGTTAGTATACGAGCAACAATCGCCCTATCTTGAGCGGAGTTTTGATGGATTCTAACCATGCCGGTGCGTTGCGCCATGGTCCGTTTTCCCAGACCATGAGCGATCCCTCCAGCGACTCTCACGAAAATGAAGGTCCAAAACAAACATGGAAGCGGGTTAGACGATTAAGTTTCAAGAAGATCCAGGATTGGTGCAGGTACAGCTTTCTTAACTCACGCGTTACATTCAATGATCTTTAGGTATCTAGTCTTAGCTCACCGGTTCGCACCACCTGGTCGATATCTCGCGTTCATGATCCTCAAGTCAGTCAAATGTATCCCTGTAGCCGCTAAGCACAACGACGTACTTCAAGTTTCAAGAGAACGTCGAAAACCCCATATGTTCCGGGTTCATTTGGCCCAGTTGACGGGAGGCTTCATTTTCTTCCTAAAGCTTGGTGAGGATGCGGCATGTTTTCTCAACACAGCGATACTAGTTCAATCAATAGCAGCTACTGCTGAGAAGTTCATATTAATGTGCAGTCTTAACTTCTCAGCCTATCTTCTGCTAGCTTCCTAGCAAGAAAACTCGTCCGCTCCAATATAGTCCGTCCGAAACGACGAGTCCGCCCACGCACGCGGGGATCGAGAAGCTGCCACGCTTGCCAGCGCTCTACGTCATCATCACTGATCTGCGTATCACGTTTGATGGTTATCTTCATGGTATTAACCAATGATTTGGCTGTGATGTGGACGACGTGGCATCCAACAGCATCAGACCCAGCCGCGCCGCTTCTCGATCCCCGCGTGCGTGGGCGGACTCGTCGTTCCGAACAGACTGCATCAATATTGGTTCCAAAACATGGTTTTTTGGCTGTGTTTTCAGGTTCAAAGAACATCAATGGAATCAGCTCGTCGAGTAGGACCAGATTCCGTTAATATCTCGATACCCATCATAAGCTGATACACTACCTTTAAGGTAGTGAGATATAATTCAACATAGTTCTGTCTCTGAGCCTCATTTTCAGTTAACTATTCTTGATACACTACTTTTCATAACTATACGACCACCTTATTTTTTGCAGTTGTGCGCGATGCAGCAACTTTGCAATTTTTATATGGTTGATAATAGATTCAGCGGACAAAATAACCACGGAGCACAAATTTCTACACCGCTCACTTATTTCTGAGTTTCAAAATGCGGTGTTACCACTTGTCCCACGTTTCATATCTATACGTCCACTAACGAACAATGAAAATTGATGAAGTTTGTCATCCCAGCTTGGGTATGCAAGGATGGCAAATGGTGGGTTTCACAATTTTCTCAGTACCCCTCGCGGTACATCCCTAAGTAGAGGAGAGAAAGGTCAGTTCCGGCCTCCAAACAATGCAGTACTAAGTGGTTGAACCATGGGATGAAGACTGGCCATACTCACTACCCCGCTCTCACTTATTTGTAAAATTCTGATGAATACCACGAGAAGAAGGATACCAGAAGCAGAAACTTCCCACAGCTTATGACGAGAGGAAGATCTGCAGGCAATTCTCCTACACTTGCTTGTCGCTCAACCAGAACCGAGCGGAATTGAAACTCCTTGTCTCGAACAGCAAGGTGTGAAGAGCGCTCCACCGCAGCGGAAATGATGAAGAAGAAGTTGCGAAGGACGCTCCATGTTCAATTTTTCTTCGAAGGACGACTGAGCAAGAATTCGTTCGATGGAACATGACAACAGATTGGAGTAATTCAGTGATAACTTTCTAGGTCAGATTAGTACAAATGAGGCTTTGAGAAATGCTTTCAGATCATCTCCACAGATTAGCATAAGTTCAATTTGGATAGGCTTGACGAGAGGAGAAGCTACTGGAACGGTTTGCGAAAGAACCTCACCTCCTTCAGTCGCCGTAACTTTGCAGGCAGATCATTCATGGCTTGGAATGACTTTTCTGCCGGGAACAGACTAGAGATAGCCTTCGTTTCGGGTCCGATGGACTCGATGGAGTTCCAGGACTCTCTACATAGAGAGGGACTGTCATTTGTGAGGGATATCGTGGACAGAAGTAGACCTTCCTGTAGGTTACCGCCGGGGTGCATGCCAGCCAGACAAAATAGGTCTGGCTTTCAGAGAGCGGCGCGAACGCCATGGATTGCCTCAAGTGCAGCCCCGGACCTGAACTCAATGGAGAGTTAATCGAGGATCCTAGCACGAAGGGTTTACTGCAATTATCGTCAATTTCAAACAATTGATGAGCTGAAAACAACAATCATCGATGCCTGGGAAGATGTAGAGAGCGATTTCTTGAAGAATCTGATGAACAGTATGCTGTATCGCCTCTTTTAAGTGCTTTCCAAGCTAAAGGGCTGATTGCTTATCAAGTTTGCTATAAATGGTGTTGTTTCATCGCTAGATTATTAGAAAAAATTGATTTGTTCACGAGTGGTCGTATAGTTATGAAACGTTGAGTGAACTGATAAGTTCAAAACTAAAAGGTAAACGAAAAACTAGCGCAATGAAAATTGGTGCTCAGAGGTTATTCTTATCTCTGAATCTGGTGGATGGAACAGAAAGTCTTCCTCGGCTGCATCTTCTAGTAGTGCAAAAAATAGGGTGGTCGTATAGTTATGAAACGCAGTGTATGCGGAGACTCTGTTCCTATTTTTTTCTTTTATTACGACTAACTCTCGGCAATTAATGCTTTCCTCAGACCTTAACATTTCAAAAACAATGCAACATCATCACAGAAAATCAATTAATTGATCAAAATTTGAAGAAGAATTAAAAATTAGAAAAAATCAAAAAAGAAAATCAAAAATCAATTAAGAAATTAAGGTCTGACGAAGGCATTCATTGCCGAAAGCCAATCGTAATGAAGGAAAAAATAGTTTCCGCATATCAAGAATAGGTAGTGAGATATTTGAAAAGTATGATCCGTAGTAAAGCGTCATGACGATGAGATGAACTCCGAAACTCACCACCATGCATTAAGAGATGATTGCATGCCAGCTCACATCCATGGGCTAGAAAATAGCAGATCATTGTCAGCCACGTCAGCTTCAGAGCACGCATATGACACCATAGAACATCATCGCCCTGTTAGGAGCTGATCGCCTTCTTATGCTGTGGAAATAGTGCGAGAGGTGAGTAGACGCAAAATTAGCTACCCCGAGCGTCTCACTCTTTGTCCCATAGCTTCTCCCACTATTTCCACTGCATGACAGGGCGATCAGCTCTTAAGAAAGCGATGATCTCCTCTGTTGCCACATGCGTGTTCTAGCAGTGATGTGGCTGGCGATGATCTGCTATCCCATACCCCATGGATGTGAGCTGGCGTGAAATCATCGCCTAAAGCCTGGTGGTGTGTTTTGGAGTTCATCTCACCGCAATGACACTATACTACGGGCCTATATTTCACTGCCGCAAAGAAATGTGGCCAAGAGTATGCATGTTTCTGTGCTTCCAACCAAGCGAAGAAATGATGTTTGATGTAGCGATCACGCTTCTATGCCTTAGATGTGATTTCTACGTGAACTGCCCTCAATTAGTGCACGAGAAATGTGACCATAGTACATCGTTTCAAGGAACCTTTAAAAAATCAAATGACCTTTGTTGCAATAATGGAGAAGCTTATTTTGAGAAACAGTTGGAAAGGGCACCGTTTGAGAGTACTGCATGTATTTTATGTGGAAATGCAGTAAAATAGCTTGAGAATAAAGCCACATCGTTGATAGGAAGAGCACAGCTCACCAATAAGGCGCGTTGTCGTCATTAGGTAGGATCATGCAAACGATCAGCCAACTTTAACATAGTTCGTATATTAATGCTTTAGCTTATGTTAAGATATTTAAACAAATACATGTTTAATAAAGCACCTCTGCTGACGTGATAAGAAGTAAAGTATGTGGAGCAATCTACGAAGAAACTAAACAGGATTCACCGCTTTATAAAAGTCCGTATGCGCAGCCATGTTTCGCGACAGTTTTCTAGGTTGTCGTGAGTGGCCCTCAACCATAGTGGAGCCGCCTAAAATTTAGTAGTCGTAATAACAGCTCATGAACGCTGTACTTGTACTTGCACATGAGTAACCATCAATTCTTTTGTCCATTTCAATGTCTGTGGGTGTTGGATTGTGTTACCAAGGAAACACTACTGAAGAAATACTACTTCATATATGAACACGTTATGGACCTCCAACGCTTATGTATTTGGTAACATGTGAAAGAGAGCTTTATTGGGCGTTTACTAACAAGGGAAGTGCGCGAGGCTAATCCCGGGGGTCGAAGCGAAACTTCCATTTACGGAAGCATTTTCTAAGATGAAGTTAACGTATGAATATCATTTTTGCCCAATGGTTCTGACGCGCTCAGGAGAGCGGGTCAGAAATCCCTATAGTGCACTGCTATAGGACTCCATGTAGAGCTGAGCTCATGAAACTTTGATCACTCGAACCAACTGTGGTTACCGTGATTAGCTTTCTCGAGATTATGGAGTATTTGAAGACGAATTTTCGAATAGCCTCACTTCGTTTGGTTATGGGTTGATGAACCAAGCAAGCCAACAGTGGCGAAGTGGCCAGAGTGGATAGTGCATCAGTCTATCAAGCAGGAGATCTAGGGTTTGAATACAGCGCAAATCTCTTTGCACTCTGGAATTTTAGGCCTTTAAACTTGTTTCGAGTATTTCTAATGATTCAAACACATCAGATATGTATCGACTCGCACACCGCGCCCCGGCTGCCATTCTTGCGGCTAAGACACTTGGGCGCCATGAATGCGTAACCAGAGGAAACCAGGTTATTCAAAAATGCGTCTGCAAACGTTCGGTAGTTTATAGGACAGCTAATCACGACAACCACTGTCGGATTGCGTGGTCAACGTTCCATAAATTCAAGCCGGGACTCCTATGACAGTGCAGTAGAAAAATTGAAAAATTTTTTGATCGAAACCCTAAATAAAAGAGTTCTTCACAAATTACTCAGATCCAGTTGTACCAAACATTCTCGTGTTCTTATTCAAGCGTATAAATGATATGTAAGACCAATATTGCAGCAAGACCAATACTGCAGTAATGTGTTCTATCCACAAAAAAAAAGAAAATTGTTAATAAACTAGAAAGAGTGCAAAATTGCTTCACGGGAAAGCTAATGATCAGAGAACTATGCACAAGAATACCA
Source organism: Ancylostoma caninum (assembly GCA_037903475.1). NCBI lineage: Eukaryota > Metazoa > Nematoda > Chromadorea > Rhabditida > Ancylostomatidae > Ancylostoma > Ancylostoma caninum. The sequence continues at coordinate 94,202 of JBAJFG010000462.1, read as the reverse complement.
AATTTTCATTGGAAACTCCTACTATGAGGAGAAAAAAGTTTAACCTCATCATGTTCCAAAAAGTGATTTTCGGGAGATGTGGTCTAGAACCAAACTCCTTCTGTGTCATACGTAAATCCATCACCGGAGGAAATAGCGACAAACCAGTCATTCCTAGAGCCAGAGATTTTCTAAGATTCAATCCCTTTTCCAACAGAGCAGGTTTGGAGTATGCTAAGTAAAAGGCAAGGGATACCAGTTGACGTCCGTTCATTCAAGAACATGATTAATCGCGACTTGTGTACTTGAGATAATTAGATTTCGCAAATATTTAGATACTTTTCTAAAGCGCATGATACCACGAACATTCTGGAATGTGAGAGCTAATCTTGCGTCTTATTTTGAAAGTGTAATTAACTTCGGAGTGAACCATTCAAGAATGCAAACTCGCTAACTGCACTTGCACGAATAATAATCTTACCATAAGATTGCACGGAACTAACCAAATTTGATTGGTGTAATCTCAAGGCTATTCTTATTCTCTCTGATAATTTCTCTCCCCATTTTATTGCCGAGCGGTCCCAGGCACAGGCACCAATCCTGGCAACCCAAAATTTTGATTACGCTTATTTTTCTCTCTGAAGTTGAAGCGAATTGAAGCGGGATTTCTTCCACGTTGGCTTCAAACATCAACCGTCTGCGCACACTAATCAATGGAATTTTGGTATATGCATATAGCTCAAATCTAGCTCTAACCATATGCTGGTTATCAGATCACAAGAATTTCTATTGAGCGAGAACCGATTTGCCAAGCTCAGTGAACTCTAGCACTGTTCGACTCAGTTGTTTGCTTCGCGGCCCACGGATTTTTGAAGCACGGGAGTCGAGCCCCTGCTGTAGAAGCGGCAAACGACCAGTGACTGTTGTGGTCCACATTTCGATTGGTACCTCTTTTTCTAGTGGTACCTCTTGTTATTTGACCTCTTATAAAAAATTTTCGTCGAAAGTTTCAAAACAGCGGAAACTTATGTTGCAACCTAATAATAAGAAAATATTCGTATTCGGCATCTCAAATAACCTCCGCATGCAAGGTTTCAGTCAAAAAATCTTCTTCAAGTGCTTGGGTGTGTGAAAGATGAACGGCGCCGGAAACTCTTTGACGCGCTCTCCTGAGTGCATCAGGACCATTGAGTGAAAATGAAATAAACACATTAAAGGCGACGCCCACGGAAATTTCCGTGTCAGATTTGAATCGCTTTGGATACTTAGCAGTGATCACAACATTCCTTCGGAGGTCGCAACGCCGTAGCTACCAGCATTCTCAAGATATAAAGAGAATGGATTTGTTCCAGCGTTCCAACAGGATGAGTTGAAGTATGAAATGAATGGGTGTTTTCGTTTACAATCACTCTCTTCTCAGAGATTCCGGGAGGACAAACGCAGCCCGAACACGTTTCAACAGCAGTTACACCGCGAGGTGAAAGCTTATTTCGTTGCCCCACGAGCTGCATTCGCCCCTAGAAGGCTGTGTTTCGGGGGCGATGAACTGGTTTGCATGTCTCAAACCTAGGATCGCAGCTCAATCTGGGCACAGGGCTGTGTTCGTACTGCACACTTGGGTAAGTGGATGCTTACCCAAGCTCGTCCAAAAATAATCATTGCACTGGGCCACGGTTTTACCCGGGTCTCAGCCAGCCTGACGAGTCTCGCTGGGCTCCCCTTGTCTCCGCCGGAGCGGAGACGCGACTAAACTTTGATGCTCAACCAGCAGCTTATATACACCTCCCAGGGGGCGTGTCGCCACGTGGCAAGGAGCAGGTAGAACGCAGGTTGAACTGCACCACAGTTCATCGGGCAAAAAACGCAGCCGGAACACGGTGTTTACTGCTCTTAGCAGCCCAACTGCAGCAGCTCCTCCTTTAGCAGCAGCCGCTGTATTCCTCTTTGATTGGGCGGAGACTTGCAGTTGTTGCTGCGTTCGACCTATCCGATTCTCTGAGTTCCTTATGATACTGGTTTCCATTCCCACCTTCTTCCTTTTCAAGCCCGAGCAACTCGGCCTTTCTGTGCAAATGGGCTACACTCTTGGCAATGAAACCGCCTTTTTTGTAGGATTTCACAAAGTTGAACGCAGCATCCCTTTTCACTACGACGCTAATCCTAGGATTATAGCAAAACCTGTGACAGCAAAATTTCCGCGGGTGCTGCCTTATCACCTCATCACCATAGATAACGTTCCCAAAAATTCCCAAATATGTATGTTTCGCCCAGATTTGGAGAACTGATGGTGGGAAAGTGTCCATCCCAGATTCGATCTGGTCACAGGTCAAATCTACGATTCTTGCCGAGTGCACCCGCATTCCTAGCGAGCTCCGCTAAAATCGCTGATGTGGTGAGTGCATGAGACCCACCATCAAGAGTTTGCATAAAGACAGTTCAAATTGAAAACGCATAAGCGTGTTACTGCCATTCGAAAGTGTGAGCTATAGGGCAACTTATACTGGACGCGACAGTGCATCGCTCGCGCGACTGACGCAAACAATGAAAATGCTGCGAGGGTAGTTTGTGGACGAGTTTCCGCCATTACCTGTGTTTGCAGTAAAGGTGCCATACCTTGCGGCTAATAATGTAGACGATTTACAGTATAGCTCAAACTTCTCTATGTTTTATGCAGTGGAAAACACTGGTCTGGGGATCCACAGAGCAACACCGCAATAGTTTTTTTGTCAGAAACCCCCAACACAGAAGTCGTGAAATCAGTGAATTACTTCCTCGAAGCTCGTGTTGCACAAGCGAAGTGGGACGGCGTCGCACGACAGCCGCGAAAGCCCTGCGACGCCGTGAATGCGTTTCAGCTGCAGCTGACTAGACCCGTCCTTCATCACATACGCACGCGCGTCAAATGCACGCATTTAGTACAAACTGCCCTCATTTCCAAATGTGAATTCCTTGGCTCAGGTTCGTCGTTGTTGGTCGCAAATAATATCAATGACTCTACGTTTCGCAAACTAGCTCGCCGTCCGGCTAACGCCGGACTTCCAGACCTCTATTGATGCTCGCCTCGCTCGCATACTGCACATTGAAAGTAAACACAAAAGCGTAAATGGATTGATAAATCCTGTATCCTTCAACGCTATTCTATCGCTATCCTGAGAAGACCTTGATTCCGTAGGTGGTGGCTTTTCCTCATATGAACAAAGTTATGCCCTCCAATCTGAGCAAAGTTAGTAGACGTGAAGAATTGAGTGTAACCTATTCATTGCAAATGTTATCTTGAAATGATTTAGGCTCAGCTGGTTGTTGTGGTAATTCAAGTGATAAGGGTCCACCGGTGTATATAAACGGAGAGGAGGGAGTGGTTCATTCGGACACAAACGGAATGGGAAGAGAACACGGATACGAAAGGAAACAGTGTACATCTAGGTGATTTAGGTAGGAGCGTCCGCCGAAACAGGGTAAGCGTAACCCTCACGCAGAAATAGACGCGCCTAGCGAATTCCTATTACTTGTGGAAGTCGGCGCACCCTTGTCACACCGTTGGACCCGACTCCAAGCGTTTCGTCACTTTTCGACGCCGGCGCACCCTTATCTCACCGTTGGACCCGACTTCAGGCGTTTCCCCACTTTTGGACGCCGGCGCACCCTTATCACACCGTTGGACCCGACTCTAGGTGTTTTCCCACTTTTGGACGCCGGCGCACTCCTACAGCAATAGTGAACCCATTGTACAGCATTTTCTTCGGTCTAGGCCACGCCCTCGAATTTCGTTTCACACACATACATACACACGCACACAGACACGTGACAGACTAAACCTTTTATTATAATTCATGATTATCTAAGAAACTTGAATAGATAAAAACGTCTGACGTCAAGTTCGGCATTCCTGCATCTGATGTTTTAGAAGCTTTGCAGAAGCTACGCAATCGATGCAAAGGTTTCAGAGAAAGGAAGCAACTAGCATCAGATGGTTCTATCTGCTTTTCTCTTAACCCATTGACGACCGCGCCCATTTTTGCGTGTCTGGCGCGTGGGACCAACGCCCCTTTCAAGAGTGCGGCGCCCGCGGAGTTCCACACCGTTACGATAAGATAATTCGGACTAAAACAGATAATTCTGCAGAAACAACTTTGAAATCTAGTCCCAGAAGATTACGAGCATCATCGGACAAAAAAGTAGAGATTCTAAACGCTTCTGGATTCCATCAAAACCGAAGGAAGTTTGTAGAGGGTGTTTTTATTGTTATAAGGGAGTGTCCAGGGGCTATACACGATCCTAAGGCTCTAGCCTGACTAATAAGGAAGCGCAGGATGTAACGAACGTGATTCTTTGTAGGAAATACAGGGTGGCCGAAAAGTATGGGCGCCTCATTTGACGCTTTTCTTTCTTCTTTTGCAAGTTTCACCGCGTCTTAATTCTACACATGTTTGACACCTTATCAAAGCCTCTTTCTTTTCACCTACCATTTACTTCGTTTTCTGAAGTCATGCGGGTGTGCCAGCATCGCGAATCCATCGTACGCCTCGCGCAGTCTGGAGAGTCAACTGCAGCGATTTCAAGAAAATTAAATACTCCTTTGCGAGCCGTGCAGAAGATAATCAAACTATGGAGATACGTAGGAGATGTCAACATGAAGCGAAAACCGGGGCGTCCTCGAACGGTCAACACAAGGAGGGTACGAGGGATCATTAAAAAGAGGATCGACCGAAATGATGGAGTCAGCTTGAACAAGATGGCAAAAAGTCTGGGTGTTGCTCGTTCGTCAGTTCAAGTTATAGTCAAGAAGGAGCTGGGACTTCGAAGCTATCGCCTGTTCAAGGGACAGAAGCTAACCGACTTCGCCAAAGCAAAGCGGCTTGAGAAATGTAAAGAGTTGTTGAAAATCTTCGAGGTGCGCCGCATCGAAGATGTGCTATGGACAGATGAGGGAATTTTTCCCATTGAAGTTGCGCACAACTCTCAAAACGGTCGTCAACTCATCAATCCGAGTCAGCGGTACTCTTCAGAAAGGAGGATTGTAACGAAGTCGTTGTTTCCCCGTTGATGGTTTGGGGAGGAATAACCTCAAAATCGAAGACGCCTCTTGTTTTCATCGACCAAAACGTTAGAATCGACGCCAAGTTCCACCAAGATGAGATTCTTAGGAAAGTGCTTGTCCCCTGGAAACAGAAAAACCCCAATATGATTCTTCAGCAAGACTGGGCACCGGCTCACGGCGCTGAAACCACCATTGCCTACCTGGAGGAGAATTTTCCCGGATTTCTCAACAAGAATCAGTGGCCATCCTGCAGCCCAGATTTAAACCCCATGGATTTCTCCGTGTGGGGGCTCTTGAAGGAGAAACTGAAGAATAAGAATATCACGAAAGTTGAGCAATTACGGCGCAAACTGGAACAAGCCTGGTCAGAAATTGGTGAGGACTACCTCCGGCGCACAGTGGTTTCCGTGAAGACAAGATTGAAAGCCTGCATCAAAGCCAAGGGGGGCCACTTTGAAAATTTTCTGTGATACTAATTTTTCATCTTGTTGTGTATCATTTATGATAATAAAGAAAAAGTAATTGTAGCTAATAAAAGAAAAATGTCGTTTTTTCTGACGCCCATACTTTTCGGCCACCCTGTATGGCTTTTGCACAGAGTAATTCCATCCACAACAAAAGAAATGTGAAGCAGTCTTCCTCGACTTCAAAATTCCATCCTTTTCATGATGTTTGTCGCAATAAAGGAGAACTGCTCCTTGAACTGCACTTGTTTGGGACCTTTTAGGAAGGATTGTAACCATTCCATATTGAAATGCTGCAAAATACTTCGAAAATAAGGTCCAGTACTTGTCAAAAAGGGCGCGGCTCACCGGTGAGCCACGCGGTCGTCAATGGGTTAAAGGTGAGAGGGGAAGGCATTCGTAGTCAAGCAGCAAGAATCGGAATACCCGCAGCGCATCTTGCATCTCGTTACGACGTACAATCTGCCTCAGAATAGTGGGATACGATGATACGTGCCGCGAGTCCTATACCCGCTCTCACTTAAAAGATGCTATAACCACATCATTTGTTTGGATATCGCCGTTTTTTTTTTTGATACGGAGCCGTGCACGTAATCTGCCGAATATCTTGAGAGAGACCGTACAGGGCAGCGGTTGAAAGAAAGTTCCAAGCTCAATTCAATATGTTGAACGATGTTTGGCGTATATGTAAGGGAAAGTCCGGAGCTCTTGATCATAGACCCTTGCTGGATAAAACTCCGAGCTGCCCGGTCTTCTGTAGCCTTGTAAGGGTCCGGACGCTACCCTTCCACGAGATGGGCTTACGTCTGTGGAAACGTTTAAAGTACGGCAAATAGTTAGCACGTAGTTGGATATAGTTAGGCCAACCAACGGGATTCTGCGACTTCTCATGAAAACTGTAAGTCCGCTCACATCTAACAAACCATGTGATATTTCCAACACCTGTAGGCGCACACTGCAAATTTTAAATAAATCAATGTCACAGTCTCAACGCCAATGCTTGAAATACTCTTCAGACATTATCCGAGATCTTATCTTATCTTTATTGGACATGTAATATACTCACATGTGAAAAAGTAAGACGAAAAACAAACAGAAAAAAAACAGAAAACAGCTACCTATAGGAATTCTTTTTTTACCTATAGGAAAAACATGCTGATCTTGTCAACAAACGCATTAGCACGCAAAATGTGATTAAAAATAGAGCAAATCCTATTGCTGAAAAACTTCGACCTAGATTGAGATCTAGCTGTGATAGCTGAAATCCTAAATGGAGCTCCTCTCGTTCTGGTTTTGATTATGCGGAAAAATTCTGATGGGTCAAGTTTAACTAGCCCTTTGAGTAATTTGTGTGCCATCACTAAGTCGGTCCTTTTTCTTCTCCACTCTTAAGTCCTTAGACCAAAGATCTTGTTTCGCTCAGTTCCGCTCGGTACTTCGGAGTATGGCACGTATAGCACTCGTGATGAACGAAGCATAAGCTTCCTAGTGAAGCTATTTTGAATCCCTTCGAAAGCGTGAATATCCTTCTTTTCAAATGGGGAAAAAACAGAATTACCGCTTTCTAAGGTTGGTCGTACGTAAGTTTTATAGGCTCTGAGCAAAACTTTAGAAACCATGGAGCGCAAAGCTCTAAAGAGGTTGAATGTTCGATTATGTCCTTTTGTTACCAGTAATTTGAAATGAGAATTAAAACTGAGGTGACGATCATATAGAAAACAAAGATCCCGAACTTCTGAAACAACATCCAGCCTAATGCTGTAAAGTAAGTATTCCGGATTTCGTGATTCTTTACCAGTGCACATGACATGGGTTTTGTGAGACGATATAGGTAGCTCATTTTTCCTTGACCACTCAGAGATTTTGTTCATAGCTGATTGAAGGATATGATCGCACGAGTCACCTTCGACAGATCGGTATATTTTAACATTATCGGCGAACATATTGCATGTGACATCTAAGGAGAAGAAAGCAAAGTCAGCAGTGAATATATTGAACAATATTGGAGAGAGTACACCACCCTGGGGCACGCCACTCAAAACTCTTCGAATTGTTGAGAATGACTCTCCAACAACAACTTGAAAGGTTCTGTTATTTATGAATTCAGCTACCCAGTTTTTAGCTAGAAGGTGAACTCCAACGCGATACAGTTTTCAAATTAATAGGTTATGAGGCACTTTATCAAATGTCTTATGAAAGTCAAAATAAACTACATCCAGATTGTCATCAGCATCGTACACTGAGGTCCAGTCATTGAGTGATTTAAGTAGTGAGGTTTCGGTAGACCCACCAGGACAGAAGCCGTGCTGACTATTTGGAATAATGTTATGCACATTAAGATGATTGACGAAGTATTTTTTGAGAATTTTCTCGAACACACGAGCGAATATCGAGGTTAGGCTGATGGGTCTGTAATTTTGAGGATCCGAAAGAGGTTTCTTTTTAGCAGCGGAAGCACTATGGAATGTTTCCATCTTTTCGGAACCTCGCCTCGCATTAGGCTGAGGTTAAAAAGAAATTCAAGGGGAGAGGCAATTTCGTAAACACAGTTTTTCAGGACGACGTACAATACATCATCTGGGTTTATAATAGCCGGCGAAGACCATGAATTTAGTATATTTATTATATCTTGTTTGTAGCACCATGGATCTGGGTTTTGTATTTGTATTTGCGGATTTGAAGAAGAATTCGAGAACGCTTCTGCAGAATTAGTGCTAGAGCAAACACGTTCGAAGTAGTTGGCTAACATGTTCGCCTTGTCAGCATCGACAACTGCTCTGTTGGATTGATCATCAATAAGGGTACCTATCCTATGCTTATCAAACAACCTTACATTAAGCAATTTATACAAGGCTTTAGTTCCACCCATATCAATAAGCCTCTTTTCCATGTAGGCATTATATTCGTCTAGTTTTTTGGTAAACTTTCTAGTAACTTGTTGATAATCCTGCCAATAAGACGAAGTCTCGTAAAACCGATAGATGATGGACAAATAGACCCAAGGGCTTAGTGAAGCGCGCATGATGAGCTAATGATCAGAATGCAACATCTGCAAATGGTTGGAAACTCACTTCTCACAAAAAGGGGCTCTCGCCGTTGATCAGAGGCAAGCAGTTTATGGCTAGACTAGAAGAACCCGTGCTGGTCCAAATGTCACAGATGTGCTGTCGGTATAACCAAGATTGACCATACTGTGACATTATTGCACCACGAAAAAAGGCGAATGCTTCTGAATTGCGGATTCTCAAGCAGTACCTAAAGGCAGCACCCACGGAAATTTTCGTGTCTGAGGTTTTGTTGTTTTCGAACCTTAGCAACAATCCTAACAATTTGACGAAGAAAGTAGCGCTGAAAACTCAACCGTTTCTACGATATAATCAGTCAAATGTCCAAGATCCTTGATCAGCAGGATCAGCGTGGGGTCGTTCGATCGAGTTGTGGTGGCAGCGGAGTGTCGCCGCCAGCTGATTTGGTAGGCAACCATTTCATTTCATGCTATTGAAAAGCTATATGTTAGTCCTTTACTCTGCACTGTATAGCACAATACAATTTTCTACTTGTTATTTTGCAAGGAACGTTCTTCTTGAGTTACCTGTGTGGCCGAATACCAATGTCTCATTTTCGAATTTTTGCATGGTTCTGGGATCGTTTTACAACTCGATTGTGTTTCTGAGATACCTTGATTGGTCAGACGACCTTTTTCGAAGTTTTTTTCACAAACTTCAGACATGCTGCAAAACAGAGCCAAAAACCTCTTCCGCCCGCAAAACGGCTGACAAGAAAGGCAGCAGTATCGACTTTTTTGCTTCGGTCCACATCGAACATACCGCGCAACTCGGCCCAACCTACTCGAAAGCGGTGAGCTGAGGGGTTTCAGAAAACGGGAATTTCGACGGTTTTGACTGTTTTTAGCAGTGTAACAGTATTAAGCGCACCCGATTACCCAAAAGTGTACCGAAATCTCGAGGTCGAGAATTTCTGTGGGTGCTGCCTTTAAGCGATTTGTTTCGGATTATCAACCATTAGTCCCAATACATCAAATTCAGAGCAAAAACAGAAGGATGGCCAGCGGGAAACGGACCTTTTGGACCATAGCAATTAGGGCGGGGTCAGCGGCTGGCTGGGACAGCGCCGCGATTGGTTGACTGTTTGCAGCCGTATGCTGCGGAGCGGCCGTTGCGTCGCGGTCAACGCGGCAAGTCGCGGAGAGAGCGCGAAGGCCTGTACGAGTTGCTCGTCACTAATTTAGATAAGGCGAGAGCAGCAATTAGCTGCTGCTTCAAAGCGAGCGTGGCCGACACTGACATGGACCGAGACTGCAAACTTGCGCACGCTGAAAATGAATGCTTCGGGGTTATTCGATGTGCTGAACACGAATTTCGCATTCGAATTGCATCTCAACGTCACCTTGTACGGTATGACCAGGTGGAATTTATTGCATTCCTCAGGATCTTATGAAAATTTACAAAAATGGGTGACTTAGTCAATGAGTTATTCCTTGTGGGGATCTTTTCTTTGATGTTTTATTTATGCCACAATCAACAGTATGTGTACTGTACTGGTGTAGCTCTAAAATTACATTCCAGATCTTGCCCCTCTTCCTAATATTTGTATGAATTTTTGAAGCTAAGATTATCCAATTTTTTGAATTGTGTTGCTCGTTTTTCGGAAAACTGTGATACCTTGATTTTGAGCTCGGATGCATAGAAGGATTGCGAATTTCCTTTTGAAATCAAGAAGAAACAGATGGAAGTTTACTTGAAATACCATACATATGCACTTTCGGGTCCGTTGTTAATTGGATTAGGACATTTTTTGCTTGTTTTCCATTCGCATTATATTCTATTATATTACAATTTCCTTGGAGTGACTGGATATGATGTCTTTGCCGGGTGAGAAGGGAGTTAGGGGGGGGGGCACTTGGTATAAGTCAATGACATGACCTGTCCTGTACGTACAGACTTCTTTGCATTTCAGGTAACTACTGCACATTAAGAAAGCTAACAAGTCAGAGCGTTCTGGACGTGTCAGCTAACAAGTCTGTACGTGCAAGACAGTTCATATTATCGACTTATACCAAGTGCCCCCCCCCCCCAACTCCATTTTCACCTCTTTGCCGTTCTCAGTATGACCTGTGCTAACATCTGAGGTCTTGTCGTCGCCTTAAGAATATGCCATCTTGTTTCGGGAAGTTCCTTAAGGAAAATCTGCCAACCACTGCGTAATTGAGGTCACATACACGCACTAACACTATGGGAAAAGTAGTTGTTGAATCAATAAAAAAAATTGAACATCATACCAAGGGATATTCCCATTCCCATCTTCGTGAGAAAAAGGGACGGCGATAATTCTTTAAAAGGACTACAAACTCACCCTTGGAATACTAAAGCACACAACAACAATTTTGATGTGTATACCGCAAAGGTTAGGCAAATGTAATTGCGAAAGATGGGGCGTCAGATTCGTTTTCAGCATGGTTGAATATGCTACATATTCTTTCCGAATGAGGAAAACTGACAGTTCAATGGCTTTAATTTAATGACTGAAATCTCCCAATCTCTAAGGAAATGTAACCCTTATAGTAGTAATTTCAAGGTGTTCCGTTATTTTAATTAGTTCATCGGTTCTAGACAGCTTTATGATAATCAAAAAAATCTAGATTATCACAGGGAACAGCCCATTTTCAAAGTTCCATAAGATCCTGAGAAATAGTTACTTCAGTCTATCCATTGTAGCCGCGAAAGATGAAGTCATAGTGCGAAATGGATGTGAAATTCGTACTCAGCACGTCCAGTAACTTCTAGGTGCAAATTTACAGCTACTTGCTTCCTATGAGCTAAGAGAGCTCGTCCACATTTCTTCGCGCTCCCGCCCTATCGGCGGCAGCGCACGCGCCGCAGCCGTCCCGCGTTCCCACCCTATAATTACTGTAGGCTTACTGTAGGGTCCAAATGGTCACGCAGCCTGGCCAGCCAGTCACAGCATCAGCGTGAACGCCATTATCGGTTACGATCATGACGTCATTACCGATTCAGCTAAATTGAGTACGAGACACTAGAACAACTGCCATCGATTTTGCTTACCCTATTCACCGCTCTTTCACAGATTGCCTTCCCATGCAGAAGTGGAACTGTCCTATCATCTTCACCATGAATCACAAGAACAGGAACTCTAACATTGCATATCTAAAAGTAAGGATAGGGATCTTAATTCGTGATCTCATTCCAGTTTTAGAAGCCCACCTGCTCGTAGATGGAGAAACGATCTGCACAGCAAGAATGGTTTTTGAGAGGTTGTTTTAGGCATGCTCTATCCCACAGCAGCACTCTCAATAACGATGTAGGTGGTGCTTGTAAAATAATTCCTAAACCGGAAAATTTGATTCCTATACTCGAGATTTCAAGCTTTGAACTATGCACCAGTGTTTCGTTCTACGTGCCACAAATGTGTCTAAAATATTGTCGTTGCGGTCGCCAATATTTATAGGATGAAGCGTTCAATAAGAATGAGCGTGACATGAAGGAGCATCGAGCGCCATCTTCTCCCAGGATGGCAATTGCTGACAAGTGACCTTGTTGTGGTAATGATGTCCCCTGAGAAATCTGACATGGAAGATGCCGTGGATGGTCGCACGCCTGCCACGCCCACTATTTCACCACTTATTCGAAGTGCAGTAAGTTTCAAGACACCAGAACATGTGGGACTCCATTCAGGGACTTGCTGCGGCCGGACCGCTCGATCAATTGGTGCCGACCGGCCGAGCGGTTGGTGATCACCGGCCGGCGTCCGGCCCATCATCACATAGTTGTAAGGATGTAGCCCAGGCTGGCCGCTCTACCACACCTCGACCGGCCAGGAGACAGCTCATCGCCGGCCGGCCCTATCAACCATGTTAATTTTCTGGCCGGCGCGGTTGACTATGGTAGCCTTCCGCCCAGCGCGGTCGGAAGGCTACCATAGTCTTAGTGATAGTAGGGAAGTGATGGAAGATAAAGACAAGAAAGATTGGTGCCGACTGGGAGATATCAGAAGCACGGATGGCCTAGTGGATGAAGCAGTGAACCCTCAATCATCCATGAACCATGGACAGATTGGTTCAAATTCCATCGATGATAGAAAAAAGCCAGCACTAGGAAAACACGCATGGACGTTGCAAGAAGCCACCTTTCCCTACTTCTGATGAAAATCAACAGATCTGCGTTGCCTTTATACCCCAATGAATCACTGTGGAGCCGCAGTGGCAGCGAATTTACAGCACGAGGCATTGTATAATACAACCAAAGAGCGAGCTGCCAGAAATTGTCACGCTGTTGTTGGCCAATTGGTGAGTAATGGTGCACAACGCTGCCCTGAGCACAGCATGAAGTGGAGCAGCGAAGCCTGTACCCACTCGATCTGGAGCAGTTCCGGCCAAGCGGAGGTACATCGCCGGCCGGCCTCCTCTACATTAACGGCCGGGTTTCGACCCGGTGATTCCCCGGCCGGTAATGGTAGAGCGGGTCGGGAGGCGGGCATCATGAACAATAATGCCCTTCATTCTCCAGAATATAGGGTATGGATGGATAGATTTATGAGTCGTTGCCTTACTTCCGTTGGCTGCTCCGTAATTACATTACAGTGCATCACAATGGGGCAGCTAAGAGGTCATCGTCACAGCTAGGGCTCGCATCACTCCAAAAATCTTGTCGAGATCTGACTATCAAGAGCAAAGGTTGTGCTGCATAGTGTATACTAGCACCCCTTCGGGACGCTAGAAAGTGGGGTGGGCAGCCACTTGGGACATGTGCAAAAGCTTCGCACTTGCCAAATCTCTAGAAAATTGATAAAGAAGTAGAACCAATCGTTAAGTGGGTCCAAACATGAAGTCCTTCTTATGAGTTGAGTATGAGTGTGAGACGTCCGTTCTCCATCTTATGGCGTATTCGTGCGTATTCCTCACTATTTTGACACCATCTTCACTGTTAGGCCACAATCAACCCGTTCACCGTCGGCTGAAGCGTATCCTGGTATTCACCCCTTTACAGCGGACGTATCCTGGTATTCTCCCCTTTACAGCGGACGGCTGAACCGTATCCTGGTATTCTCCCCTTTACAGTCACAGCGGACCAATCCTATATTGGCGGACCCGTATCCTTGTGTTATCCACACCACTGGGTCACAGCGGGCCCTTTCTCCATCTGAGCGCCCGCATTCTGATGCCTTCCTCACAGCTAGGGCAAGCCGGATCAGTTCTCCAGGGGCTTGCTCGCATCCTGGCATTCGCAACGCTATCGGACCAAAGTGAACCCGTATTCTGACGTTCTTCACACCATTGGGCTACGGCGGTCCTTCCTTATCGGTGGACCAGCGTTCTCGCGATTTTCTCATTGTAAAGCCGTGGCGGTTACTTTCTCCATCTGCGGAGCCGTATCCTGGGCCGGTAGTGATCCACCCCGCAAGTTGGTATCAATGTTGCCACCTTGACGGCAACACTGCCTACGAGGTGGCAACTTTGGATGCGAAATAGGTGTGAGATGCGGCATTCCATTATGGCTGCAAAACCTAGCGACGCTCACAATATCGAACTCCACTACACCGCGATCATAAGCGAGCGACAGAACCACTTGGCCATGTCAACACGTTGTGACGTGCGATTGAATCTCAACACAAACGCCAACCAGATCAGATTTTGATTGATTTTTGGTATCTCATCTCACAACAGGTATTGGTAGAGGCGCTGAAATCAACTGCTGTTCATTTCTCTATCATGACTTGTAATGACGGGCTTACTTCGTCTGTCACGTGTGTGTGTGTGAAAAGAAATTCCCTGATTGGTCAGTGACGGTGATTACGAGGTCAACAAGATGATAGGGACGGGTGTGGTGAGGTTCAAAGAATGAGGAGAAGCTCTAACGGAAGGGAAAGTGGAGAGGGTTGAGTGCAACGCGATGTGGAGGGTGCGCCGGCGTCCAAAAGTGGGGAAACGCCTGGAGTCGGGTCTAACGGTGTGATAAGGGTGCGCCGGCGTCCAAAAGTGGTGAAACGCCTGGAGTCGGGTCCAACGGTGTGATAAGGGTGCGCCGGCGTCCAAAAGTGGGGAAACGTCTGGAGTCGGGTCCAACGGTGTGATAAGGGTGCGCCAGCTTGCACAAATAATAGGAATTCGCTAGGCTGGTCTATTCCTGCATTAGGGGTACGCTTATCCTGTTTCGGCGGGCCCTCCTACCTAAATCACCTAGATGTACATTGTTTCCTTTCGTATCCGTGTTCTCTTCCCATTCCGTTTGCGTCTAGGGCAATTTATACTGGATGCGTGCGACTGACGCGCGTGCGTCTATGTGATGAAGAATAGGGTACAGTCGCATTGCAGTCGCATCGCAGTCGCAGCTCAGACGCACGCGTTTACGGCCTGGCGGAGACCGCGCGTTCTTTTCATTGAGAATGTACATGCCGTGTTGACCGGTCTTCATGAAAAATCCCTCTCAAATGGATGCGTGCGACTGATGCGCGACTGACGCACGCAGCCAGTATAAATTAGCCTTCTGAATGAACCACTCCTTCCTTTCCGTTTATATACACCGGTAGGCCCTTATCAATTGAATTTCCACAACAACCAGTTGAACCTAAATTATTTCAAGATAACATTTGCACTGAATTGGTTACACTCAGTTCTTCATGACCAATAACTTCGCTCACATGGAAGAGAATAACTTCGTTCATATGGGGGAAAGCTACCACCTGCGGGATCAAGGGTTTCTCAGGAGAGCGATAGAACTGCGTGGAAGGATGCAGATTTCATCAATCCACTTACACTTTTGTGTTTGCCTTCAACGTGCAGTATGCGAGCGAAGCGAGCATCAGTAGAAGTTTGGAAGTCCGGCGTTAGCCGGACGGCCAGACTGGTATTATTAATTTTGCTCCGATTTCTTATCTGGTTTGAGGTCTCTTTGTGCCATCAGGTTAATTTTTGTTCTCGCTAACCCTTGGCAGCATTATCGTTGGTGTCCCTTCACAATACAATATAGTCGGGTAAATCCCGTCGATCTCTGAAAAGTGCTCCCCTGCGTGATCTACAGGGAGCATTGCGACCAGCTGAGTGGATCGATGCTCGACCTCCCATCACTTCCAAAAAAACGTTCATTTAAAGGCATAAAAATGGAGGAAAACAAACAAACCAGTAACAATGTATGAGAAATAATGGAAACAAGTGCTTATAATCGGAATATTTTTCAGAACACTGAGAAAAACTGGAAGAAGCAGCGCTATAAACCCAGCTGGTGAGAAATGCGGCGGTCGTTTATCAACTCAGCTGATCGGTCGGACAAAACGAGGGCGCGTAATGGAGCACTTTGAGGAACATGGCTAGATTCATTCTATGAGATTATACCTTTGAAAAGATTACAGCGGAATGCTGTCTAAGGGTTAAAGAGAAACAAAATCAACCAGATAACACAAGAAAAGACTCCAAACGAAACTCTGGCAAAAATTGATTGTTCACACAAAATAGTGCGTAAGCGACGCCACTTTGGTCGTGACCACGGTTGAAGTTCCCAACGAGGTACGACCTCGGACATGCCCTAGGGCATGTCCGACCTGCCGACGGAGAAACCTCTCTCCTTACACACTCTCTTCGCGCTCGCCTGCTGCCACCTAACAACTTTGGTGGCGCCCAAGACCTCGGGCTCCTCTTTATTTTTGCACAGCAGTTCGGAATCAAGAGATCTGGGCACTAAACATGGGGATGAAGTGCTTTGCAGAGATGGTACTCATGTGGAAAAGACTTGCGAAAATCAATCGGCCCTATTTATCGAGGTGTCTTAGTGCCGTTACGGCTACCACTGATGTCGCACCCAGGTGCCACCGCGAGTTGGCAACTTGCGGGGTGGATTACTACCGGCCCTGATGTTCTCCACACTATTGAGCGGATCCTTTCTCATCGACCCGTATCCTGACGTCCCCCGCACCGCCGGGCCACGGCGGACCCTTTCTCTATCGGTGGACCCGTATCTCGGCGTCCCCCGCACCACTGGGCCACGAGCCCTTTCTTTATCGGTGGACCCGTATCCTGACGTCCCTCGCACCACTGGGCCACGGCGGGCCTTTTCTCCATCGGTGGACCCGTATCTCGGCGTCCCCCACACCACTGGGTCACTGTGGGCCCTCCTTCCATCGCTGGACCCGTGTCATGGCGTTCCCCACAGCACTGGCCCACGGCGGGCCCTTTCTCCATCGGTGGACCCGTATCCGTATATAGTTGATTGGATACACAATGTCATGCCTTCATATTTAGAGGCTTTTACTCTCTGTTAGTGCAGAAGCTTCTCGAAACGAACGGATGACATGACTACACAATCGCTGCGAGAATTCAGCAGGGGATGCGGCAATAGCATCCCACAGATGAGGCGACCGCGTAAGCCCAGCCTCCTCAAAGCTTCTGAGACGCTGCAGCTCTCATAATACCCGTCTATTTCTTCCTGCAAGTACACACAGCGTCGCAACAGTGGAACGGTGGCTTTCCTGCTGCGTACATTGTGCAGCCTGAAAGCTTGTAAACACTCCCTCACCCCTATGCTACGAGACCGCCAGCGAAGGTGATGAAATCACTACCTCGTGCATACGGGAGAGCCAGCAATGACGTAATCGCGAGTCCCGAATTGAATGTGTCTGAGTCCCTAAAAATCGGCCATTTCGCACCACAATCTGCGCCTCGAGGTAGCGGTGTCTATGAGTGCCGCCGCGTATCTCTAGCCGCTCTAGCCCCCTTACGGCGCTTTGTTTAATAGATTTCCTGACCAGCAAGATCTAAAATTGGTCATTTTAACTCTGTCAGATGTGAACTAGTTTATCTTTGCTTCGCCATAGAATAGAATCCAGATTATTTGAAGGTAGTGAGCTACGATTGTTGCTTTCCGTAATTAATAATAAATGAAGTACATATTTATGAGCGGCAAATATGAAGTTGAGAATCGGTTCATATTGATTTCTTTCTATTCTACTCACTGCCACAATCAATGTAGTGTAGAGTATATCTGATATCTTGATATCGCATACAGACGATTCGTAACTTTTTCACAATAAAGCAAGAAGAATATAGAGGAATAAAAATATCGTAACTTTTCCCCCAAGTTTCAGGATCTGGGTTGTACTCGGCGACAGAGCCCATCCTCCACATTTGAAAGCACGAAAACGGTAACTTTCTTATTGCGCAAATCAAACATACAACGCAATCCTTGCTCTCGCTGGCCAGATCTCGACAAGATTCTTACAGTCAAGCGAGCCCTGGCTGTGGCGGTGACCTCTTAACAGTTCCACTGTGATTAGCACAGCAGCCAACAAAGGAAGGGCAACGACGCGTGAGACTGGGGCAGTAACCCAACCATGCCCTATACTCTGAAGAGCATCGGTCTTCAAGATGTCATGCACCCGAACGGGTCGGCCGAATGAAGTGTCTGAACAGGGGCTAAGTTACACGGTAGTAATTTTTACGGCTGCCATAATATGGCGAATATGACTACGATGGTAAAGTAGTCGGCGTTCATGAATCCCGTTTGTGGGAGGTGCCACGTATTCAAATTCATCAAGAACACTTCACTCTAGATGCAATAATTGTTCATGTGCTCTAAATAGTGACTTAAGGGTGAGCATCCTACTATATTAAAAGATTTGGTCGCTGATTCCCGAGAACGCGTCTGTTACTGCGCGTCGACTCCCAGCGCATTGTCGATACGCAGTGTTGTGATGAGTACATTAAAAAAGGGGCCCCTGGCCTAAATTTCCACATTGTCCGCTGTTTTCGTCCTAGATCTTTATCTTCCTTGTTATAGGGTGACACCTCCCTAAGGGTCGGCGTAGGTTTTAGGCTACTTCGCACCTGGGATTATCGATTTGTTTATCGATTATATCGATTTTATTGATTTTTCGCTATTTTTGCCCCAGGCGTGGCGAAGACATGTCTACTGGGGTATGTCAATACGCTGAACACGAATATGACAACCGTTTCGTACGGCACTATCGATTTATCGATTTTATTGATTTTTCGCTTATTTTGCCCCAGTGACGGTGAAGACATGGCTACTGGGGTATGTCGATACGCTGAAGACGAATATGACAACCGTTTTCTACAGCACTATCGATTTATCGATTTTATTGATTTTCGCTATTTTTTGCCCCGGGCGGTTGAAGACATGTCTACTGGGGTATGTCAATACGCTGAACACGAATATGACAATCGTTTCGTACGGCACTATCGATTTATCGATTTTATTGATTTTTCGCTAATTTTGCCCCGGGGACGGTGAAGACATGGCTATGGGGTATGTCAATACGCTGAACACGAATATGACAACCGTTCTGTACAGCACTATTGATTTATCGATTTTACTGATTTTTCGCTTATTTTGCCCCGGGCGCGGCGAAGACATGTCTACTGGGGTATGTGAATACGCTGAACACGAATATGACAACCGTTTTGTACAGCACTATCGATTTATCGATTTTATTGATTTTTTCGCTATTTTTGCCAGGACCCGAGCAAACCCGGGTACACAGTCTAGTAACAAAAATTCAAAAAATAATGGTGGAACTGAACAACTGGATTGAAAGAATCAAACAGATATAAGATTTTTTTAATCCAGCAAGCCATTCTCAGGGGTGAGGGGGCTCCCTGCAAATCCGATTTGGAGCCCAATGATCCTATTAATGTCGATTAACGTTACAACAAAATCCTAGCACATGGTTTTGTTTCCTGACATGGTTAACGTGGTAAACAGGTGCTGGACTCTGGTAAAGGGGCAGATGGATCCGTTGGTCAGGGTTTTCCCGTCAGTGGTAAACAGGTGCTGGTCTCTGGTAAAGGGACACATGGGTCTGTTGGTCAGCACTTTCTCTTGGCTTCGACTGGGCCAATGGTAAAGAGGCGCCGGTCTCAGGTAAAGGGGCACACGGGTCCGTTGGTCAGGATTTTCCCTTGGGTTCGACTGGGCTAATGGTAAACAGGCGCCGGTCTCAGGTAAAGGGGCACACGGGTCCGTTGGTCAGGACTTTCCCTTGGATTCCACTGGGTCAGTGGTAAATAGGCGCTGGTCTCAGGTAAAGGGGCACACGGGTCCGTTGGTCAGGATTTTCCCTTGGGTTCGACCGGGCTAATGGTAAACAGGCGCCGGTTTCAGGTAAAGGGGCACAAAGGTCCGTGGTCAGAATTTTCCCGCCAGTGGTAAACAGGTGCTGGTCTCTGGTGAAGGGGCAGATGGATCCGTTGGTCAGGATTTTCCCGTCAGTGGTAAACAGATGCTGGTCTCTGGTAAAGAGACACATGGGTCTGTTGGTCAGCACTTTCTCTTGGCTTCGACTGGGCCAATGGTAAACAGGCGCCGCTCTCAGGTAAAGGGGCACACGGGTCCGTTGGTCAGGATTTTCCCTTGGGTTCGACTGGGCTAATGGTAAACAGGCGCCGGTCTCAGGTAAAGGGGCACACGGGTCCGTTGGTCAGGATTTTCCCGCCAGTGGTAAACAGATGCTGGTCTCTGGTGGAGGGACACACGGGTCCTTGGTCACCACTTTCCCCTGGGTTCGACTGGACCAGTGATGAACAGGCGCCGGTCCCAGGTAAAGGGACACACGTGTCCGTTGGTCAGAATTTTCCCGCCAGTGGTAAATAGGCGCCGGTCTCAGGTAAAGGGACACACGTGTCCGTTGGTCAGAATTTTCCCGCCAGTGGTAAATAGGCGCCGGTCTCAGGTAAAGGGGCACACGGGTCCGTTGGTCAGAATTTTCCCGCCAGTGGTAAACAGTTGCTGGTCTCAGGTAAAGGAGCACGGGTCCGTTGGTCAGAATTTTCCCGCCAGTGGTAAACAGACGCCAGTCTCAGGTAAAGGGGCACACGGGTCCGTTGGTCAGGATTTTCCCTTGGGTTCGACCGGGCTAATGGTAAACAGGCGCCGGTTTCAGGTAAAGGGGCACAAAGGTCCGTGGTCAGAATTTTCCCGCCAGTGGTAAACAGGTGCTGGTCTCTGGTGAAGGGGCAGATGGATCCGTTGGTCAGGATTTTCCCGTCAGTGGTAAACAGATGCTGGTCTCTGGTAAAGAGACACATGGGTCTGTTGGTCAGCACTTTCTCTTGGCTTCGACTGGGCCAATGGTAAACAGGCGCCGCTCTCAGGTAAAGGGGCACACGGGTCCGTTGGTCAGGATTTTCCCTTGGGTTCGACTGGGCTAATGGTAAACAGGCGCCGGTCTCAGGTAAAGGGGCACACGGGTCCGTTGGTCAGGATTTTCCCGCCAGTGGTAAACAGATGCTGGTCTCTGGTGGAGGGACACACGGGTCCTTGGTCACCACTTTCCCCTGGGTTCGACTGGACCAGTGATGAACAGGCGCCGGTCCCAGGTAAAGGGACACACGTGTCCGTTGGTCAGAATTTTCCCGCCAGTGGTAAATAGGCGCCGGTCTCAGGTAAAGGGACACACGTGTCCGTTGGTCAGAATTTTCCCGCCAGTGGTAAATAGGCGCCGGTCTCAGGTAAAGGGGCACACGGGTCCGTTGGTCAGAATTTTCCCGCCAGTGGTAAACAGTTGCTGGTCTCAGGTAAAGGAGCACGGGTCCGTTGGTCAGAATTTTCCCGCCAGTGGTAAACAGACGCCAGTCTCAGGTAAAGGGACACACGTGTCCGTTGGTCACCACTTTCCCCTGGGTTCGACTGGACCAGTGGTGAACAGGCGCCGGTCTCAGGTAAAGGGACACACGTGTCCGTTGGTCAGAATCAGGACTTTCCCTTGGGTTCCACTGGGCCAGTGGTGAACAGGTAAAGGAGCACGGGTCCGTTGGTCAGAATTTTCCCGCCAGTGGTAAACAGGTGCTGGTCTCTGGTGGAGGGACACACGGGTCCTTGGTCACCACTTTCCCCTCGGTTCGACTGGACCAGTGATGAACAGGCGCCGGTCTCAGGTAAAGGGACACACGGGTCCGTTGGTCAGAATTTTCCCGCCAGTGGTAAACAGACGCCAGTCTCAGGTAAAGGGACACACGTGTCCGTTGGTCAGAATTTTCCCGCCAGTGGTAAACAGACGCCAGTCTCAGGTAAAGGGACACACGTGTCCGTTGGTCAGAATTCTCCCGCCAGTGGTAAATAGGCGCCGGTCTCAGGTAAAGGGGCACACGGGTCCGTTGGTCAGGAATTTCCCTTGGGTTCGACCGGGCCAATGGTAAACAGGTGCTGGTCTGAAGTTAAGGGGCACACGGGTCCGCTGGTCAGGATCTTCCTTTGACTGCGACAGCAAAGTTGCGCCCGTCTCAGGTAAAGTGTCGCGTCGGTGTCAGGTGAAGGAGCACACTTGTTCACTGCGCGGTATTCTCCCTTGGGTTTGACTGGGCTAGTGGTAAAGTAGCGCTGATTTTAGGTAAAGGGGCGCACTGGTCCATTGGTCGGAACTTTTCCTTGAGTTCAACTGGGCCAGTAGTGAATTGGCAAGGTGTTTTGGCCGGGATTTTCCCGTGAGTCCGGCTAGCTGGCTCAGTGGTAAAGCGGCGTTGGATTCAGGCAAAAGGCAACACGTGTTCATTGGTTGTCAACAAAAAGAAGGTCGTGGTCTTCAAAAATTTCAATCAGTCAATTTTGGCATTTTGTGACTCCTCGAGAAGGGGCTCTTCGCGTTTCTTACCCAGACAGCCGAATAATTACAGGTGCGAGCCAAGTGTGAGTGCCATTGGCAGTCACCAGTACTGTATCCGACTGATTGATCTCAGACTAGTCCCACCCCTTTGTCCGCCTCCTTGCCGCGTCACCGCGTGCGATCGCCGCAACGCTTACAGAAGCTCTATGCGCAGAATTTTCGCAAAAAAAAAGAATTTCAGAGTACGGTGCCTCAGAAGCAAAGGGGGTGTTTCATCGCTGCTTTAAACATTCGATTGAATTTGAAAACTTGTACTGCTTCCTAGGAGTTTAGAATGAATTTGAAAACTTGTATTTTTTTCAAAGTTCAGAATTACGGTTTTATCTGAGGAAAAGTGCCTATTATTGCTTAGGTCAATGCTTAACTGCAGGTTAGCTACTTTTACAACTTTTCGGTTACCTTTTTTGGATTTCATTGTGCCTCTATGCAAAATGTTTGGTGTCCCTCGCTGGCTCATTAATGCATCTGAGGTGCGAAAACCATGTCGGAGGTATAATTAGTACCTCTGGGGCTAGCCGTGGAGAAAATACAGGATGGAAATATATCGATGGAGGTATCATTATGCCACCAAAATGTGTTAACACAAATATTGATCCGAAAAAAGGTTTATTGAAGACTTCCAAAGTTAAACCTAGGATGTTACAAGCTTCATAGGAGTTGCAATGCAATTCTCATGGGAGTTTGTTCACATTTAAGCAGGATTACTGACTGGCAAGGTAATTTTTCTTAAAATCTTGAAATGAGTGATTTGGTGATCAGTGATTGAAAACTACTGCCTTACGTGATGTCTATTCGGCATTAAACCTCAATAAGCTTTCCTAATATCCTAGCTCAATTTTTCTTTTATAAATGGAAATCAACTATGCGCCATGCGATATTTTCTGTCAAGAGTAAGTGTGCTTGGCGGTGTTCAGACTCATGACGCTAAGAGTTTAGATGAAGTAAGATGAACCAGGCATTAGCAGGTGGGCCTCCCGCTACTTTCTTCAGTTCACTCCACTTAATTCTAACTAAATTTTCCTGTTTTTGCGGAAATAGAGTACGACTTTTTGCTTTTATACTGTGTTACATATTCTACTAAACTTTGAAAAGTCCTATCCAGCTGATTTCGGTGAGCCTTAAGTTCCGCTCTCTGTTGAAGCAGCGTTTACTTCGATTTTAGAAGAAAAAGTGAGCTAAGATGTCAGATATGCTTAGTGAAGTTTACTCTTTAATTGACCACAAGTACGTCTGGTGCGTGAGTACTGCAATACCACACCTCTCAGGTTTCATTACAATATTTTTCTCGATGAAAACTCATTCAGAAAACAAAAGATTCTTGGCACATTCTCTGCTGTCCTTGAATTAGCGTTATGAACCAAATATAAATTTTCCCCGCTTTCCTGGACCCATTTTAACGCTCTTGTGCAATCCGTCGCGTTTCCCGCATCGCGAACGCCGCGCGCGGCAGGATACGGAGTAGGCTGGGCAGGAGGCGGGGCTTGGTGAGATGCCGAATCGATTGACCTTCCCCAGGCAATGCTATGAAGGGTCATCCGGCTGCCTGGGTAAGAAACGCGGCGGAGCCTTCAACAAGCTGTTTGCCACTGTTTGAGTTTCTCAAAATCTAAGGATTAGTTCTATTCAGACAGGTGTTGAGACTGAATGAAGTGCTTACTTAGGTTTGTTTGCAGACACTCTACTCGAACTCTAATACCAACACTGATATAATGCGGTGAAACTTTGAGCCAAGGAACTCATGGGATTACTATCTCGCGCAAAAGCCTATACAATAACTTGCCCACCCACCTAATGTGTCTCATCAACCCCGTGGACCACCTCCCTTACTAGAAACTCAAACGAAAGCCTGGAAAATAAATTGCGCACCCACCTCATGTATCCCGCCAACCCCGTGGATTGCCTCCCTTCCAAGAAACTCAGACAAAAGTCTAGAAAATAACTTGCGCACCCACCTCATGTATCCCGCCAAGCCCATGGATTACCTCCCTTTCCAGAAACTCAAACAAAAGCCTGGACGATAAATTGCGCACCCACCCAATGTTTCTCGCCAACCCCGTGGACCACCTCCACTACTAGAAACTCAGACAAAAGTCTACAAAATATCTTACGCACCCACCTCATGTATCTCATCAACCCTGTGGACAACCTCCCTTACTAGAAACTCAGGCAAAAGTCTAGAAAATAACTTGCGCACCCACCTCATGTATCCCCCCAACCCGTGGATTACATTCCGTTCCAGAAGCTCAGGCAAAAGCTTAAACAATAATTTACGCACCCATCCCATGTATTCCGCCAACACCGTGGATCACCTCCCCAAGTATCCCACCAATCTCATGAAGCATCTTCGTTTCCTGAGCTTAAGCGAAAAATAACAAATAACTTATGCTCCTATTCATTTATCCCATCAACCCTGTTGATCATCTCCTTTCCCTAGGCCACGTGGATTTGAGTATTGATCACTTTCTTAATCATCACTTGGAACTTTTTTGGTTTAGTATAAATGAGCCACGTCGTGTCGGTGAATATCGGTGAGTAATGACAAAGAAGATTGGTGGAAATAGGCGGTCGTGATGCTTATTCTCTTTTCACGATAATTTGTTTTCAGTTTTTGTTCAAAATTTTGGGAAAGTATGAAGTTTTTAGAATAAGTTTGGTTTGAACTAGAAGGATGGGATATTCACATACAGTGGTAATGCTGAGGGTGTGTTTGTATGATTGGCTTACTGAGTTATTGACCGACTGGTTTGTACAACACAAAAGCAGTTGTGTTCTGTATTTCACGCAGTCCTTGGTATGCTCGCTGCTCGCGAAAGACAGAGATAGAAACAACAAAACAAATTGATTCACGGATTCTGTGAGTTATCTTCTCTCATTCGCTACGCTATGTGCTCTTTTTCGACTGAATAATGTTATATGTAGATATACATATACAGTTGTGAGATAGTGTAGCTCGAGTTGAGGGTGTGAATCTCACACAACCTGTTGGCGCGCACGAAAAACCACACCTGATCAATACTGTCACACTACGGAAAGTAGCACAATAACGTGGCTTACGGGGCCACTAGTCCGATGTAACGAATAGTTGGCCAGAGGCGCGATCGAGTCATCGATCGTATACGTAGCAGGCAGCGCGCCATTTGCCACTGCGCCACAGGCGCCTTGGCTTAACATCGTGTAAATTCCACCCCTTTTCAGATATGGATCAGCAAAACTGAACCTGGCAAGTTGTAGTATCTTTCATGTTCCAATGTTTGGTTTTCCGCTATCAAATTCATTTGTAAATAATCAAATATGAAGTGCTCAATTCATGGTTACCATATCTAGACTGAACACTCGTATTTCGATGTACACTGAGGAGATGACATAATCAACATGATTACGTGCACTAAGTCTTGACTGTGTACTTTGCATTTATAACTAACGACGGTTACTGCAACTTCTCCTGATCAAGGTACTTTCTCCTATTCTGCAGCTGTAAATTGTTTCAGGTCTCCTGAAGTCCCTTTCATTTTCCGCTTTGTGTGAATATAAATGGTGAAGAACGCCAAAACGCCACAAACAAATCAGTATCCTCTGTGAAACTCAGCGCGTCCTACCCGAAGCGGAACCCAAACGGAACGGCACGAACTGTAGAACATACACCATGAGCGAACACCGATACAAGACATGCTCTGGACCTACCTGCAGGAGGCTCAGGTGTGGAACATGCTAGATGAATCGAGGCAAAGCAACCAATTGAGTAACCAAGCAAAACTATTTGCTTGGGAAGTAAAGAACGTTCACGCAACAAATGCTGAAATTATTATAACCGTTAGCAATTTATGTGAACTGGACCGCTACTACCTATGCTGCTTCTCCTTTATTGATTGTGTGTGGAACGAAAATAGCAAAATGCTTCAAACAATTATCTATTCTATCCTTATTCATCAGAGCCTGGCTGAACAAGTGATGCCAGGATTCCGACGTATACTGGTTCGCTTTGCTTGCAAAGTTTTAAACAGAGACTGAGTCGAATCACATACATGTAGGAAAACTCCCCCATGTTACACAATCAGGCTATTTGATGTTATCCCATTCCATATGTGCTCGTGGTCCTGTCACAGGCAGTTCCTTTCCAACCTGATGCAGAAATACCATAGGGAAGGCTTAAGTCGCGACTAATTGAATACAGGTGACTTAGTGCGAATAATCACTTGAAATATTACTTCTTATTGATTGGCAATTCATGTGTGTGTCTGTGCTCGGGAACCAGCCATCAAAAAAGAAAAATACCAACACCATCGTGTTCAGCGCAATGAGCTATGTACGGAAAGGTTGCAAATTTTGAAATTCATCTTGATTTAAAGGTGTTTCGGTCCACCTCAGTCATGTTCAGACATGTTAGTGGCCGAAAGTGGTTATCACCACAATTGGAATGAATGAGATAGGCCTGTGATCCCAGAAAGGAAAGATACAAATAGAATGCCTTCACAATGAAGAGGAAGAACCAGATGGTCGAGGAATGACACGAATAAAAGTTGATCACAAAAGTAGGGGGAGATTATGAGCAACGAGCCCATAGTGTATACTAGAGGTTCGTCTGCGCGCGCTAGTGGAAAAGTTGCCACTGAACTGATCAGCAGGTGTGAGAGTGCGGCTTCCATAAGTGGGGAAATGCCTGGAGACGGATCCGACGGTGTGATAAGGGTGCGCCAGTGTTCAGATTCAACTTGAATTCGCACTAATTCGGTCACTTTTCACTATTTACGTCCATCACAGCCAATAGAAATGAATTGCCACATATGGTTGGAAAGAAGCTGACCATAACGAGTCAATGGTTCTATGAGGCACGGTGTCGCTGTGAAGTATACCATGGGTCTAAAGAAACTTCGAGTGACAAAGATCTGCTCGTGCATATAAGGTGGAGAAGGAGTGCTCAATCCAGACGTACATGTACAAAAATATGGAGTGGATTGAATAGCAAGGTTTGACGCAAGCTTCTTCTTTTTTTCTTTAGCGTTTGTCCCGTTCATTGGGGGGGGGGGGGTTCGCTTTCCTGAACTTCTGACGCCATTTCGTTCTATCGTGCGCCTGGTATGGGTGGGCGCCCACATACTAGAGATCCGCATGCAATGTGTCGAGCCACCATGGCTTCGGCTGTCCCTTAGGACGTTTTCCTTGGTACCTCAAGATGAAGGCCTACTTTGCAGACGGTGTCTTTGTTGGGGCGCAGAACGTGGCCGTACCATCTAAGGCGGGTTTCGCGGAGCTTGTCAGCAATTGTGGCGATGACGAACCACTCTCGGATCTTTCCATTGCGTATGCGGTCTACACGCGTGATACCAGCCACCCATCGTAACATTTTCGTTTCCATCACACCCAGGCGGCGTTCCACTTCCTTGGTGGCTGGCCAACATTCTGCACCATACAGTGCGCCGGGCCTAACAACTGCTCGCTACACGTTCGACTTGAAGCGATCTGGGATCTTCTTGTCGCAGAGCACTCCCGTCATCAAACGCCACTTCAACCATGCAGTGTTGACGCGAGCGACGACTTCATGGGCTAGGTTGCCATCGACTGAGAGTGTTGAGACGAGATACTTGAAGTGGTCGGTTTTCGGAAGGTCATTGCCATCAATCTGAATGGTGGTGGGCTCGTTCATATCGGTCGTCATATACCCAGTCTTTTTGACTTTAATTCGAAGACCGAAACGCGCTTGGCGTTTGCTGCATGCCTGTGTCTGTCGTTCAAATTCCTCCCTTTGTTCAGACGCTAGCATGACGTCATCTGCGTACAGCAGAGTCGTCGGTCTCTGGAGGTCTCTCGTAACAGCATCCATGATGACGACGAAGAGAAGCGGTGAGAGGGCTGATCCTTGATGTGCACCTACGGAGATGGGAAATTCTGCTGACGTGCCCGCGGCCGCCTGCACTCGACTTCTCGGGTCCACATAGAGAATCGTAACCCTGTCGACGAGCTCCTCTGGAATGCCGTGCCACCGCAACGCGTACCAGATGACTTCATGTGGCACGCGATCGAAGGCTTCCTTCGATCGAAGGGATCGAAGACCGAGGAATGCTAGATGCAGTGGCTTCTGCTCCTCGCGATGCTTCTCGATCATCAGTCGAGTCGCATGGATTGCATCCGTAGTTCCGTAGTTGTCTACGAAACCACACTGGTTCGTGGTAACTCGGATGATTTCGCGTATTCGGTGGTCGAAAATGCGTTCGAATATCTTCATACCGTGAGATAGCAGGCGTATTGGCCGATAGTTTGCGCAATCCGCAGGGTTGCCTGTCCTGGTCCAGCTCGGGATTGTGGTGCTCTTCTGCCTATCCACAGGGGTTTTATCCTCTGCAATGATCTGGTTGAGAAACGCCGTCAGTCATTCAGCTGAGCTCCAGTACTTTGACTTCCATAGCTCCGCCGCTACATCATCAGTATGTCACTTTTCCTGGCTTCATCCGTTTTAGCGCAGCCATGGTTTCATCCAAGGTGATCGGCTGGATAGGACCGTAAGTCGGCGGTAGTTGTGGAATGGATGGATGACTGAATTCTTCTGTTGAGATTATTTCGAAGTAGTCACACCACCTCTTCTTTGCCTTCTTGCGGTCTGTTATGAGATGATCATGTTCGTCGCTAACTCTATAAAACTTTTCGACGTCTTCGGCCTGCCGCTGTCGAGAGTTTGCCAGTCGGTAGATTAGGCGTTCTCCGCCATCTTTCGCATCTAGCCTCTTGCTAACATTGTTATAGTGCTCAGCCATCGTGGCTGCCATAGACTTCTTTGCCACTTTCTTCGCTTCTAGGTATTCCTGCCAGTTGTCATCAGTCTTGTCACAGAGAAATACGTGGTAAAGACGTTTCTTCTCGCGCACCTTCACTTTCACCACATCCATCCATAGCCACGCTTCTCTGTCAGTTCTCTTTCGACCTGGTTTGGTCGTGCCAAGCTCTGAACGTGCCACTTCTACAATGGCTCGAGTTGCATTCTTCCAGGTGTCGTCAACGGTCGTGACCGCTGGCAACTTGATGATGGAAGTTGCTGAGGTTTCCTTTTCCTTGAACCGCCACCACTTGATTCGGGGCGGTCCGCACCGTTCGTCATGCATCCTCCTTGGCGGCGTGATTCTCATAGTGCGGATAAGCGGACGGTGTTGCGTAGCCACGGTCTCATAGGGTACAACCTTTGCCTCGGTAACTAGCTTTCGATCGTAATGTCGTACGAGGACGAAGTCGTTCTGGGTCTTCATGTTGCCGCTGTGGAAGGAAACTAGGTGAGAAGGGAGTTTTCGGAACTCTGTATTCATTATGGCGAGATTGTGAGAGCCAGCATATTTCAGAATGCGCTCGCCATCTTCGTTCCGTATCCCGTCCCCAAAGCCTCCATGGCATCTGTAGCCGTCCTTTTTCACTCTTACGTGGCCAATTAGATCTCCAGCGACGACGATTGTGTCTTCTAGAGGTACGTCCGCGGTTTTCTCGTCAAGCAACATCCAGAATTCATCTTTTACCTGGTCACAATATCCCGTCTGTGGTGCGAAGAAGTGGAGGTGTTGATTTGCGGTGGTAATGACTACCTTCATGGAGCGGTCACCGAAACGCTGCACCTCGGCTATCGAGTCCCGGAAGCGTTGAGAGACAACTATGCCCACAGCGTTCCTAGTCTTTCGACTGCCGTTGTAGAGCACTTTGAAGCCGTGATCTATGTCCTTCTACTTGTTACCAGACCATCTCGTTTCTTGAACTGCGCACAAGTCAATTCGGCGACGCGCGTGTGCTTCTGCCAGTTCACATGAACAACGGCCTGTCAACGTGCCGACGTTCAAATTGCAATGCGCCTCTCGGCTACGTTGTGATCCTTAATGACTCGCATTCTCGCCCCTCGATGCCACCGTTCGCGAAACATCGGGGACCCTCGCATATTTTTCACACTAACCGGGCTCCGAAAGTGCGCGTCGATTCCTTAGGACGCAGTAGCTTTTATCTTAGAACCATTTGTCGTCATTGATCATATAGATGTGACGTGGGATCTAGCCGGCCTGCCACGACGGCCCGTCGCTCGAATACGGTTGATGGCGGCGGCGGGATTCGAACCCGGGACCCCGTGGAGACATGGTGCTCGAAAGCAGCGCCTTTGACCATTAGGCCATCTCGCCTCAACATTTGACGCAAGCAATACGAAAGATAAGCACAAACAAGAGCAATACCGATGCAGCAGGCCTGCTTCAGTATTGTTGTTGTTTGTGCTTATCCTTCGTATTGCTTGCGTGCAGCCTAGAGGCATAACCACTTCCTGCCATTTCTGAGTACCGACGCATCGGTCCCACAGCATTTAATATGTTTTATAACATTTCCTCAACTTCAGGTGCAAATCTACATGTACTATAGTCTTTACAAGGCAGCAACCATCGAAATCGTTGGGTTGAACCGCCAGTAGTTACGCACATTGTCGGCATGCCACAAATTTTCAACGGAAACAAAGAATCAAGCCCAATTCGCGGAGAAACCCAAGTCGAATTCGCGAATCCGGTTCCGCGTGGAGGTACCCACGAGTGTTTGTATGCCATTCTTTACGGACTTTCCAGCAATGCATAATTCGAGCTCAACTGCAGGATAATGTTTTCTTGGTGAACATTCCTAATGAAAACATCAGGAAGCAGTTGGTTCGTAATAGGCTCTACGATAAACATTGTATATCAGAGCCATGCGTTGTGTGCCCGCACGGAAACGTAGGCGATTGCGCAAGTGGGAGTAGTGTACCAACTAGAATGCTTGACTTGTCATGACCTCTACATCGGAGAAACGGGTAGGACACTAAGTGTGCGGATTAAGGAACACATGGCCACAAAGAGACGAGGAGCACTAGCATCTCCGCTAGGGCGGCACAAGATTGAAGCTCATAATGGTAGCGATTTTGATGTCAGGTGCAAGATACTGGCGTTAGAAAGCGAAATTTCTGCGAGGAAGGCGCTCGAGGGGGCCTGGATTCTGACTAGAAATCAAAAAAAAAGAAATGAACAACAAAAATGAATGTCTATCATTAACAAGTGACCTTCTTCCTTTTTTATCGTTATGTGAGCTATCTGATGTAGATCAAATAAGATCCGGACACTGAGTAATAGTCACTGGTCCGCTGCAAGCGATCTTGAGCAGTGCGGGCAAATCCCGCGAAACGGTGGAAAACATTGGTGGGTTGGAAGTCGAGTTTGGGTGTTCTCATCGTATCTCGCCTGGGACAACGTCGAGAACTAGCGAAATGCGATGAGACGTTTGACCTTGTAGTGCACAGGTTAGTAACGCTGGAACCACTTTCAGACCTCTGAAGAAGACGGTTCTCGTCGAAACGTTAGGTCACAATAAACATTTCCACCTTAACAACCTGGTGTGGCAAAGAAAAAAATTGTATGAGTCCTCGAGAGCACTTTTTGGATCCCGGTTAAGCAAGCGTGTAACTGATATTGCAGCGTGATTCGGCATTAGAATTCGGGCTTTTCCAACTGCTCATTGTATTTGTAAGCTGAGTCGAACATCTAATAAAATGAAGCAATTTCCTTCCGTTTTGCAGCTCCAAACTACTCTTTTCGTCTCCAAAACGATGGACTAGCTCTAGCAATACATTCAATCTCATTTTACAAGTGCAAGAAGTTAATGAAACAGATTGAAATGAAACCGACATGGTTTGAAGCGTTGACTAAGGTTCTACAGCATCTATACCAGTAATTGGCAAGTCGATATAATACCATGCGTTTATAAGGCACCTTCCGCCAACTACTACAAGTTGCTGTATGGCTGAGGGGATAAGAACGTAAGATGTGACGTGATGGGTGCGAAGTTCAAATCCGTACGATCGCTCGCGTCCTGCATTTTTGTATTTACGCCTTCAGCCCTAATTTAACTAATGAAAAAGGTTCGAACACGTTATTGTAATTCTGCACCAGCTACGAGATACTTGCTGTATGGAATGTATTTCAGTCCCGATAGAGTATTGCCTCAGAATGGTTGTGAATATAGACTTTTCATTTGAAACGGAAAATGGACTAGTCGTAAGGAAAACATGTATTG
Source organism: Ancylostoma caninum (assembly GCA_037903475.1). Taxonomy (NCBI): domain Eukaryota; kingdom Metazoa; phylum Nematoda; class Chromadorea; order Rhabditida; family Ancylostomatidae; genus Ancylostoma; species Ancylostoma caninum. The sequence continues at coordinate 62,033 of JBAJFG010000462.1, read as the reverse complement.
AGAGCAGCGAAGTGTACACCAGCGAAGTTGGATTCCTTTGTCGTCACCTGGTTTGGAAAGCCACATCTAGGAACACTGCGACGACTGCGCCTGGCACGCATGTTCTCGCGCGTTCGTTTCTTCGTCGAGGCCGTCTTTTGTAAATAAGTGGAAATGGAGTGGATGCAGTTCAAGTGATGGCAAGAATTTGGTTATATCTTGGTTATAAGTCGGTTAACCTAGGAAACTGGCCGCTGCTAGGGGCCACAACGTTCTGTATAAACGTCGGTTTCGGTGCATTTACTACGGCCTCAGCAAAATCTCTAACATGAAGATTCAAGCGGTGGTGCCTTCAAAGCTGATCGTAGCTTACGAGTTTCGTTACATATACATTTGCGCCAATCGTTTGTTAAGTTGGTAGAGTGGACTCTATTGTTGACGGCCAGAGGTTTCTCCAGAGGCCTGAATGGGTTCAAAAGTTGAATTTGTGTTCTGATCCGCCACCAAACGCCTTAGCTCTGCCGGCCAACAGACCGGCATTGTCCTAATGACAACTGGAAATCACTGAATAGAGGGAGCAAAAAGTCAAAAAGTCCACCGATGTAGCTATTATCGTTCAAATTTTTGATGCCTTTCTGTGGACGAAAAAGTGTCACCATTTCCCTAAGATAGTGAATGGTGTTTAGGTAAACTGATCTATAGCTCACAGAAAAGCATATAGAGCAGGAACTCATCGATAATCGACAAGCACTCGTTTCAGTTGTACATGGTTAGAATCCGAACGGAAATCCAAAGCGTTTCAGGTAGCTTCTTTGCCGGAAATTCAGGGTCGTAAGCTAGAATTGTGTACATCAATTCAATTTGCTGTCAATTCTTCTGCTACCTAAATTTTCTTTTATACGCACGCTCAGTACACGTTCGTCTTCATAAGTGCACAAGTATTACACTCTAAACACTTTATCTGATACTAGTCTAACCACCCGGCTCACGTCCGACTTCCAGACTTCCAGTGATGCTTCTTTGAGCGCATAGTTCACTTTGATTGCGAACAAAAATGAACTGGACTTAGTAAACCTAGCGGAATTATGGGGACGTACAACTTCACACCTGGCGCAATACTTTCCTAAAAAGCCCACGAAACCGTTAGCGCATGATAGCTTTCTTCAAAATCGAAAATGTAATGCGCATGAGTTGATTGTAGTGGGTGTAAATAATGTGATAAAACCAATTCAGTTCAGCTGACGTCTTGAAATGATTCGTTTTTATCCAGCTGTTGTGGTACTTCTCAGACATTCGAACTGTGCGACCGCTCTGCTATGACGGTCCGCCGCCAGCGCGGTTAGTACGCTCTCAGACTGGAACCGAGCGAGCGCTATGCAATACACGCCTAAGTGCTCCCCGTCAGTGTGAGTGTTACGGTCATGGGAGAGCCCTCGCACGGTCGACGGGGCCGGCTCGCAGAGTTATTGGGGATCTCTCGCACGGTTTGTCATGTTTTTTGGTTCACTGCTTTGGATGTTATGTACAAAACGAGAACTATTTGCGTCTCGAAGAACATGGTAAACCTCCGAATGCTCCCTTACCCTTGCGAGCGACCTGCGATGAAAGTATGACCCGCACTCGATTAGCGCTGGGACAGTGCGAGTGCTAATGGAATGATTCTCATTCCTTTTTCTTTCACTCTTTTCCTTCTTCCAATTCCTTATAAAACCCTTTCCTTCAAATTTCACCATCCCTATGGCTGCTGTAGTCAATCTCGAGCCGCGACGGCGTTACGGAAACGGAATTGCTTGGAAACATCTTCCTAACTTGATATCGATGTTTTACCCTTCTCAAGCGGAAACTAAAGCAGAAGACAATATGAAAAAAATGAAATGATGAGCACATACACATCAAGAACGAGCAACTAGGCGCAATCGCAAGCTGAATGACACCACGTACAACACTACTTACGAAGAGGTAAATGCAATCATAATACAAGAAACAGCGTTACAAAACTCAAGGAACTATAGATAAATGGGAAATCCATCCTCGTCGCCGCTGTTGTATCGGACTCAGAGCAGGCACTGGTAAGCTGCCGATTTTAGAAATGTAGGCCAAAAAGATACACTCCTCGTACGCCCGTATCATTTCTAAGATACTGGGTGCAGTGCTTGCACGCAGAGAGGCTCCATGTATAAATTTAGGTGCAGCGTTCGCACGGTTGGCCCTGAATTCTGAGCGCTCGCACGGCGAGTTGCCCCTCCCATAATTGCAGGTGCAACGCTCACACGGTTCGAGAGTCATAGTTCAGGTTATAGGGGACATAATCAGTAAGGAGAGGGTCAGTTTGAGACAAAAATGAAATGGACTGAGATTACGAATGGAGCTATAGAAAGAGCGCCTAGGTCATACACGTAGGAGCGTGAAACAAAAGTGACACTTGCGCATCACTCCCACCCCCCCATACCCATACGTGCGATAAGGGGGAGGCAGGGGTCTGCGGAGAGAAGGGGGTCTCAGAGGTCTGAGACCTCTGAAAATGTAGGGGGTCGTCGACCGGGAAGCCACTCTCCTGTTTATTTTTCTTTTCCACACTTTTACACACACACGCTTTTATTTTTATTTTTCTTCTAAGGGTAGAAAAAAGGACTAATGTAAACTAATAAAACTTTTCAATTTCAGGTGAAGGAACGAACGAGTAGACTGAAGAAGAGCAGGACGAAAGCAATAGAGAAATGGAGAAACAGAAACACAACCTAAAAGCTAAAGTACAAAGAAGCAAAACAATTAAAATGAATGCAGAACGTGTGTTCTGTGACAGAGAGTCTGGCCGCGCTGATGGAGCGCAGAATACAACGCACTGAAAGGAGTTGAAAAGATGAAGAATACCGCTGTTACCATTCAAAATTTCCAAACCGTGAAGGGTACCTGAACATGGCGCAAACATATTAATTACCCGCAAGCCCAGGAATTGAGTTATTGGAAAAATGCGCCAATTCTAAATTATAGTACATTCAACCACAGATTCATGTCTTCCTACAAAACTGTTGTCATACTCGTGCTCAGCGAGCCGGAAAATCTTAAAAAACAAGTCTTACTAGCGCTGAATAAAATTGTGAAAAAGTCAATAAATTGATGATAATCGATCACTCAGGATTTCTATTCTGGATTCAATGGAGGCTTCCTTATTCTATACGAATCACTGGAGCCACAATGTCGATCCGTAGCGGAGTTGGTGGGCGGCGCGATGTGTCGTCACTTGAACAGTGTTCAACCCGCACACTTCTTCTTCATGGAAGCATGATAACGCCGATAACGCCGTCTATTTCGAAAATCGGAGGGTCCGAGGAAAAAGAGCATTCAATTTGCTACATATTCATGTGAAACCTTGTCTCATTGACAGCAAACCTTGTGCAAAAACCGACAAAAAACTCTATTTTTGCCTATTTCTATTTTCATCGGGACTTTTCACATTGGTAACCGGTACTAACCCGTCGACAAATCTATGTTACTACCATATTTCTACTATATTCCATCAGAAACCGCGTACTAGTTTATGGGAGCCTACAGGCACCAAGCCCTACACAATGGCTCCAGCCGATCTGGCACACTCTACTTTCTGCGCACTATTTCTTTTTTCTCTGACTACAGGCTCAAGCCAATGTACAGGCTTTGCTTCCCCCACCCCTTCCACGATGTAAAACGGGGTTTCACGGCATATTGGGTAGTATAGAGAATTTCTCTGCTTCTTTCCTGTTTGCAAGTCATACTATTTGGATTGGAATGAGAAAAGAAAACCTCGAAAAAACTAGGAAAACTTGCCATTTCTCCTCATTCCAAAGAGTGAACTTTGGGTCCTGCACAGTACTAAGATGTTTCGTGTTCCATACTAGAATGCACAGCATCTCCTCCCCTTCTATTTAGGACCATCCGATTTTCAATTCATTTTACTTTAACATATTTATTCTTCACCAAACCCAAAGTGCGCAAAAAGTATTGTTTTCGAAAAATGACATTTGCTCCTCCAACAATGCATACTTTCCAACAAGTCAATTCCTCTTTAATCTAATAGGTTTGCGCTATGTTAGGATACCGTTCATGGTTTGGAAAATTTCAATGCTAACAGGGTATTCTTTATCTCCAATCACAGTTAGTAGTCTCACACCACACAACACAACTTCTCCATTCATTTTTGTTGTTCTACATCTTTATTCTTTAGTTTTTAGGTTTTTCCTTTTTTCTATCGCTTTCGTCCTTCTCTCGCCTATTCCTCAGTTCCTTCACCTGAAATTTAAATTTCACCAGATTTATTTTTTACCGGGGCTTCGCCCCGGTTACCTCCCTTCACTTTTGTGAAAGGGGTTCGCCGACACGGACACGGACACGGACACGGACACGGACACGGACACGGACACGGACACGGACACGGACACGGACACGGACACACACACACACACACACACACACACACACACACACACACACACACACACACACACACACACACACACACAATGAAGACCCATCTCTAGGCGTTCACAACCTTTTGGATGCCAGAGCACGGGTCACACGATGTTGCACTCGTTCCCTAGTCTTTCCTCACTTTCGCATGCGGACGCAGCCTTATCGCAACAGTGAACCCGTTTTTGCCCATTTTTAGACGACGGCTCATCCTCATCGCAGGAGTGGATCCCTCTCATGACGCTTCCCCACATTTGGGCGCCGGCGCACCCTTTGGATCAGGTACACATCATCCGACCTTCTGCTTGATGTCCTCCTCAACAACTCCACCACTCCACACACGCTCCTAGCTTTTTATATGATCGTTAATCAACATCAGTGATCAATCCTAGAATTCTGTAGCAGGCAGACAACCGTGGCGACCAAACAAAGCAAACGGCGTTGTCTATTACGAAAGCCATTAATATCGACGACCAGCACAAATAACAAAAGAAAACCTTCTAAGGTAGGGCGCAGAGTTCCCGACGCCGACGACGACGTCGTGAGCGTCGTCGTTGCGGACGCGACGCTGCGGCGGCTCGTGCGGCGCACTCTTCCATTGCAAGAATACAGCGCACGTCGCATTCTGCCCTTGCGTGCGGTTGAAAATGTCTCTCTGACGCCGGCTCCGTCGGCGTCGCCCAAAATGACGTTGACCACGGATCAATTCCCATACTACGATCGACGCTCATGACGCCGTCATCGGCGTCGGGAACTCTGCGTGCTGTCTAAGTAGCTCCTGTTGTAGCCGCGATGGCACTGTTAGAGGGCCGATCTTCGCTTATTTTATGAACTGCACGAGAGGTGATTTGTACTGCCTTCCTTTTTAGGTTTGACTCAAATCGATGAAATGTCTAAGTGATTCCTTCTAGCATTTGTGGAACACTGGAACGCTTGAACAGAGTATTAGAAACTCTCACTAGAATTTTCGAGTAAGGAACGTTATACCTCGAAAGGACGTAGCAGCCGAGATCGTCGATTGGCCTGGAGTGATTCGCAAATCTCTAGGCTCGGCCACAACGCCTTTTACGGCTGTAACGGTCTTACCTCTTACAGTAACCAATTTCTTGGATTGAAGGAAACTACGTGTGGATTAAAATTCTGAGATATTGAAAAAAGAACTAGACAATCATACGTCGTAAAGAGCTCGTATGTCAGCCTTTTGATTCGACTCGCTCGGATGACCAGAACTGATTCCATATCCGCTGTAGTCGTAGGAGTACACGTCACACTTATGAAATCTACAATTCCACAACACCTCAACGAAGAGAGCACATGGCAGTTGCACAGATATTATTGCAACACTTACCTTGCTAAATCTAGTAAGCTTGGTACCCCCATAAGATGATCACTAAGATCACTTGCATTGGGGTGTGAGTACAGTATCGAGTATCTGCTTCTACCTGGTGCTGCAATCCGCACACAAGCAATGTACTAAAATGTCGTCCATAATGTCATTTTAGGAATGCGTCTAGTTGCGCTCAATCGATATCAATTTTAATGCACAATTCACTCTTTTGTACCTTTTCATTTTGAAACTTACCGTTAGAACTAGTAAGGTTCACGCTGTCATGCATCAACACTCCACATTCCATTACGGACAAGGGCAGTTCATACTATTTAGATGCGTGCGTTTTGCGTGCGTGCATCTATAAGATGAAGAATGGGACATCTCTGATACAGTTCAGATGCAAATCAGACGCACGCGTATGAGGCCTTGCGGCGTTTTCACTTAAGCTACTCATGTTTTGTTGCCTGGTCTTCATGGAAAATTCACACTAGTATGAATTGCCTTATGGTGGGAGAATAACCCAAAAGGAACGCAACCCAAAATACAGTTCATTCAATAAAACTAGAAACAATTCACCTGAATGAGGTGCAAGTGCCTTTCTGCACTCATAAAAGTATTAGGGCTATTGTTCCGACTAATAGACGACCTCACTCCAGAGCAGGGCTGAAGGAATCGATCGCCTTCGGAGCTCATGAGAGCATCGAGGACGCTGTGAACATGACGAAGAACACCAATGCCTCTGCAGCTTCCGAAACCTGAACGTTACACAAACAGGATGAAAATGCGGTCAGCGTCATCAAATGCTTCACCAAGAGTGGGATGGTAGGAGTAACCCGCCTCACTCAAGTGAGAGAGGGAATGAGGAGTCTATGTCGAAAGTCAATTATCAGGGCTGCCGCTTACGCTAAATTGACTAAATGCACTTAGATGAGGGAAGGGGGGTGGGGGATATGATGCAGACGATGCTGCAGTTCAGCAACAAGTAGATGGGCCATCCAAGGGTGGAGCAATATATATTAGGGGCGTGAGCTTGACGCGCATTCGTCCATATGATGAAAGATAGGACCAATTGCATCACTGACGCTGCTCAGACGCATGCGTTAGCGTGCTCGTGACGACCACGCCTTCTTTCCAGTGAGGATGCAAATGCCACGTTGACCATGAGAACACTTCTGCAAGTAGATGCGTCTGACTACTCTGAACTTTCTGCCCGCGGTGGATCCGCGGTGTGCCCGAGGTGGAGCGTCGGTTCGCCACCGCGGGCATGTGCGGGTCCACCGCGGATGTACTGCGGCTCCACCGCGGGCATGTGCGGCTCCACCGTGGGCATGTGCGGACCCACCGCGGGCATGTGCGGACCCACGGCGGGTATGTGCGCGTCCACCGCGGGAACATGCATTTTCAAGGAACTGGTTATTTCTTTCTAAAAATAGTCCTGTATCGAAGACCCTGTCGTGAGGAGGAAGAGGCAAATCCACGATGGCACTGATATTTCATCCTGCAGGCGTTTTTACATCACTGGATTCGAACCCACGTACCTTTTCGAACTCATGTTTGGGAGTCCGCACTCTTATCCACTCGGTCATGCGTGCATCGTGCGTGGAGGTTTTGTTGGCATTGATGACGCAATCAGCTCTACTGCGGGTCCACCGCGGGCAAGTGCGGGTCCACCGTGTGACATGTGCGGGTCCACCGCGGATAGCCATGTTATTGCGGGTCCACCGCGGGCATGTGCGGGTCCACCGTGATCATGTGCGGACTCAGCGCGCTAGTGACGTCACTCCCGGTTGTCCACCGCGGGCACGTGCGGATTTATCGCGGGCAACCGCGAGTCCACCGCGGATTGACCTCGTACCGCGGACCCACCGCGGGCAGAAAGTTCAGAGTAGTATAATATGCCCTTGTAAGGAATTCAGAAGCAAGTGGATATTGGAGCCAGAGTGAAGTTAAGTGGTGCACTTGTGCACTATCAAGGATGCTTGATATTGATCAAAAACGACCGCGTTTTAGTCCATTATCCTCTCACCCATGATCGCTACTGGGTGAATGGACCATCTAAATGAGTTCCATCCTTCCTAGATTTGTGGAACGGCATGTCTATGAGGCGTCGAAATTTTCAAGATGGCAACGTGAGGAGGCGAACGCAACAATTAAAGTTAAATAGCCAGATTCTACTCCGCTTTGTGTTGAACAAGGTGAGCGTCTCCAGGTAGATTACTTAGGACGGAGGGACGATCCCAACTTCAACATGTGCATCCACTTCTATGGAAGTTCGTGTAGATTGGATCTCGTGTGAACTCAATCTTACACAAAAGCCCGAAATTTCCTTAGCACTTTCCTCAATTTCCTTTCCTTAGAGCATTATTGTGAGATATTATTGTGTTCTTTCTATGTCATTTAGCGCAATGTTCGCTCTTGGTCTTTCTGCAATAATTATTTTACATTTTCAGCTCAATATTTCCATACTTCTTCATAGAGAATTCAGTATGTAGGCATTTACCCTCAAGTTTTCGCACCAGAGAGCCATTTGAGGTCTAATATTGCAAAGTTTGAGAAATAGGGTAGTCTGATACAGTCCAATATAAATAAAAGCACAACCAACATTGTTCTTGTGAGTTTTGACAACGAATCCTTCAACATCATCGATGTCATCTGCGCATGGATGTGAGTGTCCAATTCGCCAACCTAGTTGTTCTGAAGTTTTTCTGAAACAGCTATTTTGAAAGCTGCTGTCTACAACTCCCTGTTCATGGTAGTGGTTACTCAGAAAAAAAAAACATTTTTTTTTTGATATACCGTCAGATTGTTGCGAAATCAATTGCAGGAATGAACAGTCTAATTCAAAGTGGTATAACTTGGAAAAAACAACTTGGAAAAACACAACTTTGTTCATTAACTTAGCAACCGCTCCATTCGCTAGATCCATCCTTCAATATAGTAAAAATTGCGTACCTCTACCGCGAAATCTAAGATCACAAGAATTCGCAAACTTTTGAAAGGCTACTTCAACACGCTCAACATCAGCAATCTGCTGCTGTCGCAGGATTGCATCTGGAGATAGGGTATAACTCACTTACCTACTTACTTACTTACCTACTCACTTGAAGACCACATTCTTTCTTCTCAATTATGGGGAGTGGGTTCTCCAGCCTCCTTCCGAATTCTCGCCGGTCGTTTGCTAAATATTGCCATGATCTTCCTAGTGTTTCTTCGGTTTGTTTTCCCCAACGATTCGCTGGTCGGCCTTTTGGTCTAGAATAGTTCTATGGGCACCAAAATGTTACTTTTTGAGTACGTCTGTTGTCGCCTCGCCTTGCAACGTGACCCGTCCATATCAGTTCTCTCTCTCTCGCATCATTGTAGGCGTCTTTGAACGAGGTGCGCCTCCTGATTTCTTCGTTACTGATTTTGTCTCGCAATCTGATCTGAAGTATCTCCTTCTCCATTGCCTTTTGCGTTGTCAGTAGTTTCATTTTATTCGATTCACGTATTATCCATGTTTCGCAGCCATACAGTAACGCAGGAAGAACGTTGGTGTCGAACAGGTGTACTCGTGTATTCGCATCTTTCCTCTTCTTGAAGACTTCTTCCATGTTCTTGAACTTTGACCATGTCGCACATCGTCACCTTTTTAATGTGGTCATTTGTGATCTGTTGGCCAAGACAAGTCTAGATAGATGTCCACGATTTCGATCTTGTCGTTTTCGAGCAGTATTTCTTCTTCAATTTATGAGCATTGCTTTCGTTTTCGTTCTACTGATACGAAGTCCAACATTTTTGCATGCCTCGTTTAGATCCTTCAGCATAAACAATGCTGTGTTGGCATCATAGGCAATTAGAACAATATCGTCCGCGAACCTCAGATGATGAAGTCTTTCGCCCTCAACCTCGGCGCTTTTATTGGTCCAGTCAATGCTTCTGAAGACGTCTTCCAGTGCAGCAGTGGAGAGTGTTGGAGATATTGTATCGCTCTGTTGTACATGATAGGCATCTCGACACTGTTGCAAAATAGGCGAATCGACGCGCTACAGCTGTTGTTAATTTTGTGAGGAATTCTGACATATTTCTTCGGAACATTCTGATGTATCAAGGCATTTGTGACCGCATTGATTTCTGTCGAATCGAAGTCTATTTCGAAGTCGACAAATATTAAACAAACGGGGACAGTGTATTTACGACAACGTTCCAACAGTTGATTAATAGTCTGGAGATGGTTGAATGTGGAGTAGCCCCTTCGGAGACCTGCTTGTTCTCTTGGTTGCTCATCATCCAGCTGCTCCGCAATTCTATGCATCAAGACTTTTGTGAAGATTTTATAGATGGCAGGCAGTACAGCGTGGGTCGGCAGTTCCTCAGATCTTCTCTGTCGCCTTTCTTCGGAATGATGATCGTTGAAGATTTTTCCAATTGGTCTGGGATATCTTCTTTGCGAAAACATTCTGCAAATAAAGTTGTCAAGGCTTCCCAAAGCGGATATCTTTCTGCTTTAATCATTTCGTTCGTGATCCCGTCAGGCCCTAGAGCTTTTTGCATTAGAGACTGCGTGCCGTATTTCAGAAACCAGGACGTGGGACTTCTTCTTCCTCTCTTTCATCTATCAAAGGTGGTACATCTTTCTTGGACGAGAAAAGAAACGTAGAACTTTTCACATCTGTGTTCCATTTCTATTCTCTTTGTGAGTCATGTTCCATCTTCGGTTAGCAGTGCGGGAATAGTTGCGAATTGCTGTTTCATTCCTTTTCGGCACTTTCGTAAGCTTTTGTTTTTTTTTCGCAGCGTGAAAGAGTTTTTGAATTCTGAAATTCGTGCGATCTTCTTTCATTTTCCGACGGGATGAGCTTACACAGTTCTGCATATTTGATACGGTTTTCTGTTCGGTTCATATTTCTGTTTTTGTGAAAAAGCTTTACAGTTTCTTCATACAACCTCTTTAGCCTTTGCTTCTTTGTAGCGGTCGCCCTCAGGGTCTTTATTATCTTCTGTTGGATCTCTTAATACATTTTTGTTAGCTGATTGCCCAGCTGGTTGTCTCTGCTCTGTATTCGAAATTTTTCGTGTCGAATGTGCGATTTACTGCAATCTTTCTTTTGTTCCTCTCGACATCAGCTTTCAAAGTCAATCGCGAAATTCGTCGCTGCTAATGTTCAATGTGCTTAGTACTTGCACGTTTCCTACTATAAGTATGTCTGAGGAGAGACCATAATCGATTTCATGTCTCGTTTTCCCTACGTTCGCCGATTCGTATGTCCACCGCTTCTCTTTGTTTGCTGTTTGCGATGTAAGGCCTAGGGCATACTACGCAGCGACAGAGTCGCTGTGAAGCATGCCCTAGGCCTAAAGCCTTTGTTGTTCTGCGAAATCTAGGAGAATTTCTTCGGCATCTGTCCAGGTTTTTCCAGTAAACTTTCCTACGTAACGCGTATTTGCCGGCTGTGTTCCTGTTTGTGCATTGAAATCACCGATAACCAGATTTTGATAAGCTGGCTGTTTCAAATGGTGTGTCAGTTTTGAGTAGAGGGATTCGATTTCTTCTATATCATGAAAAATGTGCGGTGCGTATATTTGTAAAAGTAGGAGCGGTTTCTTCTTTCCTATGCCGAGCTTCAGTATTGCTATTCTTGATGAGCTTTTTTTTTTGCTGATGACGAAGCCGAGGCCACCGACATAATGTGTTCCTCTTCCGCTTCCAATGACGTCTCCAGTGTCTTTCCAGTCTTTCCATACCATTCGCTGTCCTTCTTTTGCTAGTGTTTCGCAGATCCTGATGATATAGTACTTGAAGCGATGTAGTGTTTTCAGCTGCTCCACTAGGAAATTCTTTTGCGTGATATCAGCGATTCCGTGCTTCCAACTGTAAATTAAGACATGGAGAGGATGCCGTCCTCGCTTTTGTTCCTTTTCTATATCCAAGCGCTTCTGTTTTTCCGGCAGTTTTGTTCGTCAAGTCCCTTCCAGGTTTGTTACGTCCTAGCCCTCTTCGAACGCCCTTTCCGTTCTGAGCCAGGCCTTGGGACTCTCCCTGGCTAGATTTCTGCGTTTCTTGGTTTTCCAAAAAAAAACACCGAAAAAAAGATGGGGTATACACTAAGGAAATGGCCCAAGAAATAAAGACAATGTGTGAGAGTATCCATGAATTACTGCCTCAATTTTGCATTGAAATATGAGGCTTATCGTCACTCCGGAGCAAGGAGAAAGCTACTTCTGTTCAACACTGCCGACATCTGCTCAACATTGTAGCAGATTTTTGGACAGGCTGTTTAAATTACAATACTACGACTTTGTTGTCAATGCCTGACTGGGTTAGAGGAAGCTGCAGTAGATCTCCCTTTACAGCATCACTAAACTCGTCACACAACCTCCCTAGAATGAAGATCTGATTCTGCAAAGCTTAGAGAAAGAGGGTAACGTCTACACCCATACATAACACCGCCTCCTTTCATCGCACATAAACAGAGCGCCCTCTACAGCAATTACACGGTTTAGAAATTGATCGTTTTTGAGGCGAAGAAATAAGTTAGAATAGATGTTACAGCGGGTGGAACTTTTGATGGAGAGCTTCCATCTCTGCCCTCACTTCCTAACGATAGGATCTGGCTCAAGTGCCATGACTGTCCCCAACACTAGATCGTCAGGAGAAAGGCTGAGATCATGGCCACGGTTGTCTTCGGGATGGAACACGCCGGAGGAAAATTTCGCGAACTAGTATCTCACGGCTCATTGGTAAGTTGATTTCAAGCCAAAACAAGCGCAGGTTCATCGCATACTTTCGGCGAGAAGTGATCGAGTTTGAAGTCACCAAACATGATCACTCAAAAATCGCGGCGGTTCATCACTTGCTTCATCAAAGCTTATTGTTGCATACCGCGGAACGGCAATTATTTTCGCAACTACCCGATACTTCTTTAGACTAAATGTCATTTACTAATCATGGATCAAGAAGTTGAAACCATGCAACACTGACTTATCAGCGCGATAAACTTTAGCAAACTTCTTCTTTCGCTCTGCTATTTCAATGGCTTCTTTGTGTCCTTCTACCTCTTTTCTTACTCTTGGAGGACCATTGTCGATGTAGAAAAAGTACTCATTCGGCGGAGGCCAAAATGCCACCTTCAAAGAGTGTACTTCAAGAGTAACATAGTGAGACGAGCAATCCCCTCACCTGAGGCAATATGTGACAGAACGGAGGACAGCAAAATATCCATAGACATCGTTGCACTCGAACAAGAAATATGTTAAGGCGCATTATCCTCTCCTTCAAAAAAAGGCAAAACAGCTGTTTGCGTCGCAGTGAATCCAAAATCAAAAAAGCAGAGTTGTGGCACCAATAATATACAGGCTGCCAACGAACTTAAGGATTCCAAAACTACGTATATGTGAGAGAAAGGGATCGGATGCTCCTCAACGTGCATAGTAAACGCAAGTCTAGAACCACGTAATGTGTGGTTAAATCGGGAAATATTCGCCTTGTTATTCAGAAAAGATTGCAAGACACCCTTGTAGGTACAGTCTCAGCTCATATTTAAGACGTGATTGGTGTGATGGTGGTGTGAGCAATGCCTAGGTGAATCATACTGGTTTTGAATCGAGATTCTCCATATTGTTATGCTCACAGAAACACAGACACCGATAGCAATTGACACAACAAACAACAGAGAGAATATAGTCTAGCCGTCATCCTACTGTTCGCAGCAACATAGCTTATAGAAAATTATGTCATATGATGTTACAGGATATAGTAACCATCAGCACCATATAGTCCCTTATTCAACGACAGCGATATACCCAAAAAAAAATTCTGACATTTCCTGTGTAGTACTTTGCATGATTCCTGTACTTTGAAAGAGACAGATTTACTTGATTTCGATTCGATGCTAAGCAGCTGAATTGCTACATAGTTTGGATGAAATGGACTAGAATGGAAGATTTCAGTGTAGCGCACTTCCTGATGCTACAATTTCCCTCATATACTGGTGTTCAATAACGATGCATGTCTAGAATGATACATACATGTCAAGAACAGCATAAACACAAAAAAGCAAAAAACAGTAGAAGTGCAATATACGTACAGTGTCTCATAAAAAAGGTCACGTTATGAAATTCCCAGTCTCAGCTTTTGCGGGGACCGTGGAATTTTTTTAGTACCATTGTGATCAGCACCTAAAGTAACCCTTGCACGCTATTTTTGAGATCACGGTAGTAACGCCAGATTTTCAAAACTTTACTTATCTGCTTCCACCCAGCTCGCAGTCATGACACACTTTCAACCTAGAGCACGTTTATTAGTCACGCAACTGAAGTTCCGAAGTTTTAACAACTTGATGAGTTTTCATGGGCTACACTGATTCCACACAACCTTCTACTTCTTCTCCTTATGGGGAACCTGAGCATATCCACATTGATAGAGCGTCGCGCACCCAAGAGGTTTTCCAGCATTTCCAAGCACTCATTACTGATGACAGCACATTCTAAACTTGCTGACGAGAATGTTCTGTGGTCTTACTTTAGAAATGTGGTTAGCACTGGCCACAGGCTGTTCCGATAGCTTCGCTGCATGAAGGCAGCAATCTCCAGACATCGAGTTATTCGCGCATTTTCTCGTTGAATCCAATGAACCAATTGCTGGAATTGGTGTATTTTACTCTCAGGCACTTTACGATGTCCGACAATCTTTGTCTGCACAAGTCTCAGTTCTTTTCGAAATGAGCAGGAATTGATCGAATTTGGTGAAGAAAATTTCACAATCGAGAACGTGTTCATATCTTGTTTCAGGAACTGTGATCAGCCACCAATTTGATGTCCACGCACGAGATCTGTCACCTTCAGCAGAGTTATTGACGCGATAACAGAAGAGAGGGAAAACTTTTTGCAGTAAGAATATTTGCCAGGGTATTGTCTCGTCTGTGGGCTTGCTTCTCTACAGAAATAGATCTGAGCAGACAGAGAGTGAAATGTGATTTAATAGCGCTAGACATCAAAAAACGCTTGAGAGTAATTTCCACTAACCTAAGCAACAGTTCTGTAGGTTTCAATGAGAAAATGCAGGGATACTCCAATGTCTGACGAGTTCTGTCTTCTTGGATCGCCATCTAGCGAAGCCGTCAGAACAGTCTGTGACCATTGCTGACTGTATTCCTAGGGCAACATCACAAAGCATTCTTTTCAGCCCATTCTGAGTATACAACAGAGCATTCTTTTCAAATGATTTTGAATGCGTCTCCATCAGCAATAAGTGCTTGAAATATTGAGGTCGGCAGTGTTGGATGTGCGAAGCTATGTCCGTGCGGATGCCTTCAGGACCCCAATAAAGAGCAGGATTGGCAGGCTGAACAAAATTAGTGTGGTTCGTGGAAGCTCGATGAATAATTGAAACCTCGAAAAATTAGTTTCGCAACTAATAAACCTTCGAACCCGTAGGTGTGCCACGACTCCAACCTGGCAAAAGCAGGAAAATAAAGTTTTGTAGATCTGGGATTACAATCGTAATCTCAAAAATGGAGTAACAGGGTCATTTTAGGCGCTGATCACAATGGTGGATAATAAGATGTAGGCGAATCGGGACAAGTGATCTTCCAAAATCGCTTATACTTCAATTAATAAGGGTCTGCTGGGATACACAAGTAGGAAGAAGGGGTGGTTGCTTCAAATATAAATGAAACGGATACAGGACAAAGAAGTGAAGAACACCCATATTGTGTGCATATCGACTGAAATAAGTGCCT
Organism: Ancylostoma caninum; assembly: GCA_037903475.1. NCBI lineage: Eukaryota > Metazoa > Nematoda > Chromadorea > Rhabditida > Ancylostomatidae > Ancylostoma > Ancylostoma caninum. The sequence continues at coordinate 46,562 of JBAJFG010000462.1, read as the reverse complement.
GCATCCCTGGTCTCTACTCTTATAAACGTCGGCGCATCGGCGTTACCACAACGTTAGAAACGTTAGCAGCGTTGCTACACTTATCGACGCCGACACACACACACACCACGCACACACAAGCGGTGAAAGTCCTATTTTTGAAGGCGTCGAACTGGCTACATTTTTGGAGCCCGGAGGAGGATAGCTCCGAGCTGTGCTGGCTGCCTGCCACAGCCGCAACGTTGGTGAACGAGTCTTGGCGTGTTCAATCGATAAGACCAACGGCTTCATACGTCAACACGGGTTAGCAAACTGTTACAGACCCCACCCCGGAAGACGGGTTTAAAGACCGTTTCGAGACAATTTACCTATACAGCTGGATTCAGCGTGTCGAGGAGATGCAGAATCTGCCATTACCTCAACCACGAACGTGAGATGGTTCCCTGCCTTTAACGTGCTTGTGATTTTACCAGGTTTTAAATGGATCCTTCTTTTCGGCCTTACTTTTCAAATAAAACGTCTTCTTCAAAGGCCTGGAAGTGGAATAAAGCACTGATTGACGTTCTTAGCCGTCAAATGTCTCCTCCGCTCCTGGCAAATTCGACATTGTTCCGAACCCACTGCAGACGATCTCTCGTAGGCAACGTTGAACCAACCTTGTGAATCCACCGTTGTATGCCTCCACACCGATTTTGACACTCGTGACAATGGACTGCGTGTCACTCTGCACCACAGATGTTATGCGGGTGCGAATATGCGCGTATCTACACCTCACACAATAATAGGAAGGGGTTAAAGTCACTGGTGATTGGCAAACATTCGTTGCGGTCATTCATTTGTGGATTCCTTGCCAGAACGCTTCTAACGCCTTCCTCGCTGTTATTTCATTTTCGTGGCTTAGTATTGTACAAATCACATCGAAATCTTTATCGTTAGTTCCTCGTGCTTATGCCTTCTAAGCGCAGATATCAAGCTCCCGCGCCGCTTACTAGCCAGATGTTCCTTTACTCGTATGCTGAGTATGAGCCCTGTTTCCACAATATATGAAGTGCTACAGTTGAAGCATGCTATCTGATAGATTACTCCAACCTTTGAATAGTTTCCCATTTGAACACAAGGACAGACGAGGCAGTCAGTCGATATGCACTGCTTATCTTACAATTAGTCTATTCCGAACAGTTTTTTGATGAACATCATTATTCAGTTGAGCTCGTACATATAAGACATCGCCGCAGGTCTGTCGGCAATTCGTCTGAGATGAGAAGGAGGCATAGGGAAGCTTATTTCCGCTCGTACTGTGTTGATTTACGGGATGTCGCAGTCGGACTCGACGAGCTATCGTGTACCCGATCCACCGCGTTATACTAGAAGCTAGTAGAAGTGGTTCTTGCCGCTCGGCTTCCCTACTGCAAACTCGTCGAGCAGTTTTGAACACAACAATAATGTAAAGATCCACCTAAATCTTGATAGAAGTAGAAGCACAGTAAGAAGAATACTCAACCTCATGCTTTGTATGCTGTTGCTATCTCCAGGTTGCCTGCTAGAACTCGCTTATTTGGCCTGATATTTTGACTTGAACGTCTTCTTAGGAGGCCTGAAAGTGGTGTGAAGCTTAATTGTGCGTTCTTGTCACCAAATATTAAGTCCCTAAATGGCTAATGCAACATCATTCCAGATTAGCTAGACAGAACGAGGGGGTAGGGATATAATAATAAATAGTGCGAGCTGTAGATTACTACGATACCCAAGCCCGTGTTCAATCTAGGGTGCTGGGTCGCACTCACTTGTCCGCGGTGTGCGTTTCTGATTGGTGCGGACATCCGCAAAAACGCTGGACTCAAGAATGTTGGATAGTTGCCAACTGTCTATGAGATGTTCTGTTTGGTTAATCTGGAATGATGTTACACTAGCCTTTGAGGGACGCAACACTTGGTGGCCAGGAGCGCATAATTGAGCTTTACAGCACTTTCAGGCCTCCGAAGAAGACGTTTAAGTCGAGACGTCAGGGGTGGTAGTAAACCTCCTGGAACGGCGACGAAATGATGAGCAGAAGGTCGTGGTGAACTGTCAGCCTCTGGCTTACAACCATGAACTAGCTAGGAGCTAACTGACAGCTGGCGTCTTTAAATGATGAGGCTCTTGCAAAACCTTCAAACCTAGGAGGTTTCGAACCTTCACAGATGGGATACCCGTTGTACTCGGAGTATGCTGACACACCTCTGAACCATGGACTCGAGTGCTAACGGGACCTTATGTGACCATTATATCCCAAGCGGCCAATGAATCTCTTCCGCGTAACCTAACTTTGATGAGTTAAGCTGACAAATGTAATTGTGTGCCCATAAAATATGTGGGATTTAATATGGGAAGACATAAGGCTCAGCTAGCCACCAGGAAATCGGAGTCATCAATGATCTCCTGCGGAAGGCCATCGTTATCGAGACAGTGGGAACATCGATCAGCTGGGTGTACCCGGAAATACGTCTTCACCGAAAGGAGTCAGTGCACGCTCAACTGGCTACAACGATGAACTCGAACCCTGAGCAAAAAGTCCTCTGTAGGACTTCTTCGCGGAACGGCTAGATCGCCGTATGCGTCTCGCGCGCCGCACACTCTTCCGCTTCTCGTGTCCTCGTCGTTTCATACTGGCAGCGAGTACAGCGTGACGATGAGCTCATAGTTCTATTTCGAAATGTGAGTTCACCTGCAGGTAAGGTCCCCGTTTCGTCATAGTATTTAAGAATCATACTTGGAGAACCATGTTCGTCCCAATGAAGCTTACATTACTCTCCCGCAGTTCCCCGTAAGCTGGAAGTTAGCTGCCAGTTAGCGTTCATCGTTAACTGACAGTTTCAGTAGGTTTACTACCACCCCGAATGTAAACACATTCATCGTTAACTGACAGTTTCAGTAGGTTTACTACCACCCCAAATGTAAACAAACGAGTTCCACTAAACAACCTGGAGATAGCAACAGCATACAAAGCACAGTATCAAAAATGCCCAGTTTGAAAATCAGGGAACATGGAAACTTCAACTAATATTTTAACTACATTAATTTTTACAAGTTTCCGAAAACGCACCTTGAAAAGCAGCCATTTCGTTACCGGACAAATACACAACCTTTCTAAGCGCTGGTTCCTGTAGGAAGAGCTCAGTATGAGAGCAGCAATATCCAAAGTTGAGATGAATCAAACACCCTACTTGTGTTTTTCGATGGTTCTCAGAAACTCTCGTTCTCCTCTGACTGTTCGATCGTCCGTATGAGAACAAACCCGAGTTTTAGCATGAACTAAAATAAATAATTTTGCTAGAAGGGAGAAGTAGCAGTCAGCCCTGGTAACAGTTATCTTCTCGAAAGCACCACCCACAGAAATTTTCATATACGAGGTTTTGATCGTTTCGAATGCTTAGCAGTTGTCCCAACAATTCTTCAAATGTCGCACTGTCAGAGACGTCAACATTCTCAAAATAAAGAGAGTTTAGATGTATTCCAGTGTTCCAACCGAATGAGTTGTAGCATGAAACGAATGAGAGGGTTTTTTAGTTGCAACCACTCTCTTTCATTGTGACACACTTGCTTTCATTCCTAGCTCCTTAAAATTCAGACCGGGGCAACTCGGCCATTCTTTAGAAAAGAGCTAATCTGAAGGCAATGAGAATCGCCTTTCCCATAGCATTTGGCGACATTGATCAAAGCGTTCGTTTCCACTGCAGTGCCAAACCTAAGAAAATAGCTAAATCTATGAGAGCAAAATTTCCGTGGGTGCTGCTTTTACGAGCCCGGACTACATATGTAGGTGTTCGTATCGTAAAAGTTCAGATCAAAATACTATCCTTTGCTTCCACTTCGCAAGACGTGTAGAATCCACTCTTGTTTCTAAGACTTATATGAAAGGTAGTTTGGAAGATCATCCAACAAAATCTTACCCAGCCTTGCTCGCAGCGATGTTTTCCGGGATTTTAGCTAAAAAAAAACTAGATAGAGCAGACGTTACTTTTAAAAGAATTGTATATATGCTATACTTTGGTCGCTGGAAGTAGATATGCGTAATCAGATCTGTGCTTCTGTTTAGAAAGACACCGCATAGTTGTCGTCTAGCAACGACTGACTTTTTTAAACAAAACACCCTTCTTGATTGCGTTGTGACCCCAGAGAATGAGAAAGTACAAGGGTAGTCTTCTTTGGAAGATCTACCTCAATGCTCTGCGATGGAGCGAAAATAACCTACTTCTCGAACGTGTTGTGATGAGCGCAATTTATACTGGCTGCATGCTTCAGTTGCGCGTCAGATATACACATCTATTTGCGAAGGATTTTTCATGATGCAGCTCCTTAGCATTGAGATAGGAGTGGCGCGATAGGATTCAAGCGAGGGGTCCAGTGAGATCATGTTACCTGCGAGTGTCGAGGAGGCGCTACTGCGTCCTTTGACCAATAGCGCAATGGACGGCGCGTACTGTAAGTGAACATAGTGGTAGAGGATTATTCACCTATCATCAATTGACCGTGCCATTTCTCACGCGTTTCCACATTCTCTCAAAGGCACCACTCACAAAACTTTTCATTCGTGAAGGGAGTCCGCTCACAATTAATACGTATCGGATGTGAAGTCGTTATTCTTCGGCGATGCTATACTCCTCAACGAGTATCCCCGCTGCCTATATTGCCGTATAGGCCTACGAGGAGAGAGGTAACGTGACGATCAATGCAAACCGCAGACTCTGCATGACGGGCCAGGAAGCAGCTAGCAAAGAAAAGGACAGGTAGAGAAAGATCATGAATATTCTCCATCTGCTAGAAATTAGACCGTGAGACATCCACCAAATTCTCAGGACATGTCGCAGAAGTGGTTAGGTGAAATTGATCCCGCAATTCTTTAGGTGGTTTTCTAAAGAATGTAAATATGTATGGAGTTTTGAGCAAGCATAAGTCTCGGGCATCACGAAACCTTACAACGGAACCAATGGGTCCTCAGATATATTGCTCCATCCGCCCCAAACCAGACGTGATCTAGATGGTAGAGCGCTGTACTGAGAAAACGTCCGAAAAACGACATTCCAACCGCGTTAGACTGTGAGACAAAACATGCTCCTTGAAAAGCAGAGCACGTGTTGTTACCGCATTTAAAGGCAGTGTCTCACCTCAGGGGCCGCGTTCGAGATTTCCATGTCACTCGAAAGTATGCGCACCGCTGAGCACAAAGATGTACTCCAAGTTTCACGGAAACGTCGAAATCCCCATAAGTAACAGATTTCTTTGGCCGAGAATTTGGAAATCCTCTGGACGAGAGGATTCATTCTGTAGCTGAAGCTTGCGGAGGGTGCGGCATGTTTTCAACACGGTAATGTTTGTTCATTCGATTATAGCTACTGCTGAGAAGTTCATTTTAATGTGGAATTTCAGCTTCTCAGCTCCACTTTTGCTAGCTTCCTAGCAAGGAAACTCGTCCGCTCCTGCGTCTAATTTTGCCTTGAAAGTAGGGGCTTTTGAGGGTGTTTTCTGACATCAAGCACATCATTGGAATCAACGCTTCGAGCAGCACCTGACTCTGTGGACATCTCGATACGCAACATGAGGTGAGACACTGCCTTTAACGCAGATCAGGAAAACTTACGTTACTCCAGTAAAAGATGATGCTGCTCTCCAAGATCAGGTAAGGTAAAGTGAACCCAGAGTTCTCACTGCTCTCTAATGACTATCACTTGAATATCATCCCACATTGTCGTTCCCGCATGACAGGGACCTGCCCGGTATTCCAACTATGTTATCGGCCTGACTGGTACGCCAGCGCCATTTAAACCAGTGGCCATATCCTGCCCGGTGTCGGAGAAGTAAGGGCCTGGGCCTCGTGTAGGATCAGATTCCGTTGATATCTCGTTACCCTTCATGAGGTGAGAAACTGCCTTTAAAGGCAGTGTTTCACCTCATGATGGGTATAGAGATATCAACAAAATCAAGTCCTACTAGACGCGCTGATTCCAATAATGTGCTTGTTATCTGAAAATTTGGTTAAAAACCCCTACTTTGGAGATCAAACGTGACATTGGAGCGGACGAGTTCCCTCGCTAGGAAGGTCGAAAGAACAAGGCTGAGAAGTTAAGCTTGCCCATTAAAATGAACGTCTCAGCAGTAGTTATCATCAAGTAAACATTCCCGTTTTGAAAAATCATGCCGCACCCTCAGCAAGCTGTTGCTGCGGAATGAATCCTCTCGTCCACTGGAATTTTGAAATTCTCGGCCAAAGAAACCCGAAACTTATGGGGTTTTCGACGTTTCCGTGAAACTTAAATTATCGAACGTGGCCCATGAGGTGAGACACTGCCTTGAAGCGCTCTCCTCCACCCCCTCATACTTATTTCGATATCACTAGTTCATTTTCCTGCTGTTCTTGTGGTAAGGCCTACGTGAACCAGAGAGCAGAGGTCTTTGCCCTCACTATCATAATCACAGCCTTCCTCAGTTCACCTTAGATTGTTAGAACCTGGCATGACCTTGCCCTGATTAAGTAACGAACAGGAGGGCAGCATTGGAGACCAGACTTGACCGATTGGGTTATAAAAAAAAGGAAAAACTCACCTCCCACTCTGTTCGCTCCCCATCACTCTTTTGTCCTAGCCTCTCAGTTCTCCCTATGCATTTTTCGTTTTCGCTTACAAAGCGACTAGGACACGGATCTTGATCTAGATCTTGTTCCCTTTCTGATTCTTGTGTTTTGTCGGTGAATAAGATAGGAGTTTTGCCTGTACAGATTTCAGAGTGAACTCCTTCAGTGAAGAAAGTCCAATTCTACAAAACGATTTTGGCAGTGAGCAGATCCCACCTCTTTTTTCCTCAGAATCTTCGCTTGTTCTCTCTTGTCTTGTATGTTCTTCATCAGTAGTTATTTGTGCTTTATCGTCAATTAGCTCCAGCCATTCTCCACCTTTTACTGTCAGTGGCATGCTTGAGGACTGAGTATCTTCTTCTATACATTCTAGTTGTAATTCTCTATTTGGATCCTTATTCTGAAACAATTTGAATGTATTAACAGTCACAGGTCTCTCCCCTTTCTCAACCTCCAAATATCTTCATTAAATTCGTCACCTCGATCATGAAAGGTGGAAAAGTGGCCATGTCCCGAGTTTCATCATTTGTAGGTATAAAAGGCACGCTCTTCAATTCCTCATCTGTCATATTCTGAATTTCGAAGCTCCGAGAGGTTCCCAGCTCACCACCTTGCTAAGACCAAAGCATTTAGTAAATGCAGTCACAATGCTACCATTATTATGATAAGTACTTGTGATATGATATAGCTAAAGAGGAAAATAAACAAATACCTCCACAATAGGCTGTGGGTATACTCCTCGAGAAGTTATACAAAGAATGGCGACTTCATTCCTGATACGTATTGATTGTGGGTGGGTAGTGACGGTCAGTCGCCAAACTTGGATCGCCCACAGTCGATATGTATCAAAAATGAAGTCGCCACACGACGGCGACGCTAGGTGCTATACTCCTCGAGGAATATACCCGCAGTCATACTTTTATGCTAACTCTGTCTAAAGGAGTTGCGACTCCTATTCTCTTTGTTATTTACTCCCATAGCTCGTCCATCACACTTAAAACACATTTGGATGTAAACTCAGGTCCTCTGCAACAACTATTTAATCAGGTTTTGAGGAACTACTTTCAGATCGTATTAGAAACTAGTTTTTCGAAAGCTGGTAAAATACTATTTTTAGCCACTTCTTTGCTAAATAGTTGCAAATGAAAAGCTTGTAAAATAGTCAAAATAGTTGTTTAGACCTATTCCTTGCCAAATAGTTGCAAAATGAAAACCCGATAAAATAGATCTTTTCCGAAATCAACCCGTTAGAACAAGAACGTTTTATTGCTGGCATTCACAAGCGTCTCCAAGTTGTCTGGCTCGACAGAGTCACGAGCTCGTGCGTGAGTAAAAGTAATGTGACTGCCGCTCTTCATTGTATGGCACCGCTAAAATACGCCCCCTCATGCGAAGGATTCTTTCATTTCTGCGTGACAGCTGGTGAGTATCAGGGATGTCCGTAACAAAAATTTCAAATTTCGTGAATCGTAAATCGGAAACCGTAATTGAGGCTCCGGGGGGTACTATTGATAAGATCCAGAGAATTTCCGCTCGCTTCATAGCAAAATTATTCTAGAACGACCTGAGGTATGTATCTGCTGCAGAAATTATCCTCACAAAACTTTGTTTTCTTATCCTCACATCAGAATGATGACATTGTGATGAAGAGACTTTTCAGCCGGTATCTTAGGCGGGCTATATAGCTGTAAGAGTGTTATTTATCACTGCAGAAAAGAAGTCCCTTTTCAACTTGGTGTTTCTGAAGGCTACATGATCGACGGTCCTATTATATTTGTTTCCGTGCCAACTAAGCCATTCATACCTACGGGGCATGTATATAGGTAAAGAAGTCTGCAAGGATGAAGCACTGACTTGACACATCGGGAGACAGCGAGTCACTGTATAGGCAGGAAGAAAATTCTTGCGCTTTATCATCCTTGTTTAAGAGCGTTATCAATTGGTTTATGAGAGCTCGATCAGGAGGAAAACCTCTTGCGCGCGATATCGTGCCGCAGTTCAGATCAGAAAAGTAAATCAACGCTTTTTGAAGAACGACAGATGCTTGCTAGACAGCTCGTACCACCGGCGAACGGTTAGACTAGCTAGAAAAAGGGTTAAGCATGCGGCTTTCTCCATAGATCTTCTCTACAGAAGTCTCGATGACATCGGAATTCAAATAATGGATAGCATGAGCAAAGCTATGCGAAATCAACCCTAATATTGCTGCAAAATGCAAACAGAGACAAATAATGCGTATACATATTTGCACTTCTGAGCACTAGTGCTATGGCGAGATTTGTTTCTTGCCGTTATTTACGATAGTGTTAAAATTCAGACCATTTTTCGTGAATCGTAAATTGTAGAAAAATTGCCAAAAATGGCCGTAAATCGCAATTCGTAAATCGACAATCGTAATTACGCACATCCCTAGTACTGTGTGTATGTGTGCCTGTGTGTCACGAAATTCGTTCATCCTCTTTTGAAGGGATGGTAGGGCGGTTATCCTATTCCAATCATACCTCGAGGTTGTTAGCAAACTCATTGCGGGTCGACCGCTGCGATGAAGGTGCGCCGGCGCCCAGCGATGGAGGAGGCGGGCCCACTGTTGTGATAAGGATGCGTCAGCGCCCAACAGTTCAAAATCGTCAAGGAGTTGGCGATATCGCATAATATCCTCCCATCACATCGTTGGATTCGTCAACCGGCGAGTCCCCACTTCTGGACGCCGCCACACCTCTATCCGATATTGCGCGCCGTAGTCACAGTTGTCATAGGTGCCTATCCGTCGGCGGAACTTGAAGTTGTTGGAGGTGCGCAATTACAAGAAACAGTACGCGACGTGTTCTCCAAGTAAGGGCAGTATCAGAACATGTTGCTAATTGCTAAACGACGGCACCCTGTAAGAGTATCCCCAGACTTCGCCAGTTCAAAATGAATAGAAATGAACAGGCGATGTAAGAGATAAGGATCGTGGAAATGATGCGTATCGATTGCACGTTACATCGCCATGGATCGCTGCCAAACGGAGCTCATCGCCCGTACTCTCCAAGATCTGCTCAAAATGAACTGGCGATGTGAATGATAGCAATAGTGGAAACGATGCCTATCGATCGCCACGCCCCATTTATTATCATCGCTCTTACGTCTGGGGTCTCCTAATTCACTTTATCCATGTGGCGATCGCCGGCGGTCGTGGCGATCGCGACGACAGCCGGCTGTCGTGGCGATCGCCACGATTGCTGGCGAAGTCTGGGGATACTCTAACAGTTGTAGAATGTGCATTTCACATCACCTTCCCTGTTAGTTCTCTCTCATTTGTACTTAGCCATACCCCAGCGCCTCTTTTATACTCAAGCTGGCCCTTATCACTTTATCTACCATACCATGCAAGAACTGACAACCATTTTCTGTCATCATTCCACGGTAAATCGGTCGTATGTCTCTCGATCATTCTAATCACCAGAAAGCTGCAGCTGAATCAGAACGAGAGGTATACTCGTGGTCATCCTGATTCAATGCCGTTTTCTTTCCGGCCATATCACCATGTCTTCACGCATCCCTAACTCGAGTTAATGCAAGAGCGGTTGCGTAAGCACTGATGCCCGATAACAGCTTCATTCATGCTCTGAATGAAACATTTGGAGGCCGGTAACAGTTTCATACATTAATGAATGAAACCATCCCAGGCTTACAACGCTACGCTCCCGCCTTTGCATCAGTTCGCTCTACTGATGCGTGATGATAAAGTGATATGGCCGCAAAGGAACAACACTGAATCAGGATGACCATTACTATACTTATGTGAAGAGGGTCCACTAGCGTAGAGGGAAGGCAGAAACACAAAGCAATGTAGTGCTACAATTTTGGCGTATTTCCTATTAGAAAAGTTGGTGGGACAACAATTTATATTAGTGTACTTATAAGATGAGTTAATTCGAGCGAAGCGAGCATTAGAAGAAGTCTGGAAGTTCAGCGGTACAGGGTGTTTTTCCGGGAGTAAAATCGGTGCAATTGCTGACCCAGTACAAAGGCTACGTGCGGATTGCTGGAACCTCCGCTTTCACGTGGTCTTTCTACTGAGAATTTGATCTATTGGAATGGATCAGATCGCGCGCGATTTTACTCCCGGAAAAACACACTGTAGTTGGACGGCCAGACTGGTGTATATTGTAACATGCGTGATTTTTATGCCGTCTGCAAAAATTTGTATTTTTACTTTCTCAGAACCCCTGTATCAACTTGGAAACAAGGATTTTTCTCAAAAACAACTCGCAAACAAGCTCAAATAAACTAGTTTACAAGCTTTTGGTAAAAACAACTTGCAAACTGGTGAGAGGTCATCAGCAGCGTGGAAAAAATAGCTGCCACTAGCTCGCAACTATTTTACTTTACTAGGAAGGCAAAGCAACCATTTTACCAGCTTTCTCCGAAAACAACTGTTTTACTAGCTTTGCGCTGATACTCACCAAGGGTGTGCGTAATTACGATTTACGGCCATTTTTTTTGCGATTTTCTTACGATTTACGAAAAAGTGGCGAAAATTTCGTAACAGAATCGTAAATAACTACAAGCAAGGGATGTTGCCTAATCTCTTATGTTCAGTGTTCAAATATGCTCCATTTGTTTACGTCTGCATTCCGCAGCAATATTAAGAGCGGATTCTCTCAGTTTTATCAGCAAGTCAAATTATTTGTAAACGTGATCTCGTCCCGGACTAGCTTCCAAGTTCTCTGTTGAGAAGATTTGCTAGAACCCTGGAGATGATATGGAAGGCCACAAGGGGAAGTTCGAGCGTCGTCTTTCAGATCTTTTTCCGGACAGTGTTAAGTTCTTACAGGAAGATCGGGTTGCCTACCGAGTCCCCATCGTTTGTCAATAGATTTCACATTATTTCCGGCATTAGCTGTGGCACTCTGCGGTGCGTGGTTTTCCTCCCTTAGTGACGGAGCTCATACGAACCTACTGGTAATGCCAGCTGAACTACATAATTGATAAATGATCCTTTTTGGTATTCGCATCACAATCAACCTGATTTTAGAAGTGGCATCGAATGTTCATATGCTTAATGCTTTGCAGGGGTACCTGATAAATCGCATAAGCGTTTCGTCTTATTAGACCTTTCTGGAACCAGTCTTTCGACTCCTTTGTAATGCTTGGTTGTTCTGGGAACAGAACCATCTATTATCTATCTAACCATCTATAACCATTGTGTTCGTTTTAAAAGCACTGATCACGATAAAAAGAATTCTCTCAACCTCAGTGAATAATATTTAGCTCAGAACTGGATTCAGAAACAACGACGTTGTTCCCTCCTCACAATACCATCACACTTAGAAGAAGATAAGGAACTGGATGAGTAGCAGTTTCGCAGCGATAACTCTGAATGCTCTAAGGATAATTTTGCTTCAAACAATCAAGATTTTTCGGATCCTACCAGTGGTTTCCAGTTTCTTTAGTTACTATTTACGATTTACGATTTGCGATCTGCGGCGTTTTTGGGAAGTTTACGATCTACGATTTATGAAAATCAAAATTTTTTGTTACGCACATCCCTAGCTGCTACCCGTGTAGATCGATCATCAAAAAGAACAGAATTCGCGAGAGGACAAGGATTCCCATAACAGAGTTCTGTCCAAGGCGAGTTGCATTCTTCTCGCTACATGTCGAAAACCAGAAATACGGCTAAATTACTTTTAAACTTACCCGTCTTTAGAGTCGACTGCTGAAAAACACGATAAACACACTAGACTAGACTGAAAAGTATTTCCTTTTTCAAAGACCTCTGTCTAAGTGAGTGGTGTGCTTCCCACTACATGCGAAACGACAATACATGAAGTCAATTCCCAACATTAATTCAACATTTAATTCCGTGCGCATGCAATACTAGCGAAAAGAACACAAGCGAAATTTCAAAGGATAGATAGGTGTGCGTCATGCCATATCTATGCGCCATCAGAACAAAGGGATATGAAAGCGAACATGAAAAGGATCGGTGAGTGCGTGTGCAAGGACCGTGAAGTATCTCGAGATGTATGCGGGGTTTCAACGTTTTGGATCTTTCAAAAAGGAGCTACCTTCCTTCGTGATGGATGGCATGAAGGAACAAGGTTGGCCATCTCCCCGGGACCTCCCTATCGCGTCATCACATCATTTTATGTACAAATCATTTATTCTTACAAGCACAAACGAAAGAGGAGCCAACTACAAAGTACCAGGATGATAGGCTGACTATTCAGATGCTCGGCGAGGCGTGGCCTGGCTAATAGTGCACCTATTTTAGTTATTATCAACCCCACATAACGGAAGTGGTTGAGCAAATACGGAAAGCGGGCGTTATGCGTGGACGACACGTTCAACCTAACGTCCTATTCACTAAGACTGGCAACTGTAATCGTTGCCGATGAGTGGGACAGAGCACTTCCAGCCGCTTATTTGCTCTCCTTCAGGTCCGTGCACAGGGTAATGTAATTAAACCAATGATTTATTTCTTACACACACGACGCTCCAGGATGACCGAGGTCGAAGTCGGTATTATGTTCGAGCATGTGAAGAAGTTTTTGCCGTCCTTTCACACGGACTTCTTCATGACTGATGATACTAACCGTTTCTGGAATGGTTTCAAAAGAGCTTTTCCTTTAACATGGGCTAAAAAGCTGCTGTTTCTCTGGCATGTGCAGTAAGCCATGAAGAGGAACGCCAAGACCGACCTCAAGAACGTACGTAGGTGACTATTATCTACTAACATTTTTCGGAGTTATATCCAAGTTTAGAGCGATCTTCTGGAACCGTTCGTGGAGAAAATGCGAGAGACATGCCTAATTCGTGATAGGGAAATGTTTGAAACGAAGTATACTTCCGTCCTGAAATTTCTTAGTGAACAAGGCGAAGATGAAATGGCGGCGTACATGGAGAAGTCGTGGTAAGACTGCCTGAAGCTTCCTCCATGTAATGTTTCTGGAGGAATTCCAAATTGTATTCCATAGGAGGGGCAGGATGGACCAGTGGGCAGCTTTCGGACGATTAGACTCTTGTGTCAGCACTTCTATGTTGTGCGAAAGGTTCCATAAAACCTTGAAGCACGATATCTTAGGAGGAAAGGCCAATGTTAGAATAGACGCCCTCATCCAGCTGCTTATTGGTCTCATCGTTGAGATAGATGAAGAAAAGGAGGTTATGGTGGGAAGAACACTTATTAATTTCCATACGTTTAATATTATATGAGTCGGTGGCATTCAGATGGAAAGAGGAATAGAAGAGGGCAGATACAGACTGCAACAACATCACAAGGCGCACGCATTGGCTGAGAAGAAGTATAAGGGGAGGCAGCAACGCATTGCTATTGTTGGTGCTGGACAGTGGAAAGTGGAGGACCGTGATAAGGTCTTTACGTCCAAGAGCACTATTGCCCCTGCGATGCGAAGGTGAAGTTGTAGAAGAAAGTGTTGTATGAAACTACCTTCATAATAGCAAACGAATTTTAGTTGAACAACCATTGCCTGAGGGGAGAATGCAGGGCCTGTCCATATGCATTTGCATGCAATTGTACATGGGACGTGAAAAGCGGCATCAGCTGTAGTCACGTCCATGCAGCCCTCTTGTATGCGCCAACAGGTATTTGGTGCATTTCCTTCGTGTGAAGTACTTCAGCTACTCCAAACTTGTAGGTCGACGTTCAACAGACTTGGAAGAGGAGGCAGTGGTTTCACAAACCACACTCACCGACGTTGAGGTACAGTACTGCAGCGACGAAGAAGAGGAGATAGTGGAAATCCCGATCGACGAGACGGACATCGAATCAGTTCCAAGACGTCGATCTACAGATCTACGTGACAATTGCAGAGAACTGATACAGAAAATGGAAATAGTTGCAGATTATGAATCAGTTCCATATGCATTACAACATAATGAATATTTCCTAGTGTTATGCGGCCACTCGTGCATGCGCTTTTAAAGCGTTGAAGAAGCCCAGCGATAAGACTCCCGAAGAAATGGAGCGAGCCTACAGTTTGATGGAGGAAGCTCGCAAGATATTGGCAGGTCTTGCGATCGAACCATGCGAAAAAGAGAACGATGAGAACAACGTGGAACTTGCACGTCGTCCAGATGTCCCATTGGTAGGCAAGCCGCAAGCCCTTACGCCAATTCGTAAACTGCATAAGGTGAGAAGTGCAGAACAGTACTCATATTTACCGCAGGTTGTTGTTCATGTATTATTTTCCAGCGCTCTTACTTGCGGAAACAAGAACAGGCGACGAAGCGCAAGCGGATAGTTCCATGATGGAGTGAAGCAATGACGATCTGATGTGACGTAGCGGGACTGTTGATAGAATATAGGATTGTAGAAATTATAGGTGTCAGATTTGTAAAGATTATGTTAAAGAGCAAAATAAGTGGTAGTCAGAAGGGGCAAGTCAGGAGAATAGGGTGAGCGAAAAACCGTAGCCCAGCCCAGCCCCCCCAATTTTTCACCGGTCTCTTTAGCTATTTGGGGCCTACCCTCATCATGGCGTAGGTGTACGAGAAACTCGTTTCGACCGTTTTTCTCAAACAGCATCCGCGGCTCTCTGGAGCTGATTGGTGTATGTGTTACCGGTGACTGTGTGTGTTTGCGGGAGCCGCTCATAATACAATATTTCTAGCGAATTCCAGAAGTAGCAAAGGAGACAGATGTTTGGGTGGGGGTGCGATTTGGCCGATCTTCTCCTTGACACATAGCACGGTGCGTTTTAAAATCGTAGAGGACCCCACTCTCATCTCCAATAATTAGGTATTCTAGAAACTCCGTTCAATGTGGACAGAGCAGGAAAAACTGATCTTGGCTAGGGGGACCTCTCGTGGAACTGACGTCGTAATTGGAGTTGAGAAAGGCAATTTGGCTATATATGCCTTTTATGGAGAAGCCCCAAGTTTGTCTACAAAAAGCACGTGGTAGGTCATGGATACCGATCAATAAGCAAAAGTTCTGGAACTTTTGTAAAAATCGGCTCAAGACTTTCTTACCACCCTAATACTATCAAGGATAAATCTTTCGAGACTTCATTTTCCTTCCTGAATCCTTGATTTCACCACTCATCTAATGGAAAAAAAATTTAAAGTGCTCTGAGAGCCCAAGAATAGTTCTGAGCGGAAGAATATTTGCTATGACTGGTCTATGCAGAAGGCCTCGCTCCGGCTGCACCTAACATCTCGTGTAACTAAGTGCCGCCCGCGGAACCGATTGAGCGAGAACCGATTTGCCAAAGCCAGTGACCTCCAGCACTGCCCGACCCGGTTCATTGCCTCGTAGTTCACGGATTTCAGGAGCAGATTAGTCGAGTTCTGCTGAAAAAACGGCAGAATACCAGCGACCGTTGAGGTGCATGCATTGATTGATACCTACTGTTATTTGATTTTTTGTAAAACTTTTCCGCTGAAAATTCCAAAACAGCGGAAACTTATGTTAACTTGGTCGGGCAGTGCTAGTAAATACAGGGTGCGCCAAAATTACCTGCGCGTTAATTTCCTCTGTACCAAATTGGGAAATTGAGCGGACTCACGAGCCATTTTGTAGATATGTTTGCTCAAGCCATCTCTACTGTAAACCAGCTATTTTAAGAATTGACCTCTTTTCGCTTCTGTGCAGGCTTGTTGAAGCTTTCTAGACACGGGCTCTTTATTCGTGGTAGGTGTTTTTCCCGTTCCTCATAACTTTTCCTGTAATGAATTTCATACAAATCCGAAATTTTATGTATAGTAGTTTAGGGCTAATTTTCTATCACTGAAACCGTGTAATGAATTGGACCATCACTTGCTTGTCAAAAAGCTTGTCGGCCTGAACAGGCATTCTATCTGACATATCGATTTTGCTGGTTTTCGCGGTCTAAAGCGTGTAATCCAGAAGCGGAATAGTACTGGTGAATGCTTCAGGATCTGTGCTGGCCTGCAAATCTGTTAGCAAAATTTGACCTTGGGAAGTGATTGAGTGCCATTTCACAGGGAGAAATTAGTTTAAATGCGATCTGAGTATTTTTCCCATTTTTTCGCTCAGACAGGATGTCATCCAGGGCTGTGCGTTAGAAAAATTTCAGATTTCGTTAAACCGTTAATTCGTTACGTTAGGCCAAAAATGACCGTTACGCGTTAATGCGTTAATTCGTTAATCCGTTAATTCGTTATAAGATGGATTTTTGGAAATTTTAATGAGTTTCATCGGCTGTAAGAAGCAGTCGAGTTCTCTAATTGACATTAAAAGCAAAAAAGCTGTAAACTTCTTTGGCTCAGGAAGTACGGTATATCAAGATTAAAACATTTGAAATGGTAATTTCTCCTCAGAAAAAAAAACAAACATGTCGTCAGAGCACTGAAAAAAAAAGATATGAAGCAGATTCTTTTGGTTAAGATTTGGGTAATTTTGCTCTACAGTTCTCACAATCTTTGGCAATAGGAACGGATGAGGATTCTTAAAGGCGGCACCTAAGTAAAATTTGGTCATCAAGATTTAGCTGTACAGGGTGCGGCAAAAGTATTGCCCTCTTGAAATGGCTCGTGAGAACCTCAGTATTCGGCATAGATATGACGAGTTTCTTCATAACATACAGAAAGCAATATAGCGAACAATGTGAGACTATGACCGGTCAATTTTATCTCCATTCTTAAGAGCAGCTCACAAGAAAACAGGAGTGGAGACGTAAGTGATGCGCCGTAGGGACCGCAGTAGATTTCATCCTTTGTTTCTTCTGAACAATCCACATGCAAGTAGCACATGCTTGCTCCTTCAAAGCGCCCATGTGATACAACCCAACTAGAAACTGGAGGAGTACGGTGGTCGCTAATTTGGAACTGGAAAGCTCACGAATGATTTCTTGTGCAAAACCCCTTCGCTGCTTTAACGTTGTGAGCTGGAGGAAAATCTTCTCAGAAAAGGAACGACCCACTTCTAAACCTGTAATCGATCCTACGGGAAGTGCGCTTCTGCCGAATATGGTTTCTCGGTCATGCGGTGATTTTGGAGCCAGAACCAAAGGAAATGATATGAAGCTCCTCTGCGCCGTTAATAAATACGGAAACAAAGTTGAATCTTCGCACAGACAGAGCCAGCTGGTACTTTTCATTCATTCATTACTTTTCATTATTCAAAGATGACTACTTGCATCGCAGTAGTGAAGCCTTCCCGCGTCATCTCTGTTGACGACTGGCAAAATCAGGGATAAAATGGATTGAATACATGTGTGTGTGTCTTAGTTTCACATTGCTCTCAGGATTGTAGGCAGCACAACGGTCACACTTGGTCTTCCATCCAATTTCGATTTCCTATATAATTTATGTGTCACAAAAGGCGGTCAATACTTTTGCCGCACCCTGTAGTTCTAGGTTTCCTGCGATGATGAAGAATACTTTGATCAATTTTTTTTTGATATGAGGTAATTTCGAGATGTTAGTGTCGCTTCTGCAATACTCCCGAGGATCAGTAGAGAATAATGGCATCTGCGCAAAGTATTCTCCCACTTCCTGAAATATTTGCAGATTTACGAAATTTCTCATTAGTATGTTTAACTCAATAATTATACAGCTCTAACCACCGCCATAGTTTGGGTGCATTACTGCAGATCATATTTCACGATCGTCGTGATTATGTGTATGATCTGCTGTGTATTGTGAGAAAGTTGTACATAGTGAGAAGAGTACGCGAGTAGTGAGTATTTCAGATACTATTTGGTCTATTAACGAAATGGATCCTAACGGATTTTTAGGGGTAATTCGTTAATTCGTTACGTTAGGCCAAAAATGGCCGTTAGGCGCTAATGCGTTAATTCGTTACGTTAGTAACGCACAGCCCTGATGTCATCGTTCTGTTGGCAATCTCACGGGCTTCTATTCGAGTATGATAGAGGGTGAAGTGTGTACTATTAAGTAAATGGAACTAGACTTGTTGATAGTCGTCCTGAAAAATCTAGGAAAAAAAATCTTACGAAATAAAACCTGCGACCAACGTGCTGCGCCATGTAGACTTCTTTAACTCTGTAGAGGAGGAGAAATAGGTCAGTTAGAAAACAAACTGTTGTTTACAGTAGGAATAGCTAGATTACACATCTTTGCGAAATGGCTCGGGAATTGTTCCAACCGTTCCTGCTTGGGACCGAAAAATGTACACGCAGGTAATTTTGACTCACCCTGTAGACGAGCGAGAGTACAATCCCGCAGTGAGAATCGAACCCTTGTTCTTGTTCGTTCCTAAAAACATCGAAGAACATCATTTTTATGGTGCAGAGTTCGATCCCTCCTTCGGCCAATTTTTTTTTGTAGGACGTAAAATAAGATGCGGTTGGAAAGGGTTCGATATTGTCAGATGTAGTGCACGAAATGACTTGTTCTCGTCTTCCAGGAGTGGTCAGGACTATACGAATACGCAATGACTACCACCAACAACTCTACTTCGCTCGGAGACATGATTGTAGATGAACATAAATAGCAGTGGTTATGATCCTGTGAAGGTGCCAATTTTTCGCAGTGTTAATTAGTCAAACGGTTTCACCTCCAGGCTGTGGGGACCCCTTCTCACCAATGGTCCACCTGTCCTGTTCGAGGAAGACACGTAATAGAGAGCATTTCTATCAAATAAACCTCACTTCCGTAATTTCCGTGTTGAATCGCTGCTATTGAATATGGAGATCTGAACCACAGTTGTTTTCATAGAGACTTTCTGTCAGCTTCCAAGAGTGAGTAGGACCTCAGTACGTGTGTACAAAGATTACACCTAAGTCCTGAACTACTAGAAGTACTAATACCCCACCACCAATACGCAACTTCTCATGCCCCCACCCATTTATCCACCTAGCACACGACAATACAACACACTCTTGTCCCTGGTGTAGGTCTGTGAGCAATATCGCATCAACAAATTAAGGATTTTCAATTAAGGTTACAGGAATCTTAAATTCAGATCGGCTCAGAATACATTAAAAAACATTTATTGCAAACACTATACTAACAAAAATCATACAGCAACAAATATAATCTCCTAGATTGAGTCATTAATTCTGATGTACAATCGTAGAATTGATTTCAGGATACCTTCAACAAAGTTTTCATTGAATCGTACGTGAAGCAGTTTACATAACAGTTTCCACAGAAGCATGGAGTTCAATTTTGCAGTTATCATATACAGTCTGTCCGAAACGACGAGTCCGCCCACGCACACGGGGATCTAGAGGCGGCGCGGCTGGGACGTAAGCTGTAGCTGCCAGGTCGGACACGTCACAGCCAGGGTAAAGTACAGGTGCGATATTTCAAACCACCCCTACGTATTTATAGGAGCAAAGCGAAAAGGCAAAAAAATGGGGAGGGGGGATACATTGTGTTTTTTCTTTATGATTGGTCCTCGTCCTGCGACCCCTATACTATCTTACCTACGCACTAACTTTGGCAGAACGGCCGACTGCTTGTGTTCAGGAAGCATCGTGAGGGGAACGGCGTCCAGACTCTAACACATTATTCGAGCTGAGGATGAAATGTTCCACACCTCTACGATCTCTGCCATTACTTCAAAAATTTCCCATCACAGTAAATCGGCACAGCAACACAGAGTAATAGTAATAAGTTATAGATACAGTAATTAGTAAAAGTAGCATCGATTGCTTGCCAAAGGAAAAAAATCACTGTGAATTTCCTGAGTTTCACTCCATCTGTGCAGGTCGCGCACGTTAAATCGGTTCAGTATTGCAGGAACTGCACCGAAGTTCAGCTGGAACCCCCTGTGGAGCTATTTCGTGCTCCTTCGCGATTCGCTCCATTGCAAAGATTAGTGTAGCTTCCACCGCAGAGCAGGTGCGGAGAAGGTGTCCTTATCGCACCGTTATCGCACCTGCCCTGTGGTGGACACTACAGTATTCAAGAGTAGTAGAGAGATGCGCATAAACCGCGTAGAGCGAGGAGGGAGCAGAGAGTGAAAACAGGAAAGTTTACGTAAAAACATGTCCAAGATTGTTCAAACAAGTTCAGTTTTTAGCAAACTGATCCCTCTTTTTTGTATTATGTTTAGTATGCCCAACACGCTCAAACTTCTTAGGCATGTTTCCTTAAAACTGACAGATTCGTCTATGATGTCTGGAATTAGTATTACAGATTGAGAGAGGCCGAATCCTTCTACTTATATACTGAAAAAATGTAATGAAAGCTGTTTAAGTGCTCATTACAATGTAAGGACCATATACCACCAAGAATGGTGAAATCATGGGCATGGTTTACGCCCAGGTGAAAGCAAAGGGGTGGTACGTATTTGGGAGCTCCAAATCGCACCCCGCGTTTTACCTTGGTCACAGCCAAATCACTGGTTGCTAGCACTCTCTCAGCCGCGCCGCCTCTCTATCCCCGCGTGCGTGGGCGGACTCGTCGGTTCGGACAGACTGTACCTGGAGTCTGTTCTCGAAAACAACTATTTAAAAAGTAGCAGTCTATCGCCTATCGATCGCGGAAGTATTGGTTGGATGTAATGTCATCAATCAGAACCTAAAAGGAGTAGAACCGTTTTCCACACATGTTTGAAACAATGGACATAACTGAGAGAACAAAGTGACTATGTAACCTAAGAACAACGTGAAAACCGGACGGAATTCTTGCAGAAATGAAGTATGTGAAGGCTAAAAAACTTTATTTAATACTCGTCAAAGTAGGGGATTTGGTAGAATTCAAACTCAAGTGTACAGTAAACTTCAGCTCAGTTCTTAATGATGTTGCCGCGTGTAAGTTCGTACGAGTGCTTATTTGTACTAATCACGCTCCGGTTGCGGCTTAGAAAAAACCTGCACTTCAACGATGGGAAGCATGAAGTGGTTTAGTGGGACTGCCTTTGATAAGCAATTCTGTGTATACAGACAAATTAGAGACAAGACGAAATTAACATGGCCATCGACTGAAATGTCAGTCGCCTCTTAGAAGATAGATGTATCTGACTGCATGGTAAGGGTTTTATCTTAAATTCTGTCAACGAATTTACCTTTTCGCGTTCTCGCAACAGCCTTCCTTTATCGTCAACCCTTGGTGAGTTGTTGTCGTGCCTCACATGATAAGCCGCGTAAGGGTCGTTTGGATAATGGTGGCGTCGTAACCAGAACGGCGTCATCATCTTATCGAGCATTTCGCACTCCTCCTCAAAAAATTGAGGTTCAGAATGAAATAACTTGAAGAAGTGTCTGGGTGACATCGAAAACCCATGTGCAGTAAAGGAGCGATAAATGTAAGCACAAGATTTCGGAAGTTTTCGAATTTCAAGCATTAAGTGGTGGCTCACACATGGAACACACACTCCCCCCCCTCCCCCCACAGCCCTCGTTTTCACAAAATGGAGTATCGTTTTAGAAAGGCAATGACGAAGTTGGTCCTACTTGGGAGGCGGCCGTTACTTGACTGTCAATTGTCAGGAGACTCTAGTTGACCGCTAGCTGTCAGCAAGGAGTCTCCGCGTGCCTTATCGTGAGCGGAAGACTCGTCCACCAGAATTGCATGAAGATATTCCTTATGCGGGCTATTAGTCTGGATTAGTCCCTACTTTTGCGCATCTGAGCCAGAGAAGGATAGTGCGATGCGCTGGGCTATTATTATCACCGTGAGGTCACCACTGGAGTTTAGTTTCTCTACCTTTTCTGCTGTTCATCACCTTTAAACAAGGAATTATGGTTAAGGAAGTCACTGTACCAGTTGTTTCTTTCGTGCTGTATAATATGACCTGCGCAGGGCGCTTCACACAACTAATACTAGTTGTGCTTCAGAAGCTGTACCCTAAGACTTGTGTTCGTGCCACAAGTTATCGAAAGTGATCAGAGAACTACAGGACAATAGCAAAAGTGCTTTCACCATTCCAATGATGCTTCAACCGCTTTTAAGATGGATCCATTTGCACCGCATAGCAAGGGCCGCCTCTATACGGCCGAGTTGTTCGGCCACACTAATTGGGGTCTGACCGCCGCCGTAATTGACAGTCACAAGTAAAGGTATACACCCGTCCTACTTGCAGAGCATTTACGGCAGTAAGTTAAAGAAGTTTTCACAGTTATAACTCAAAATTTTCGAGTCTTTGCAAGTTATACCAATTCCAAACTAGTAAAATTGCACGAGCAGTCGAATGAATTCAGAACATTTCGAATTAATCCGATGTTTCGAAAGTAGGAAAACTGAATACATCCGAAAAGTGGGGTAAAAGAAAAAATCGAATATATTCAAGACTTGACAATTCGACAAAAGTAGAGATCCGAATGAATTCGGAACTCGATCATTCGAAATAAAATTTAAAAAAAAAAGAAAAACTGATAAGGTTCGGAATTCGACTATTAGGAAAAATTAAAACCTTGTATAGGGCTTACGAATGCCCTATCTAGGTTTTGATTTTTCCGAATAGTCGAATTCCGAACCTTATCAGTTTATCAATAGGGAGTGAATACTGGTGCATTCATAGACTGAAGGTAAGCACAGCGGTTGTGCACTATCAAGTATGCTTGATATTGAATGAAAATAGCGGTGTATTAGTCCATGATCCTCCCACTAGTATTCACTGCCGGTTGAATGGACTGTAAATTCGAAATTCGATTATTCTCAGAACCTCTGCAACAACTATTTATCCAGCTTTTGAGAAACTAGTTTCAGATCGCATCTGAAACTAGTTTTTCGAAAGCTGGTAGAATACTATTTTTTGCCACTCACTTGCTAAATAGTTGCAAATGAAAAGCTTGCAAAATAGTTGTTTTGACCTCTTCCTTGCCAAATAGTTGTAAAATGAAAAGCTGGTTAATTAGTTGTTCTGATCACTTCCTTGATAAATAGTTGCAAAATGAAAAGCTAGTGAAATAGTTGTTCTCCGAAGTCAACCCGTTAGAACAGGAACGTTTCGTGGATCACACTAATTCAGAATACAACAACTTTATTGGTGGCATTCATAAACGTCTCCAAACTGTGTGGAGAAAAATCTAATTGTACGAACAACTCGTGCCAGAGGACTACTTCCGTGGCTCTCATAGTTTACTGTGATTGGGCGATCTTCGGCTGCCGCTCAGATTAGTTCATCACCTTTCGCAGTCGTACTTCACTCAGCCAAGGTCCGAAATTGTCCAAACAGGCTGCAAACGTTTCTACATTAGATTAGAGTTTAGATGCCCCAACAGGGACTCTGATAACTGTGCAGCGCGAACGCAGCCCAACAACATAATGCGTCTAGTGAAAACCCTAGCAGCATTTCCTTCCAGTTGCTGCCATTCTGCCCTTGCAGCAAAATTTTTCTCTTCACAGCAGCTACTGAGGGGAAGGTGGCAGCAGCTGCGAGGAGATGCTGCTAGGGTTTCTACTTGTTGCACTACGCTGTTCTTACCATATGAAATACCTTACCATATGAATTAAAACTCCTTTGATTACTGTGCTGCACAGCAATCAAGGGAGTTTTAATTCAGTGTAGAGTCCATTAATTTAAATAATTTTCTAACAAGTGAACTTAACTGATTGAGTGAAGTGAATTTGAACACCTGTTTTGAGGAGATTCAAAAAATGGAGACAAAGTCTTAAAACATATGTATAACTCACGCTTTGTGTGAAAGCGAAGTAACCGCCGCTCATCATTGTATGGGATCGTTAAAATACCTTACCGTATACGAAGGATTCTTTCATTTCTGCATGATAGCCGCACAGTATCAGCGCAAAGCTAGTAAAATAGTTGTTTTTGGAGAAAGCTGGTAAAATAGTTGTTTTGATTTCCTAGTAAAATAGCTGCAAAATGAAAAGCTAGTCTGCAACTATTTTTTCCAGGCTGGTGATGACGTCATATTAGTTTGCAAGCTGTTTTTAGCAAAAGCTTGCAAACAACTTTATCTGAGCTTGTTTGCGAGTTGTTTTGCAGAAATCCTTGTTTGCAACTTGTTCCAGGGTTTCTGAGTTAGGGAAAAAAACTCGAATATTCTCAGAACCCCTGGAACAAGTTGCAAACAAGGATTTCTCGAAAACAACTCGCAAACAAGCTCAAATTAAGTTGTTTGCAAGTTTTTGCTAAAAACAGCTTGCAAACTACTATGACGTGATCACCAGCCTGGAAAAAATAGTTGCAGACTAGCTTTTTATTTTGCAACTATTTTACTAGGAAATCAAACCAACTATTTTACCAGCTTTCTCCAAAAACAACTATTTTACGAGCTTTGCGCTGATATTCTACAGCCATCATGCAGAAATGAAAGAGTCCTTCGCATGTGGTAAGGTATTTTAGCGGTCCCATATAACGAAGAGCGGCAGTTACATTACTTCTTCGCAGCTTGAATGAGTCCCAGATCTTTCTCTCAAATTTTTAAAATTCAAAAGAGGTAGTCGAATGACTCGCGCCAATCAATCAGTGGCTAGTTAAGCTACATATATCAACAAGATTAAAAGTTCGGAACAGCTATATACTCTCATGAAAACTGAAAACCGTGTTTCGCATGAGCTGGGATTCCTGAGCTTGAACTCATGAGAAAATAGCGATAGAAAGTTAAGTTTTCAGCTTTTACTTACTCCTATCTATTCAGAAGTTCCAAGTTACCGACAGTATTGCTCTGTTTTGAGGGAGATTTGCGACTATAAATAACTATAGATCGGTTGAAGATGACCAGTTATGTACTACCAACAAGCTTGATTTATCTTCGCAGCATTTATTTCGAAGCATTGCAGGCAAGTGCTCTTAGGGAAAACTATTCAAATCAAGAACTTCTGTAATAACTGTGCAGCATGAACGCAGCCGGAACACGTGATGCGTCGAATATGTTGCAACCATAGCGATATAGTCCGTTTCAACAACGACGATAGCTGAGTATCTGTGCCCCTGATCTGCACTTCTCGCCCGTTTCCACGAGTACAACACTATTTCTCGTGTTCTCTTTTTATCTCATATCTGCACAACTATGTTCTCCAGTGAAACACACTATATCTCTTCAGCTGCTGCCATCGTCTCTCCTCCCACAATTGCTGAGGAAAGCTTGTGCAGCAATCGAGGGCAGGATGGCAGCAACTGGAAGGAGATGCTGCTAGGGGTTTTCTCGACGCATTACGCTGTTTGGGCTACGTTCGTGTTGCACGGTTATCAGAATTCCTGTCCGGGCATCTAATGTAGAAACGATTTCCTTTCGAACTTGAGACCTGTTTAGACAATTTCGGACTTTGAGAGAGTGATGTTCGAACCGTGAAGAGCTGATGTGAGCGGTAGCCGAAGATCGTCCAATCACAGTAAACTATGAAAATCAGAGAAGCGCATTAGATTTTATCGCTCTGGCACGAGCTGATCTTAGATTTGTGACTATGTCGTGCCAAGCAGCTTGGAGACGCTTGTGAATGCCACCAATAAAAATGTTGTATTCTGAATGAATGTAATTCACAAAATGTTTCTGTTCTAACTGGTTGATTTCGGAGAACAACTATTTTACTAGGTTTTCATTTTGCAACTATTCAGCAAGGGAGAGGTCAAAACAACTCCTCTACAAGCTTTTCATTTGCAAGTATTTAGCAATGAAGGGGCGAAAAATAGTATTTGACCAGCTTTTGAAAAACTAGTTTCAGATGCGATCTGAAACTAGTTTCCCAAAAGCTGGTCTAATAGTTGTTGCAGAGGTTCTGAGTTCCCACTGGTGTGGTGAGCAAGGTTCATATCAATGCTTACATCTATTGCTAATCTGTAACCAAAAACCACATTCCATGTTGTTGTGAAGAAAACTTGGAACAAAAGGAGACTTACCTTAGTGCAAGTTTCGTAATACAAGCTTGTCTCTTGGAACTTGTCACACTTCGCGTATCGCAGTTTGTTCTTGCCAGGATGAGCACGTATCCACATACCGTTACCAAGTCGTTTGAACCTGCAATGAATAAGTGAATTTGAGCCAATAAGAGTTGCACCCTGTCCATTATCTTGTTAACGTGCTGTGAGCCAAATGCACGAAAGGCCCCAGGACACTGGACAGATTGCAAACATTGCTTAAATGCAGCATCCAAGGAAATTTCCGTCTGGAAGCTTCAGTGCCAACTCCTGCGCACGCGCCCTTCCATCTGTTTTCGAAAGTTTCGTACTAGCTTGCGTAATTCTTTGTTTTCATCAAATTTAAAATGTCCTGCGACGGACAGTAGGCAAATGGGGCAATTATTGCCCCATCTGTCTACTGTCCATCGTCTACAAGCTTTTCACGCGAGTGATCCTAAGAGTATCCCCAGACTTCGCCTGCAATCGTGGCGATGGCCACAACAGCCGGCTACCGCCGTCGATCGCCACATGTACAAAGTGAATGAGGAGACCCCAGACGTCGGAAGGATGATAATAAATGGGGCGTGACTATCGATAGGCATCGATTCCACTATAGCTATCACTCACGTTGCCAGTTCATTTTGGGGCACATCTTCGAGAGTTTGGGCGATGAGCTCCGTTTGGCAGCGATCCATGGCGATGTAATGTGGCAACGATAGGTATAACTTCCACGGTCCTTACCTCTTATATCGCTGGTTCATTTTGATTCATTTTGAACTGGCAAAGTCGGGGGATACTCTAAGCAGGATCGAAAGGACACTAGATGAAGAACAGCCGTGCGAGCAGGTAGGGTTCCGAAAAGGATTCAGCACGATCGATCACGTATACACAGCCACTAGATTCATCGAAGTATCGCGAGAGTATAAGATGCCCCTCTGTCTCACGTTCATCGATTTGAAGAAAGCCTTCGACTCTGTTGAGACAGAAGTGGAAGCCCTGGGCAACCAAGGCATACCTATTTAATACATCAAGATATTTCGTGAGCTCTACAGCAACTTCACGACTAAGATTTTCCCATTCTACGACGACATCACCATCGACGTCAAGAGAAGTGTTTTGTTGCAAGGCGATGCCGTGTCGCCGAAACTGCTCAGCGTCACTTTCGAAGACGTCATGCGGAAACTGGAATGGGATAACATGGGAGTACAAGTTGATGGCCGGCGTCTTAACATCTCCGTTTCGCTGACGACATCGTCCTTATAACACCAACGCTTATAACAGCGAAACGGAACAGATGCTGGCCGACTTCGACGACGCGTGTGGAAAGATTGGTCTTCAACTGAATCTGACGAAGACGATGTTCATGAAGAACGGATGGGTCCCGGATGCCCCATTCTCGCTTAACGGAACGACCATATGCGAATGCTCCAGCTACGTATAACTAGATCGGGAAGTCAACATGATGAGCGACCTCGCTCCAGAGCTGGGCAGGAGGAAACGAGCGGCAGAAACCTGGGCGTTGCGCAAGCGGGATGATAATGCAGTCAGCGTCATCGAACGCTCCATCGAGAGGGTGATGCTGGGAATAACCCGCCTCACGCAAGTGAAGGCTGGAATATGAAGCTGCACCCTTCGTCAACAGTCGAAGATTGGGGGCGCTGCCGCTTACGCCAAGTTGAGTAAGATTAGGTGGGCCGGACACGTGATGCGTTTTAACGACAACCGTTGGGCAAGAGCCGTCAGCGACTGGACTCCACGGGACGTTAAGCGCAGGACAGGAAGACCACCGACCCGATGGTCAGACTTCTTCACGAAGTCCTTCAAGGATAGATACGATGCTCTCCGTGTCCCTCGAACGGACAGAATCCACTGGACAACACTGGCTCGCGAGAGGGACAAACGGAAGGATTGCTGGCGCCCGCTCGGTAGATCAGCGGGAGTCAAGGTGATTAAGGTGGTCAGTTTTAAAATATTTATCTTCGAGTATTCAAAACTGAAATTTACATCAATATTAGTTCTATTTTTGCAATTCTAGCCGTCCGGGTCCCCGAAGTGACAGAAACACCGTTTTCTCCCCGAAATTTCTACTTAAAAAAACTTCTGCAGCGAATATCACGCCATTCTTCAATTCCCAGATTGTTAAGAAGAAAAAAAACTTCCGAGCAATAGAGGCAGTTTATTTCTATAGAGCTGTAAACATACCTATCAAGCACATCTTGGGCTGGGCGTTTCCTTCCATCTTTAGGGCTGAACCTGATGTGGTATTCGTAGTGGGGTATCCGGGCTATCGTTCGAAACGATTGCTCCATCAATCGCGATGGTCCACTCAATAAACTTTTGCAGAGAGGTATCATCTCTGAAAACAAACGTTTGTAGTGGTAAATAGAATCAAAGGGATAAATCGGACGTCATCGGACGTGAAACCACGGAAGATCGCGAGAAATAAACAGGGGCGAGGATCGCAAATAGACTAACTTTCAAGTAAGCCAAAATGAAATAGTACTTCGACATATGATGAGTACTACTTCAGCACCACACAACGAAACGGTGACAATCCCCACTGAGTAAAAACTGCAGCAAAATCCGCGCTCCAGCGTTAACATTAGCTCTATTTTTTTGCAGTGTGTGCAGTGTACACGAAGCACCCTTATTCACGCGTGAAAATTTAAAACTCACTACGATGATGGCACTTTATTTTTTTCTTTAATTCAAGCATTCAGTCGAATGTTCCAAGTTTTTCTCTGGCCAAACAACAAGACCAATACTCACAAATCTCTAACTCAACACTCGCCAGCTCATTCTGTAGGTGGAGCACCCGACATTTCCGCACTTCAACGTCCCCATATTGATTTCGAGGGATATTCGTGTAGCAATTGCAGGGAACATCACTACTCTGACTGCTACCCTCACAATAGGGAGCGGCGCATCGCTCATTCACCCATGTTGGCACGTCGGTACAGGATCAACGTGTTGGTTAACACGTATCAATGTGAGTAAACGAGT
Source organism: Ancylostoma caninum (assembly GCA_037903475.1). NCBI lineage: Eukaryota > Metazoa > Nematoda > Chromadorea > Rhabditida > Ancylostomatidae > Ancylostoma > Ancylostoma caninum. The sequence goes on along the minus strand of JBAJFG010000462.1, from coordinate 17,283 downwards.
GATGCGACGCCGCCCTCATTGCGAGGGAGGGAGAGAGGACTCACGCTGTTCGAGTCAGAATAGCTGAGAAGCACAGCGAAACTTTGTAGCGATTCTGGCAGTGCTTCGCGGCTCATGTGAGTCATAGTGACCGTGAGTGTGCTTGCTACAGGAACCTTTACCGGCAGAAAGGAGAGTACGGAAAAACAGGGTGTTCCAGTCACACGTGCCGTTTATTAGTTTACAGTCCCTTCCGCAACGATAACTCTCCACATCGTTACCACTGATGCGTACCATAGTCAGCCATCACTTCCAGCCAGAGTTCGGCACAAGCTTAGCTCGAGGAGAAAAAATTATAAAGTCTCTTTGACCGGGTGGCGGTCAAGACGTACGCTGCGACGCGACCGCGCCGCACGCGTACGCTTTCAAGTCCGGGTTGTTTCTTCAAATTCTAAGCACTAAATGACATCGGTGGCCACCTTCTCAAGTTTGTGGGTTCCGATAACACTGATCTGACCCACTCAAGCTCGGAAAAGTTGTCCATATCCACGCAGACCTGCTCGTACCCTCGAAGGCTGCAACCGCGACGCGCACATGAATCGACCAATCACAGACCAGCAGCGTGCCTCTTGTCACGCAGCCTCTTTGACCTAGCCAAGAATCTACGAAGCCCCCATTGTGAACAAGTTTAAACAAGTTCGTGCGAAGGACATGGGTTTCATGTCTTCAATGCATATCGACATGTCCACACGAGTTAACAAGTGTTAATAAGTGCATTGGCAGTGGAGCACGTTAACATGCTGGCACCGTAATATAATTTTCTATTTTTCCAGCTAAAATTCGAGAAGGGGTGGAGATTTTGGGGGAATTTGCCATTAGTTTGACAGAGCTGTACCTCCTGGATAAAACAGAGCAAATAAAATTGGAAATAATTGATTTTGGAAGAAGTTATTTGAAGAGATTTTGTCGAAGTGGTTTGAAGACCGTTTTTTGGCTATTTTTTCCGTAGTGACTAAATAAACGAGGCGATTTTATCAATCACTGGAATGAGCAGCCTCTCCTCTAGCTGACCGCTTCAATAGCATTGGAATTATTGGATTTTAGAGAAAGTTTTTTGATGAAAATTCTTTGGAGCGGTGCAGAACCCTCATCTTTTACGAAGTCCCGTTTGCCTTAAAGGCAGCATTCACGGAAATTTTCACTTCTGAAATGAGTCGCTTACCTTGTTGCCGGCCACTGGACAATCGCAACAGTAAGTTGAACACCCTGAATGGCTGCCTATATACCTGCAAACATACTGCCGTGGACACATCTGCCGCTATGGACATTGAGGTTCCGTCGCGCCAACTAACGTCGTTGACAGGGTGTGCGCATGTAGTTCAGCGGGGGCTTGGTTATGAAATTCGTACGATTTGCAGGGTTCCGTGGCGAGACCCATCACGGAACACTCGTCCGCGCTATGGACACGCATGAAATACCTCCATCATTTTCTATGTTTTTCGCGTGTTTCACGCCTATTCATCGTTGTCAATGAGTTCATCCTCTCTAAAAACCCCGATATAACGCGAAATCTTCGACCAAAAAATTTCCGTGAGTGCTGCCTTTAAGTTTCTGCCGATGTCTGCTTCCAGTTATCAGTAACATGTGCATCCTTGGAAGTCTTGCTAAAGATAACGACATGGGTGGAAGGTGAACGTTGCGGAAGAGCGCCACCCCTAAACTAGTAGACTGTACATATATACAGTCCTGTAGATCAGGAAGGAAGGATCTCCGCGGCGCTTAGAATCCTCCACGTCGTTTCACGTCGTTATCTCCAGCAAGCAGATCATAGGTCGACATGTTAGAGATGACTGAACACAACGTTCGACCGTGATACACAGTTATGTCTAACATGTTAATCAATGATCTTCTTGTTAGAGATAATGAGCTGGAGGATTCTAAGCGTCGCAGAGATCCTTCCCTCCTGATCTACAGAACTGTAATCACTATCTATATAATAACGGGCTTAGCCTGTTTACATGTGTGTCTGTACGTATGTAAGTATGTAAGTATGTACGAATGTGTGTCAGACCGTTACGAAATTCTACGATTGGTCAATGATCGTGATTGTGAGATCATATAAAAGGCTAGGAACGGGTGTGGTATGGTGGAGTGGGGTAGGGATGAGATCGAACAGAAGGTCGGATGTAGCCGTATTCCGAACTCCGCTGGGCCAGCCACGCATGGCCCAGTGGCGCATGGCCCTGGCCAAGCGTGCATGGCCCATCGCGTATGACCCGGTATTCCGGCGTGGGCCGCTGGCCCTGTCCACAAGCGCGCCGTTTACCACGCTATCTGAAACGTTGTAGGGCAGAAAAATGAACATATGGAGAGCTGATCACCCAGTATAGGGCGTGAGAGACGACCTCACGCATGGGATACGCATATATCGGAAAGCCAGTTCATGTTAGATGCGCGCGTGAGCCCCGCATCGAACGCATACACAAGTTTGCGTTTGATTTTCAATGAAGATCAGTCAACACTAGTGTGGATTAGGCAAGGTTTACTATGAACACTGTATCTCATAGGATCTTCTAAAACTTTGCGTAGAAGGGTTGCTTTAGGCGCTGGTCACGATTATTTTGCATTATTTTGCATGCCAGCTTCGTTTTCTCCCCGAAATCTGCATCTTCTCTGAATCTGCTACCGAAAATGGAGTAACGGTAGAAAATGGATGCGATATTCATAATCAGGGCCCAAAACAACCCTCCTACACAAAATTTGAGAGAACTGCAAGAGATTCCATCTCTGCAGTATGCCTACCGTTACCCTATAAAAACTAAGTAGCGGTACAAATTGGATGCAATTTCCATGTCCAGAACCTCAAGTAACGCCCTAGGCAAAGTTTGCGCGGGATATTTCACTTCGGAGTTTTGGAGCAGGACTTGCCGAAAAGTGCCACTGAATCTTCCCATTTCTACGCAGTAACCTTGTTTGATAACTGTGCACTGAAATGGAACAGTGCTATGCCATCATTGAAATTATCTGTTGAAAGAGCGATATGAAGATTATTTTTGGTGAAGGAGTGAAAACTACGCATGAATCCGGACAAAAAACAAAGATTTTGTCGCATGGCCCTACCAAAAGTAGTGGGCCATGCTTGGCCCAGTGAGCACCGATTTCGAATTGCGCGCGCTGCTCCCGGAATACGAGGCCATCGCATATGGCCCAGTTGGCCACGCATGGCCCTGGGCCAAACCGCGCCGGAATACGGCTAATGGTGTACAACGGGTCCGTCAATGGAGTCCATGGAGAAGGGCTGCGCCGGCGCCCAAAGTGGGGGGAGACGGGTCCACCACTGTGATAAGGCTGCGCCGGCGCCCAAAGTGGGGGGAGACGGGTCCACCACTGTGATAAGGCTGCGCCGGCGCCCAAGGTGGGGGTAGACGGATCCATCACTGTGACAAGGGTGCGCCGGCGCCCAAAGTGGGGGAGACGGGTCCACTGCTGTGATAAGCGTGCACCGGCGCCCAAAGTGGGGGGAGACGGGTCCACCACTGTGATAAGGGTGCGCCGGCGCCCAAAGTGGGGGGAGACGGGTCCAACACTGTGACAAGGGTGCGCCGGCGCCCAAAGTGGGGGGAGACGGGTCCACTGCTGTGATAAGCGTGCACCGGCGCCCAAAGTGGGGGGAGACGGATCCACTGCTGTGATAAGGGTGCGTCGGCGCCCGAAGTGGGGGGAGACGGGTCCACTGCTGTGACAAGTGTGCGCTGGTGCCCAAAGTGGGGGGAGACGGGTCTACTGTTGTGATAGGGCTGCGCCTGCGCTCAAAAGTAGAGGAGAGCCTGAAAATATAGCTACCAGGGAAATGTCATGAGTTAGGTCCATATTTGTTAACTCGATTCGATGGCGTCTAACATCAATTGTTTAAAAAAAAAACTAGATGTCAGACCACTGCGCGGATTAGTATGCAATCCGTGTGAATCCTTCCTTCTTACGTCCTCCCCCGCGTTCTTCTCTTCTCATTTGTTTATGAACACACCGCACCCTCCACCTTTATATGTTCTAACTGACTCTTATCACTTGACCAGTTATAACAAACAAAGAATGATAGACCATTTTCTGCGGTCAACAAAGGTTGAACCGGTTATATTTAGTTACAAAAAGCTATTTCAGTTGAGCAAATGATAAAATTGCTTCGAGAAGGTTAATCCTCTTTGATAAGTGCATTTTTACATGAGAAAAAGCAATGGAAAGGGTGTGGGACACATTATAGCAAAAAATGTGGAATAGCTGTGACTTTATTTGAATGAAGAAGGGATGAAGTCATGCGAGCGAAGCGAGCATTAGGAAAAGTCTGGAAGTCCGGCGTCAGCCGGACGGCCAGACTGGTATAGTTATAAGCGGCAAAAAGAGACGGCTCCGTGCCGCATCATTATTGCTGTCTTCGTTGACAATCGTTAACCCCTCTCCCTCTCCCCGAAAAAAAAACGACGTTTGAGTCGCGCAGATCACTGCAATGTAAGTTTAACTAGTGGTGCGGTGTTTTCCTTTTTGTCTGCGATGCAATTACGATTCATCTTCAATGTGGAATGAATTTTCGCCAATCGAATTCTTGGGAAATGAAATTGATTGATCCGTTCTCAATATTTTTTTGTTTGTAATAATTAGATGACTTTTTTCAGAGAGTCAATCGACTACTAGTTTCAACTTGAGTATGCCAGAAAAAAAGAGCGTCCTGTTTGTATGCTTAGGTTTGTGAATTACTACTCTTGATAGAATTTCTTCATTCTCTCATCAAAAATATATGAGAGCAAATTCAAGCCCAAGGGCTACTCTTTTCTACAGCACCGATACAGCGCGCAGACAATCGTGGCGTGACCATCCTGCATATATCTGTTTGCATGTTCAGACGTGTTCGAAGAATATCAGTACAGTGATCTCACCACTACCAGAATCATATGTAACTCGTAAAAAGGGTGACTTCACAGACGTAAACGATATGAACGTTAGGTTACATGAAAAGACTGCCTAACCCCCATCGAAGGACAGACTCGTGGTTCCGCACAACTCAGCCAACAGACGGGTAAAATGGAGTTGGGGGGGGGGGGGGCACTTGGTATAGGTCGATGATAAGAGAGCTAACAAGTCAGAGCGTTCTGGACGTGTCAGCTAACAAGTCCGAACGTGCAGGACAGGTCATATTATCGACTTATACCAAGTGCCCTCCCCCCAACTCCATTTTCCCCGGGTCGACATGTTAGAGATGACTGAAGACAACGTTCGACCGTGATGCGCAGTTAGTATGTCTAACATGTTAATCAATGATTTTCTTGGTAGAGATAATGGCGTAGGGGAGCGCAAGCGTTGCGGAGATCCTTCTATCTCAATCTACAGCACTATATCTAGATTATGTATACCGTTGGCGTACAACTATCGTGGGTTTTCCCCACCCATTTTCCTCTTATCGAACGTGGTGCTTTGGACTGTAACGGGATTAAGGTTTGAGGGGAATTATTGTCCGTTATCAGCTAATCCCATTTGAATCCAGAGCGGTTAGACTTATTGTCCTGTACCGAATTATCCAAAACTCCTGAGCTTATGTATCCGAAATGTCCTAGTGTTTTAGCCCCTTTCCCTAGACTGAGTGAACAAGACTTTTTCTGGTTAATTTTATCCCAATAGTATCAATACATATATGGACAAGAACACGGAGGATTAGCACATAAGATAAATGAGGCCTAACAGGTGGCCTTATGGGGCAGGAGGGAGACCCCTCCTGCCCCAACGAGATTAATGGGGAAGGAGAAAAGAAAAGAAAAACGAGAAATGAAAGAGTACAAATAAAAAACTAAAAGGAGTTAAAAACGAGCCTCATCGAGTGAGAGGCGGGACGAGTAGCGACGGACCGAGACCAACCCGAGGGGTTGGACTTTGGGTTTTTATAGCTCTCAGGGGCGGGGTTTCGCGGCGACGAATGGCGGAGGGTGAGGAGTACTGTGGCGTTGACTATGCCACATTTTCGCGCTTTTCCTACAGGACGCTTCTCCTCCATAGTACATTCCATAGCATTCACTTGATAAAAAAGTAATTTTGCTATTCATTCTCATATTCGTTTCACTACGCTCTGCAATCTCGGAAAAAAATGGACCGCAAAGTGGTCATATTCAGCAATTTTGCACCTCTTAGTTACTTTGGGGCAAGTTATACTACGTGCGCGCGTTTGGCGAGTGAAATTGTAGTCTGTCCAAAACGACGAGTCCGTCCACGCACGCGGGGATCGAGAAGCGGCGCAGCTGGGACGTATGCTGTTAGCTGCCAAGTCGAACACGTCACAGTTAAATCATTGGTGGATATCATGAAGATAACGATGAAACCTGATACGCAGATTAGACGTGATGACGTGGAGTGCTGGCAAGCGTGGCCACCTCTGATCCCCGCGTGCATGGGCGGACTCGTCGTTTCGGACAGACTATACATATTGTATATTGCAGAGTATTTATATAGTCTGTCCGAAACGACGAGTCCGCCCATGCACGCGGGGATCAGAGGTGGCCACGCTGGCCAGCACTCCACGTCATCATCTCTAATCTGCGTATCACGTTTCATCGTTATCTTCACAATGATTTGGCTGTGACGTATACGACGTGGCATCTAACAGCGTACGTCTCAGCCGCGCCTCCCCTCGATCCCAGCATGCGTGGGTGGACTCGTCGTTTCGGACAGGCTATATGCAAAAATATATCAAAAGCTCCGCTTGCGGTAAAGGAATAGGTGGCTAAAAAGTTCGATTGTATGCACCAATCCAACAGTTGCGGTGAACCTAGCGAAACCGTTGTTCGCTTGCTGACCCATGCCGAAGTAATTTTTTCCAACACACATGAGGTCTTAAAGGCAGCAATCACGGAAATTTTCATTTCTAAAATGAGTCGCTTACCATGTAGTGGGCCGCTGGACAATCACAACTGTAAGTTGAACACCGTGAATGGCCGCCTATCTGTGATGATACTGCCGTGGACACATCTGTCGTTCTGGACATTAAAGTTTCGTCGCGCCAGCTAACGCCGCTGGCTGGTGTGCGCAGGTGGTACAGCGGAGGCTAGGGTGTGAATCATCGTGAGGGAAAACGGGGCGTAGTACATCTCTGCGATTGGTTCGTTCAAATCCTCCTCCCACCCCTAACGGTTGACTCGTTCCCATCGCGCGCGATTTCACTATACACGACAATGCAAAATTTGAATGCGATAGAGGACGAGTTGATCTTGAAGGGCGGGAAGGCTCTGCCTCGTTTTCCCTCACGATGATACACACCCCGGAGGCTACAGCGGAGGTTTATGGAATTCGTACCTTTTGCAGGGTTACACGGCGGGACCCATCGTGGAACACTTGTCCGCGCTGTGGACAGGCATGAAATACAGCCACTATTTTCTGTGTTTTTCACGTGTTTCATGCTACTTCATCGTTGCCAATGAGTTCATCGTCCCTAAAAACCCCGATATACCGCGAAATCTTCGACCAAAAAATTTCCGTGAGTTCTGCCTTTAATGTAACCTAGGAGTAATACTGCATGCAAACTTACAGAAAAGCAGATCTACTGGAAAGTTGCACAATTCATATTTAACATGCAGAAAGCAAAAAGGTTGCACGTGACTTGCAAAAGGCGGTGAAAATGGAGTTGGGGGACACTCATGTGAAGCACTAGGAAGAGAAAAGGTTCTTACAGTGAGAGAGCGAGCGAGGAATAGGTTGGTGAAGACGAATTCGGCACTATTCCACTTGTTCTGCCCCAAAGTCTCAAAATCAAAAATTTCTCTAAAACTTCGTCTAGGGGGGTCATTTTACAAGCTGATCACGAATATCACATTGACTTTGCACCCTGACCCCATTTGGGTAGGGTTACGGTGGGGGAAGGGTAAGTATGGTATCTCCCAAAAACACCTGAATTTTTGTCTACGGGGTTTTTTGACATGCTGATCACGAATATCACATTGATTTTGCATGGCAACCCCATTTGGGTAGGGTTAGGGTAAGTGCAGTAGCCAACGAGATCCTTACCTCCCGTGACTCTGCCCAAGAGAGCCGCGCCGCGGTCCTGACTCTTGACTGCGTCCGTTTGGAGTTCTCTGTATGTGCTGGTTTTAACTCGATGTCTCAAGAAGATGACAGTAGGAGATGGTTCTCGTTACAGACGTTAGAGTATCCCCAGACTTCGCCAGCAATCGTGGCGATCGCCACGACAGCCGGCTGTCGTCGCGATCGCCACGACCGCCGGCGATCGCCACATGGACAAAGTGAATGAGGAGACCCCAGACGTAAGAGCGATGATAATAAATTGGGCGTGGCGATCGATAGGCATCGTTTCCACTATTGCTATCATTCACATCGCCAGTTCATTTCGGGCTCATCTTCGAGAGTACGGGCGATGAGCTCCGTTTGGCAGCGATCCATGGCGATGTAACGTGCAATCGATACGTATCATTTCCACGATCCTTATCTCTTATATCGCCGGTTCATTTCTATTCATTTTGAACTGGCGAAGTCTGGGGATACTCTTACAGATTTAGCGAGCAAAGCAATCGAACAAATAATTAACACTGGAGAACAATGAACTAATGAGGAGGGTTTTTAATTAGAGGCGAGGATGGGGAAAATGGAGTTGGGGGGGGGGAGGGCACTTGGTATAAGTCGATGATATGACCTGTCCTGCACGTCCAGACTTGTACGCTGACACGTCCAGAACGCTGTGACTTGTTCGCTCTCTTAATGTGCAGTAGTTACCTGTAATGCAAACAAGTCAGAACGTGTAGGACAGGTCATATCATCGACCTATACCAAGTGCCCCCCCCCACTCCATTTTACCCGTCGACCCATGATCTGCTTGCTGGAGATAACGACGTGGAATGACGTTGAGGATTCTAAAAAGTTATTCATGCTTGCGGCGCGTCAAAGTTTTAAGCGTCGCGCAGATCCTTCCCTTTTGATCTACAGGACTGTATGCTATGTAGTCTTTCTCAAAATCCTTGAGTCAAGTCGCACCACAAATCAGCTCATCCACGCCACACCACGGACAGTCCTGTAGATCAGGAGGGAAGGATCTCCGCGACGCTTAGAATCCTCCACGTCGTTCCACGTTGTTATCTCCAACAAGCAGATCATGGGTCGACATGTTGGAGATGACTGAAGACAACGTTCGACCGTGATACGCAGTTATGTCTAACATGTCGACCCACGATCTGCTTGCTGGAGACAACGACGTGGAGTGTTCTAAGCGTCGCGGAGATCCTTCCCTCCTGATCTACAGGACTGTATATATGATAATGAGGCAAGGATTTTTGAGAAAGACTGTTTGGGGGTGTTTTATGGTGCATCAGACTTTTGGACATGCATAAATGATCGTATTGTTCCCGTGATTGTTTTAGATCAATGCTTTATTACTGCTGGTCATTCGTTCTGGTTGTGGGACATCTAATATCCAGCATTGGGGGTGGCGATGGGGTGTGTGGATGTGCTCTGGTGTCAGTAGATTCGGCTGTGGTATGCGATCAAATCATGTAAGTGTTCAGTAGTCTGAAATATCCTTTTGTGGGGGATATCAGGAGCAGTTCCTGATTCAGCCTACGGACATTAGCACAGATCAGTTCTATTCATTTTTTTTTTGCAAGAAAATAAGATGGCAAGTCCACCTTTTTTTGGAAAGACGTATCTTTTCTGGAGCAGTTCTGAATGTTTCCTTCCAAGATGTACAGTCCTTGTCGAAAAGATAGACGGATTGCGCGTGCGGTTTCATGTCGTCGCGGCCGCAGAATCGCGTTGGGACCTACTGTACCCTCTCCCTGGAGCATGCTCTCTCCGCATCCATCGTTCGGGTCCCACCGCGTTTCCGCAGTCATGGAATCCGTCTATCTTTTCGACAAGGACTGTAAATATAGCGCTTTCTTCACGAAGATGTTCGGCGAATCAATTGTGCGCTGTTGTTGCGTAAAGCTGCTGTGTTGCGATTCACAGCACGAGAGAAATGTGGAAGTTCTGCACTTTTCTGCATTAAATATTGCGCGAATAACCGGCTGCTGGTGGTGGTGCTATCTGGGAGAATTCACGCTGCTGCTCCAGAACGTTCGAGATCCGCCCGCTTTGATTGCCTTCTTTCGGGTCCTATTGTTGACCACTCGATCAGGTTGGAACGTTTTGCGGACCTCGGCCGCATTCCTTCCCAAGTGCGACGTTCCACGCCTTCATCGCAGGCTTTGCGCCTGTATTCTGAATCTCTCTAGGTCTTTTTTTTTCGTGTTTAACACTGAACGTCTACGGATATTGCGAGAAACCCGTAGTATATAATTGATTTAAAGGCAGCACTCACGGAAATTTTCACTTCTGAAATGAGTCGTTTACCATGTAGCCGGCCGCTGGACAATCGCAACAGTAAGTTGAACATCTTGAATGGCCACCTATCTGCGAAGATACTGCCGTGGACACATCTGCCGCTCTGGACATTAGGGTTCCGTCGCGCCAACTAACGCCGTTGACAGGGTGTGCGCATGTGGTTCAGCGGGGGCTTGTCTACGAAATTCGTACCATTCGCAGGGTTCCGTGGCGGGACCCATCACGGAACACTCGTCCGCGCTGTGGACACACATGAAATACCGCCATCTTTTCCTGTGTTTTTCGCGTGTTTCACGCTATGTCATCGTTGTCAATGAGTTCATCGTCCCTAAAAACCCCGATATACCGCAAAATCTTCAACACAAAAATTTCCGTGAGTGCTGCCTTTAAGACCTGTATCTGATGCGCCATAGCCACTAAATTGACAATGTGAGATTCTTCATGGCATTTTATGATCTGTCGAAGTATAGTGCGTTATGGATTAGAAACGGACATTGGGAGTCATCATTCCCGCAGGGATTTACCTGAGTACGGCTAGCTGCCACATTCCCATCAACTAATCTCTCTCGCTTAGGTAACATATGTCGATCTCCAATTGCTGAAGCAGTCTTCCTGGACATCATCAAGAAGCGAGGAATAAGTGATCAGTGAGCGCTCTACTTCCAAGTAAAATCTCACCAGCGGTCATATGTTTCATTTTAGATGGAAGGTGGAAAGCTCCGCCATTATCGATTTTCATACTGGTAAGTCGCCAGATCGTCGAGCTATGGATACATTGAAAAAGTTTGGTATCACCGATTACTCACATAGGGCGAGAGTGGTGAGCCTAGCTAGCAATTTTATAGCATTTTTGTTCCTTTCTCTTCATTTGAAAGCATGCCTGTAAAAAAAAAAACTTCGATAAGGATTGTTTTAGACGACAACTGCTGACATTCGTGAATTCGACTACATTTTCGGGATGGATGACAGCAACATTAGGTTTGAAACTACCTAATTTTACTCTCTTAGGCGAAGCCTATAGTTAGACTTGTGCAAATAGCTTTTTTACTGATGCGGTCATGAGATGTACATTTGTGCATGTTGTTCGATATGGATATCTGCCGCTTTCTGATAAGTAACAATTGTTACGCTCGTTGACAGTATAGGCTGGACTCAATACAGAATCAAGACCATTACACGAACCAAATTTCTATATAATGAAACCTACCCTTTTACAGTGACCTTGAAAGTCTAGCGAAGGAAACGAAGGGAAAAGCAAGAATTGGACTGCTTGGCGAATACGATCCGGAAGGACAAAAAATAGTACCTGATCCCTACTACGAGTCTGGAACCGCAATGTTTGAGCAGGTTGGTCGACTATTTTCTTTTTCAGAAGTATGCTCATACATAGGAGTATTTGAATTTTTTGCGTTCTTTTTTGCGAAAAGGAGAATCAAATATTTCGCTTGGAAAACAGCACCTTGTTTCTGTGGATTTCGTGCAGGTCTCGCACTATTTCATCCCTAAATGTGAGAGCACTACTCGGCAAGCTCTGCCCCAAAGTTTTGAAAAAATAATCGCTCTAACTTCACAACGGGTTTTTCTTGAGGTGCTGAACACGATTATGGTATCCGTTCTAAACCGTAATCCCATTTTTGTAGGGCTTCGGTAGGTATGTACAGCACGGATGAGTAGATACGAGATTTCCCGCTACCCAAATAACGGTTTGGACAACGGATAGGCTAAAAAGGCCGGATAGCGGATTCCGGATAACGGATAAAGGAGAAGTGACCCAGATGCTACAATTCCACAAAATTTTCATCTTGTTAGTCATCAAAATTCTGAGAGCGACGCTGAGTATGACGTCTTTATGGAGAGAAGTACGTATAGTAATTAGTGTTTGCCCTAACAACCACGGCTTCCAGTGACGTTTGGACATTCGTTAACTTGATTGGCATAGTATTATAGTTACTTGAGATGATATGTGTCCGTGTCTTTTTCAGTACAAAGGTGAAATCTGCGAAAGCTGGTCCTTCCAAGGTTTTTTTTTCTGAGATGGCGGGGCGGTGCTGGAGGGGGAGCGGAGGGGAGGGGAGAGGGGGCTGGGGCTGAAGAAGGCTGAAGCTTTCCTTCATATATTTTTTGTGGGGTTCTGGTGAACTTTTTAGTACCAACTGACTATTAAGATCGTATTGACTTTCAAACGCTGTTTGATCAACTGATTCAAAAATTGCTACGAACGGGAGGGTTCAGTCAGTGGCGGACGCATGGGGCGCCCTCTCCCCACGAGAATGGGTCGCTAAATTTTTCAAATTACTTTACAATACAAATGAAAACCTTGTATTGGTTTATTTTCAATTGTTTGTTTTTATTGTCGTACGATCCAGAAAACGTGAGCTAGAGCATTTCTCATTTGACAGCTACAAGTCTGTGTTATCTTCTCCCACCTTTCTACGAGATTCTAGATTACTGATGACGAAAAACTCGCTAGATCAAGTTATCCTTCTTCGAATGAAGGCTCTCCTCTGTTGGGAATGCGCGAAATAAAGCCACTATTTTCGGCCTTATCCACACCATTATCCGGCGCCAAAAGCCCCGGATAACGGTTCATATAACGGGATAATCCGCTCATCCCTTATATACAGTAGCAGATAAGGCATCTCACCAAATCCTCTCAGATTTTGCATAGAGGGGTTGTAATAGACGATGATCACGATTTTCAACATTATTTTGAATGCCACGTCCGTTTTCCTCTCCAGTATTTTCTTTTAACTAGTGGCCCCGTAAGCCACGTTACTGTGCTAATTTCCAAAGTGTGAAAGTATTGGCCCGGTGTGGTTTTTCGTGCGCGCCAACAGGTTGTGTGAGATTCACGTCCTCAACTCAAGCTACACTATTTCACAACTGTATATGTATAGCTATAACATTATTCAGTCCAAAAAGATCACGTAGCATAGCGAATGAGAGAAGATAACTGACGGAATCCGTGGATCAATTTGCTTTGTTCTTTCCATCTCTGTCTTTCGCGAGCAGCGAGCATACCAAGGACCGCGTGAAATACAGAACACAACTGCTTTTGTATTGTACAAACCACTCGGTCAATAACTCAGTGAGCCAATCATACAAACGCACCCTCAGCATTACCACTGTATGTGACTATCCCATCCTTCTAATTCAAACCGAACTTATTCTGAAAACTTTATACTTTTCCAAAGTTTTTAACAAAAACTGAAAGAAAACATTATTGTGAGAAGAGAATAAGCATCACGAGCGCCTATTTCCACCAATCATCTTTGTCATTCCTCATCGATATTCACCGACACGACGTGGTTCATTTATACTAAACCAAAAAAGTTCCAAGTGATGATTAAGAAGGTGATTAAGAAATTACAAAGCAATGAACTGAATTCGCTGACTATTCAAATTCACGTGACCTAGGGAAGGGAGATGATCAACAGGGTTGATGGGATAAATGAGTAGGAGCATAAGTTATTGGTTATTTTTCGCTTAAGCTCAGGAAACGAAGATGCTCCATGAGATTGGTGGGATACTTGAGGAGGTGATCCACGGTGTTGGCGGGATACATGGGATGGGTGCGTAATTTATTTTCTAGATTTTTGCCTGAGTTTCTGGAACGGGAGGTAATCCACAAGGTAGGCGGGATACATGAGGTGGGTGCGTAAGTTATTTTCTAGATTTTTGCCTGAGTTTCTAGTAAGGGAGGTGGTCCACAGGGTCGGCGAGATACATTGGGTGAGTGCGCAAGTTACCGTCTAGGTGTTTGCCAAAGCTTCTGGAAAGCGAGGTAATCCACGAGGTTGGCGAGATACATGGGGTGGGTGCGCAAATTATTGTCTGGGCTTTTGCCTAAGCTTCTAGAAAAGGAGGTAATCCACAGGGTTGACGGGATACATGAGGTGGGTGCGCAAATTATTGTCTATACTTTTATATCAGTTTCTGGGAAGGGAGGTAATCCAGGGGTTGACGAGATACATTGAGTGGGTGCGCAAACTATTGTCTGGGCTTTTGCCTGATCTGAACGGGAGGTAGTCCATGGGGTTGGCGGTTGGCGGGACACATGGGGTGGGTGCGCAAGTTACTGTCTAGGCTTTTGCCTAAGCTTCTGGGGAGGGAGGTAATCCAAGGTGTTGGCGGGATACGTGGGATGAGTGCGTAAATTATTATCTAGGCTCTTGCCTGAGTTTCTGGAAAGGGAAGTAGTCCACGAGGTTGGCGGGATACATTGAGTGAGTGCGCAAGTTACTGTCTAGGTGTTTGCCAAAGCTTCTGGAAAGCAAGGTAATCCACGGGGTTGGCGAGATACATGGGGTGGGTGCGCAAATTATTGTCTGGGCTTTTGCCTAAGCTTCTAGAAAAGCAGGTAATCCACAGGGTTGGCGGGATACATGAGGTGGGTGCGCAAGGTATTTTATAGACTTTTGCCTGAGCTTCTAGTAAGGGAGGTGGTCCACGGGGTTGCCGAGATACATGGGGTGGGTGCGCAAATTAATTGTCTGGGCTTTTGCCTGATCTGAACGGGAGGTAGTCCATGGGGTTGGCGGTTGGCGGGACACATGAAGTGGGTGCGCAAGTTACTGTCTAGGCTTTTGCCTAAGCTTCTGGGGAGGGAGGTAATCCAAGATGTTGGCGGTATACGTGGGATGAGTGCGCGAATTATTGTCTGGGCTTTTGCCTAAGCTTCTAGAAAGGGAGTTAATCCACAGGGTTGGCGGGATACATGAGGTGGGTGCGCAAATTATTGTCTAGGTTTTTGCCTGAGCTTCTGGAAAGGGGCAATCCACGAGGTTGGCGAGATACATTGGGTGGGTGCGCAATTTATTGTCCAGGCTTTTATATCAGTTTCTGGGAAGGGAGGTAATCCAGGGGTTGGCGAGATACATTGAGCGGGTTGGGAGATACAGGGGTTGGCGAGAGTGGGTGCGCAAATTATTGTCTAGTCTTTTGCGCGAGATAGCGGCCCCGTGAGTTCCTTGGCTCAAAGTTTCACCGCATTCTATCAGTGTTGGTATTAGAGTTCGTCTAGGCTTTTGCAAACAAACCTAATTAAGACTTCATTCAGTCTCAACACCTGTCTGAATAAAACTAGATTTTGATTAACTCAAACTAAACAGTGGCAAACAGCTTGCCGAGGAATCACAAAATGCCAAAATTGATGATTGAAATTTTTGACGACCTTCTTTTTTTGACGACCAACGAACACGTCTCCCTTTTGCCTGAAACCAACACCGCTTTGCCACTGAGCCAGCCAGCCGAACTCGAGGGAAAATCCCGACCAACAGACCTCGCCACTTCACTACTGGCCCAGTCGAACCCAACGGAAAATACCGACCAGTGTACACGTGTGCCGCTTTACCTGAGACCGGCGCGACAAGTGTGCCCCTTTATCTGACACCGGCGCAACTTTGCTGCTGACAGCGTCGCAGTCAAGGGAAAATCCTGACCAACGGACCCGTGTGCAGCTTAGAGGGGACCAGCGCTACTTTACCACTGGCCCAGTCAAAACCAAAGAGAAATTCTGACCAACGGACCCGTGTGCCCCTCAACCTGAGACCAGCACCTGTTTATCATTGGCCCAGTCGATCCCAAAAAAAATTTCGAGCAACAGACTCGTGCGACCGTTAACCTGAGACCAACGCCTGTTTACCACTGGCCCAGTTGAACCCAAGGGAAAGTTCTGACCAGTGGACACGTGTGCGCCTTTACCTAAGACCAGCACCTATTTACCACTGGCCCAGTCAAACTCAAGGGAAAGTCCTGACCAACGGACATTTGTGCCGCTTTACCTGAGACCAGAACCTGTTTACCACTGGCGGGAAAGTCCTGACCAACGGACATTTGTGCCGCTTTACCTGAGACCAACGCCTTTTTCCCATTAGCCCAGTCGAACCCAAGGCAAAGTGCTGACCAACGACCCGTGTGCCTCTTTACCACAGACCAGAACCTCTTTACCACTGGCGGGAAAGTTCTGACCAACGGACCCGTGTGCCCCTTTACCTGAAACCAGCACATGTTTGCCACTGGCCCAGTTGAACCCAAGGGAAAGTCCTGACCAACGGACCCGTGTGCATCTTTACCTGAGAGCGGCGCCTGTTTACCACTGGCCCAGTCGAACCCAAGGGAAAGTCCTGACCAATAGACCCGTGTGGTCCTTTTCCTGAGACCGACGCCTGTTTATCATTGGCCCAGTCGAACCCAAGGGAAAATGCTGACCAACAACCCATGTTCCCCTTTACCAGAGACCAGCAACTGTTTACACTGGCGGAAAAATTCTGACCAACGGACCCGTGTGCCCCTTTACCTGAGACTGGCGCGACAAGTGTGCCCCTTTATCTGAGCCCGGCGCAATTTTGCTGCTGACAATCGCAGTCAAGGTTAAAATCCTGACCAACGGACCCGTGCGCAGCTTAGAGAGGACCAGCGCTACTTTACCACTGGCCCAGTCGATCCAAAAAAAAATTCTGAGCAACGGACTCGTGTGCCCCTTAACCTGACACCAACGCATGTTTACCACTAGCCCAGTCAAATCCAAGGGAAAATGCTGACCAACGACCCATGTGCCCCTTTACCTGAGATCGGCGCCTTTTTACCATTAGCCCAGTCGAACCCAAGGCAAAGTGCTGTCGAACGATCCGTGTGCCCCTTTACTTCAGACCAGCACCTGTTTACCACTGGCCTAGTGGAACCCAAGGAAAAGTCCTGACCAACGGACCTTTGTGCCTCTTTACATGAGACCAGCGCCTTTTTACCATTAGCCCAGTCGAACCCAAGGGAAAGAGCTGAGCAACGACCCGTGTGCCCCTTCACCAGAGACCAGCACCTGTTTACCAATGGCGAGAAAGTTCTGACCAATGGACCCGTGTGCCCCTTTACCTGAGACCAGCACATGTTTACCACTGGCACAGTCGAACCCAAGGGAAAGCCCTGACGAATGCACCCGTGTGC